>JASAUF010000547.1:2400000-3000000 GCA_030180095.1 Magnolia changhungtana | reverse complement strand
GATCTCTCCGTTTTTCTTTTATTCTCTTATTGTTTATCCATTCCTGCATGAGTGAAGAAGGTTGTAATGTTCTACTTCATAGTGGATTGTTGATCTGGACGAGGTCCCGTGGTTTTTACCTCTTTGAGGGTTTTCCACGTAAAAATCTCTTGTGTGGTGTGGTTTATGCTTTGATTTATTTCATTGCTTTATTATCCCATAATTCTGGTTTGTTTTAGGAGGCTAGATCCTAAGGTTGTGTGCTAGGCCCCCAACATCAAGTTCATGTGATTAAATGTCTTAATGAGGGATACTCTTATTTTGCAGCTTCACCCACTGCAATGTGGAGGAAATGAGTCGTATATTCATATTTTGAATTTTATCTTGGCACATACAACTATACAAGCAAAATAAACTCAGATCAGTGCAACCACTTTTGGCGTACTATGAAGTCAGATTCTAACTTCTTCTTTTTTTTTTTGAATGGTAGCTAGTAGGTACTAAGAAGTGAAAGAGTGAAGTTTTGTATGAAAGATATAAAAAATAGAAAGGATAGAAATTAGAAAGAAAAAAGAAAAGAAAAAAAATCAGATCTTGGAAATTAAGATTCTTGCCCCAACATGTTTGTTATCCCAACCAAAGGTATTGTCAGTCTCATCAACTCCAAGTGTCTGACCAGTCACTTGAATGTAGTTACCATTCACTTGAATGTATTTTATATAGATTTAAAATACAAAATCTATATAAAAGAGAAGTTGCCAATAAATAAATAAATAAAAAGAAGAAGAAGAAAAAACAAACCTGATAGCCAGATTAACGAGCTTCACAGCATACCATATGTGCGATTAATCTATTCTAATGCACATATGGTATGTCATTGAGGCTCATTCGCATTAATCTGAAAGTGTATGAAAGTGCTGCCCATTCAATAATACTACTACATTTGTCTACAATAGTGCCTGTACAAGTGAAATAATAAAGATAAATAAAAAAAGGGATGATTCACATTGAACAAGCCCAGGAAGCAATTTGCAGTAGAAAATGGTCATGAACTCAGATAATAATGGTCATTGGGAACTTAGAATAAAAGCTCTAAGGCAAGCAATTCGATGCTCATCTGGAAGATCTCAGTTCCCAAGATCAACATGATTTGCTAACACCAAAGGCAAATAAGATGCTTGTACTAACTGCTAGGGATCAACATGAACAAACAAGACCAACTTGGGAGCATTTTTCAGAATTGATAGGTATGTAAATAGGAATAGTAGCACACTCTGCAATCCATCACGATCTGTAACTGTCAGCATAACCAATTTTGCGATTTTGACTTCGAATCACACTGGAAAGAACAGCATGTTTTTTTAATTACTATCTTTAAGAAGATTGATTTCTAGACATGAATTCCCAGTTAGTGCAAAAGGATCAATTAAATTGTTCCCAGGATACAATCCATTGCAGAGAAACGTTCCTGCCGAAGTGCTGATCACAGACTTGAGATATCTATCCACCATCCAAATACCTTCTTAAGCCCACATCTAACTGACTAGAGAAATGACTTATTCCTAGCTATCACAGTAAGAAAATAATGGCTTTGTTTCTGCTGGTACCAGAAACAAAAGAATGGAGGCTCACAATGAAGAGAGAAATGAGAGAAAGAGACATCAGAATGAAATGCTAGAATGCACAAAAACATTGGCCCAAGCTCTAAATTTTGGTAGATTTTGGGTTGGGTATTCAAGTAACTTTGTCTTTTTCATGTGAAAGTATCTGCAAAGTGCAACTAAAGGACCTCTGCACGTATACTCTGCCACACAAATGCATGTAATTACTAAATAAAATAATATAAGACAATATAATTACTAATCTAGAAACAAGATGCTTGAACCCCCACCTGAGAAACATAAGTTTTTGTTGAGGAATTTCGTCAAACATGTAGAATAGCACGAAATTCAACATGTACATCATCTTCCCTTTGCAGCCCTCCTCACAATTTCACACTCCATATCCATAGCGGGATCCAAATCAAAGAAATGCCAGCTCGTCTCATGGTACGCATGAAAGAAATCATCTGAGACCATTTTCTGCTGCCAAAGATTTTGACCACATCTTCATTCACATTCACCCACACCAAAACACTTTTACTGAGATTAATGCAAAGGCTTGAAATAACTTCTATGCATATAAGTGTACCTTTCAAGTAGAAAACGTCCTCCCCAAGCACTTCACACATCAAGAAAGTGTTGTCCACTGACTGAAGATGCAGAATCTACATTTTCAATTGTTGATTCTTAATCCCTTAATCATGCCAGAAGTAAATGCTTTCTGGCCATCAAACTAAAACCTTGAGCCACAACTGTGAGCAGAATAGGTAACAAAAGGTCTACTTAAAAAAGCCCCCTCTTGTGCTAGGAAAGGAAATGTCCAATGATCCATTCATGAAGATCGAGAACAAAGCTGTGAAAATGCACACCTTATTGTATGTAAAAGCACCAATTTCCTGTTAATGCAGTCACAAATTATATCAAGAATTTATAGGCATCTGAAAAACTGTTGTAGGAAAAAGCAAGCTTGTTAAATAGATTCAGAATTAATGCATCATCAGCCAAGCAAAATAAGGCACAAAAAAAGAAAAGAAAACAAAAAACCAGAGAAGATTAAATCATTTCCACATTTTCATGCCCACCGCTACCGATATGGTTTAACTTTATCCCTACACTCACAAAAGTGCACCCATGCAGAAAATATAGGAAAATAGATAAGGGAATTAAGCACTCAAACAATTCAAAAACCAATACCACCATCCACTTTCACCATACTACTCCCTTTCACAAAGACCCTACCAAAACAAAATCTTAACCTACATCAGCTTTGGCAGCAAGATCCAACATAATCTTGCACAAAAGAAAGCCAACTGACAGCATCGCTCTCACATTATTTCTATGAAGATGCAAGCACTAAAGGATTAGATTGAACAACAACCAGAATTAGGAAAATATATATAGTAATGCCAATCGTAACTGAAAATGCGGATAGCGGAATTTCCAATTACAATAACAATGCACAGTAATATAAAAGGAGAAAAATATCAAATTGGAACCAACCAAACAGTACTAAATCTAGAAACTTGCAATGATCGAACATTCATCTCTCACACAATTTTCAGATTTCCTCAGAAATCAAAAATCACAAACTTTTCAGGTTCAATTTGAGTGAGTTGTATCGATTTTGTGAAAGAATGGTGAACAATGAGACTGGATGAGGGCACATCTGAAAATGGGGAAAATTATTGACCTGATCTGAGGTCAGTATGTTAGCACTGCCCGAATGCACTAGGGTCCATGGCCAGACTCACCCCCTGTCAAGAAAAAAAAACTCCACCGACTTTGCTGATAGTCATTGTTTCCGGCAAATTTTTTTTTTTTTTTTTTTTTTCACACGCGCACACACCCCCACACACTCACGCTGTAGTGTGATTTCACCACCTATGGATACTCGAACCCTTGACCTGGTGTTGAAACTCCCGGGAGTCTACCACCGGAGCAAGAGTAAGGATCCAATTTGCTGATAGTCATTGTTTCCGGCAGATTTGATGCAACCCAAACCCTTGTCTTCTCTCTCTCATCTCCGGTGCCAAACCCTTATTAATGTTGCTTCTGGTTCTTCTTCCAGATCCGGGCATCTCCAGTAGTGGCAACCATTGAAAACCCTGATCGAGAATTGAAGATTGGAAATCTACAAAAGAGAAATGAACCGAAGAGATTTTCGCCATGAAATCTCTATGAGAGCCAGTTTTTGGAGAGGACATTTTTAGGAGAGGAGTTTGTAAAAGGAGAGATTTTTTCAATGAAAACTTTGTAAGAGAGAGACGGTTTTGAGAGGAAGGGTTTGTAAAAAGAGTATTTTACATTAGGGTTTGGGGGGTTGTGCATTAAGACAATGGGAAATCGAAGTTTTAGAAAGGTTTAAAACCGTTCCAAATTAGAAACGGCCTAAGTCTAAATGGTTATTTTGGTGTAGTGCCACCTAATGGATGCATATGGCATGAATCTCTCACCCACATTGACACTTGTGACACAAATAGCTTCCTAAATTTACAATTGCATGATTACCTTAGCATTTCTCATTACCCGCTTAATCAACAGTATTGCTATCTTAAAAAATAAAATAAAATAAATAAATTCATTCATTTATAAACTCATCTTCTAAGTTTACAAAGAAATTTTTATGCCCAGAGTGGTAGAAGGGGTGAAAGTTCTTCACAATATAAAAAGAAATTATCATTGTCAAGCTCGGAGTTTGGAGGCCGTTGTATCATTGATGGTGCAGGTTCTGACTGTACCCTCTCTTGTTGTTGTTGTTGTTGTTGTTGGTGGTGGTGGTGGTGGTGGTGGTGGGGCTGCTGTTCTCCTTCTTGTTGTCTTTGATGTAGTGCAGATTCTTTCTTGTAATAAATCTTACATAAAACCATTGTATCTAGCTGCACAAAGTAAGGACATTTATATGAAGGGGTGAGTTATCTATCAGGCTATGAACATAAGCATTTTGTGCGAATCTCAAATGTGGAAGTTTGCTATGCCAACATGTAAGTACATACATGTGCCGATATGGCACACGTTCTGGATGCAAGATTACCATTAAGTGAGCTACACTGTTTAGAAACTATAGGTTTAGAAATTCCAGATTTGTAGGATTTATATGATAAGCGCGTGTATAGGCTTATACATAATGAAACTACTTCTTGGCTATTCATTCATTCTAGATAAATCTAGGTACAAGAAATAATCCAACCAAACGATCATAACCATCTAATCAATGGAATGGAAAAATAAATAGCTAAGATGCAACAGAGATAAATAGGTCCAATGGTCAATTTGATGCATGGATCCCTATGAACTGCATATGATTCTGAAGATGTATACAATGAAACACTTTGAATTGCTTATGATTTTAAAGAAGAACCACTTGGGTTAGATGATGCCAATGTATTCACCTATGGCTTGTAAAATGAGTAATTATGACAAAAGTGACCAACAATCAAAGAGTCAGGATCATTCAATTAGATGGATTGACTTGTTGGTTAGACCTATTTTTGCACAAATATTTTTGACCATCCATATTAGAGGTCATTGATCAAATGGTGAAGATCATCCGATAGACCTGATATTTTCATGGTAGCCCATGAAATGTTTGTTACTTAATGGACAATCTAGATCAATCAATTGAACTCTTTAAGTGCTACTAGGCTACACCTGTTATTGTGCCTCAGTGGTTCAAGCACCCCTTGTGGTCCGAGTGCACGAGAGTGTGTTGGGGTGTGAGTGCGCGCGTGTGTGGGGGAAGGGGTGAGTGTATGTTAAAAATAAAAATAAAAATAGTGCAACTAGGCATCTCTTAATATTAAAAATTAAATAAAATATTTTGATTGAGAAAGAGAGTTATAAGCTTTAGAAATATATACCATCTCTATGCCTTCATTGTAGTGTATAAAAGGGTTGATATCTGTTGGGAGCTTGTATTCATACATTATCCACTTGGTTTTTGACTTCTTGATATCTTTGTCACAAGGTTTATGATCATAAAAGAAAACCAGCATTCTCTTGCCTCCTACCACCTTGTTGCAAGAATCTTTTATTGGTTGTTCGCTTCCATTCGCCTTCTAATATCCTCTGCCTGCAGCCTTTCGATTAGGTCTATTTCCACCTCGGCATCTTCTGTATGTTGGGGTGAAGAAATAGAATACACCATCGCCATGGTCAAAGCTGATATCTAGACACATAAAAAAAAATATACACGTTGTCTTATGTCAACTATCCATTAGAAACCATACAAAAATATAAATAAAAAACTGTTGATTAATACCTCTAAGATCTGCTGGATCGTAGGCGTAGACATTAGCTTCGGCAACAATCCCCGGGTAGATCGGCATTCGGTATACTTTTCGAAAGAGATAGTCAATCAGCTCTACATCGTTTGGCCGGAATTTGATTCCAATGGGAATGGAAAGCTTCCATTCTTCTTCCATCCGTCCTTCTGAAGCTACTTGGGATTCCATGAATATCAGACGCTAATTGGTTCCTCTTCTCTTCTCTTCTTTTCTTTTCTTTTCTTTGAAGTGCTTTGTTTTAATGATGCAAGAGCTGCTTGTTGCCGTCTATTTATAACGTGGGCGCTTGCGTAACTCCACACGTGTGAGCTAGGGGTATGCCACGTGCTAACCCTGAAGCACATGTGGGACACCATGCATGAGATCAACTCCATTCATTTTGTGTGTTTCTTCATTTTAACAATGGCCTCAAAAAATCAGGCCAGTTAAAATCTCAGGTGGGCCACACTGTGAGAAAGAGTTGAGATTGGATATCCACCATTAATTGAGTATCGGGTCCAGTAATTATTATTTATGTCGTCCAATCTGTTCATCTGATGCGATTAACCAAGATAGCACCTGATGGACGGTGTAGATATCGTACACATGGAAGTAGTCAGCAAGGTTGTAGGCAGTAGGCACGCTCGAGCGTAGTCACGCACCCATTTTCCATTTGCAACTGTCAGGTTTCCATCAGGAAATCGGAAAGAGAAATTTCCAACTGTACGACCACAACCTTTTAAAGCCCATTTCTTTTTAGTTGACAAGAATACTCCCCAGCGTACGGACCCACTTCACATGACGAAAATGTCCCTGCTTTTTCCTTCAACCGGATCGGCTGGCTGTTGAAGGCTTAGGTTTCCTATGCTACGGATTATAACCATACCCCTAACCGTAGCCATTGAAAAAAAATTAAGTCCAAGCAATACTACCGCCGATCCATCGATAATGCCGCCAACCTCTGGACATATATGCAGTAGTACCACCCAGGTGCGGTAGTGCTGCCCAGTTTTTCTATTAAAAATTGGGTGGGTCCCATTGTGGGCGTCACATAATTTTGAATGGGCCCCACACTCAATGTTCATGATTTTGGTGGGCTCCACATCCACCTGTGCACTTTATTTATTTTTATTTTTTACATGGATAACTTCATTCTACCTACATTTTTCTCTAATATATATTTATATAAATATGTATATATAAGCATATAAAAATTTTTTCTCTCTTTTTTCATTTCTTTCTTTATTCATTTAACAAGAATATCTTCTAAACCAAAATTAGTTACTGATGTACCCTATATGATTTTGGAGTAGGAGATGCTACTTTAGCCAACCAACCTGTTTATTTTCCGAGATTCCATTAGGTCAATGGTTGAAAATCCATTTCATTCACTTCGCGGTCAATTTCAATCAGTTCTTGGTCAATTTCATTCATTTCATTTACTTCATGATCAATTCCATGCATTTCACGGTCATTCCCGGCCATTCCTCTTTACTTCACGGTCAATTCCATGTATTTTACAGTCAATTTCCTTCACTTCATGGTCATTTCCATGCATTTCACGGCCAATTCACTTCACTTCACGGTCATTTCCATGCATTTCACGGTCATTCCCGACGATTCCGTTTCATTTCATGGTCATTTCCATGCATTTCACGGTCAATTCCCTTCACTTCACGGTCATTTCCACGCATTTCACGGCCAATTTGCTTCACTTCATGGTTATTTTTCATTTCATTTCACGGACACTTTCATGCATTTCACGGTCCTTCCCAGCGATTCTGTGTTGATTCACGGACACTTCCACGCATTTCACGGACAATTTCCTTCACTTCATGGTCATTTCCACGCATTTCACGGTCAATTCGCTTCACTTCACGGTCATTTCATGCATTTCACGGTCATTCCCGGCAATTTCGTGTTGATTCACGGTCATTTTCATGCATTTTACAGTCAATTCCCTTCACTTCACGGTCATTTCCATGCATTTCATGGTCATTCCCAGCAATTCCATGTTGATTCACGGTCATTTCCATGCATTTCATGGTCACTTCCCTTCACTTCACGGTCATTTTCACGCATTTCACGGTCAATTCCCTTCACTTCACGGTCATTTCCATGCATTTCATGGTCATTCCCGGCGATTTTGTGTTGATTCATGGTCATTTCCACACATTTCATGGTCAATTCCCTTCACTTCACGGTCATTTCCACTCATTTCACGGTCAATTCCCTTCACTTCACGGTCATTTTCATGCATTTCACGGTCATTTCCGGCAATTCTGTGTTGATTCATGGTCATTTCCACACATTTCACGGTTAATTCCCTTCACTTCACGATCATTTTCACACATTTCACGGTCAATTCGCTTCACTTCATGATCATTTTCATGCATTTCATGGTCATTCTCGGCAATTTCGTGTTGATTCACGGTCATTTCCACGCATTCCACGGTCAATTAACTTTACTTTATGGTCATTTCCACACATTTCACGGTCAATTCCCTTGACTTTACGGCCATTTCCACACATTTCACAGTCAATTCCCTTCACTTCACGATCATTTCCATGCATTTCACGGCCAATTCGCTTCACTTCACGGTCATTTCCATGCATTTCATGGTCATTCCCAACGATTCCATTTCATTTCACAGTCATTTCCATGCATTTCACGGTCAATTCTCTTCACTTCACGGTCATTTCCATGCATTTCACGGCCAATTCGCTTCACTCATGGTTATTTCCATGCATTTCACGGTCATTCCCGACAACTCTGTGTTGATTCACGGTCATTTCCATGCATTTCACGGACAGTTTCCTTCACTTTATGGTCATTTTCACACATTTCACGGTCAATTTACTTTACTTCACGGTCATTTTCATGCATTTCAAGGTCATTCCTGGCAATTCCGTGTTGATTCACGGTCATTTCTACGCATTTCACGGTCAATTTTCACTTCACTTCACTTCACGGTCATTTCCATGCATTTCACGGTCAATTCGCTTCACTTCAAGGTCATTTCCATGCATTTCACGGTCATTCTTAGCAATACTGTGTTGATTCACGGTCATTTTCAAGCATTTCACGGTCAATTCCTTTCACTTCACGGTCATTTCCACGCATTTCACGGTCAAACTAGAACGTGAAGACAGGTCCAAATTTGAAAGTTCACAAACAGTTCTGATTAAAAGATTCCCCCAAGATGGTCCACTCATTAGATGGGTGGCCCACTCATGTACACTGAATTAAAGCTGCTGATAATTTCTCTTTGAAGTATCTGTCTTTCTAGTACAGTTGGGCCATCTAAAAAGTGGACCAGCTTCACCCCATGCTTGAGCTGGGGTGAGGCTAAAAGAGCCCATGGTTGTGGTTCAAGGCCTGACAACTAACGGGCTTGCCTTGGACCGTAATGTTTATTTGCCATCCCATCCGACCTGTTCATAAGTTCACACAGACCTGGATGAAGGGAAAAAACAAATATCAGCTTAATTTAAAATTTTTATGCCTCACAAGAAGTTTTTAATTGTCAATCATCATTATTTCCTATGGTGTGGTCCACCTAAGATTTGGATCAACCGCATTTTTGGGCTCATGCCCTAAATGAGCTAGCGAAACAGATGGATGGCATGGATATCCAATATATACATCAAAGTGGCCCCACGGTAAGGGCTGCACTGTGTTGGGTGAGTCCGGGCTGCACTTAATCTGCTCCCCTTAGAATCTACATTCTTCCTTGCTAGATCTTGAAAGGGAGCGGATTAGGTGAGGCCCGGGTAAAGGGAATTGACCGTGAAGTGAAGCGAATTGACCGTGAAATGCGTGGAAATGACCGTGAATTGAAGGGAATTAACCGTGAAATGCATGGAAATGACCGTGAAGTAAAGGGAATTGACCGTGAAATGCGTGGAAGTGACCGTGAATCAACACAGAATTGCCGGGAATGACCGTGAAATGCATGGAAATGACCGTGAAATGCATGGAAATGACCGTGAAGTGAAGGGAATTGACCATGAAATGTGTGGAAATGACCGTGAATCAACACGGAATTGTCGGGAATGACCATGAAGTGCATGGAAATGACCGTGAAGCGAAGCGAATTGACCGTGAAATGCGTGGAAGTGACCGTGAAGTGAAGGGAATTGACCGTGAAATGCGTGGAAATGACTGTGAATCAATACGGAATCGCTGTGAATGACCATGAAGTGAAGGGAATTGACAATGAAATGCGTGGAAATGACCGTGAATCAACACGGAATTGCCGGGAATGACCGTGAAATATAACACCTATACTTTTTCTTTAATGGTGGATACTTGATCCCACTGTTCCCTATGATGTGGCCCACTTGAGTATTGAATTGCCCTCATTTTTTGGGCCCTCGCCCTAACTTGACCCGGCAAGACTGATGAACAATGTGGATTTGTCACATCATTCCTGTGGGGCCCATTCTCTATAAAAAAAGCTTTTTTTTTTTTACAGTGACGTGCAAAAGCACGTCACCTCTCCCCACTCCCTGTTGGACTCTCTCTCTTCTTTCTCCTTTGGCAAATGCGGTGGGTCCTACACCCACATCGATTCAAACTGTCCGCTTCTTCTCCATCATTCTCACATTACAACATCCAAGCTGTTCAAAATTCATTGAGATTGTCCTCAACACCATAAAATACTCCAAGAAGATCATGTCGACGTGTGAAAGTTTTAAACCAAAAACCCACTGGCAAAAACCCACTGGACCTCCATTGTCATGCACTTACAAGCTTTCATACACCATTCTACATCGTCCATCAACCTCAGAATGAAGGAAAACTCACTGGTTGCAAATCCGCCATTGACGATCTTTATCTTCTTTACGGCGTCAAAAATCAGTCATTCCATCAACAAGAGAAAGATGATCGAGAGAGTAACATTGAGAGAGATCAGAGAAGAGAAGAAAAGAGTTATAAAAGAAAGAAAGAGAAACATGCAGTTTCATCGAGTTAACTCAGCGAGTCAACCCGATGACCCGTTAGCCCGATAATCCTAGCTGATTCCAGATTCCAACTTCGACCCATTTATCGGCTATGTTTCTATCTCTATCATTTGATTTTATACGTTAGAGTAGCCTTGATTCGAGTTGACTCACCGAGTCAACTCAGTGATTTAATGTGTTATATTTATTATATTTTAAATATTAGATAATTAGAAACCTCAGTATATGTCTTAATAAATCAGCATGTATGATTTGTTTAGGGACGCAATCGTTTTACATTGAAAACATTTACCGAGTGATACTAGTTTAAATGCGTCAAATTGAGTTCATGAGATATCAACTCAGACTATCCACATGTAGAATCCATCATCACATCAAATTTATCACTCTAATAGCAGGTAGGTAATCTTCCCTATTGAAAATTTTAGGTTAATATATAGATTGATTTGATTATTTGTTATGTGTTTAATTTATTTGATTATTATGATTAGTTGTAGATTATTTTATTTAATTATTAATTGCATAGTATAAAGGTAATTTATTTAAGTTATTAATTAATTTCAATTAAATATCGTTATGTGCTTAAATTGCAATTAACTTCTTATTATTACATGATGAATAATGTATTTGAATTTATGGGTGCTCTGCCCTAAAAGGATCATTATATTTTTATGGTTTCTCTGCCCAGTGTCATTCCCAAAAGGATCGGCACGGTACGGGTGCTATGCCTAGGGTCATTCCCGAAAGGATCAACACGGGTGCTCTGCCCTTGGTGATTCCCTAAAATGATCAACACACACGGGTGCTCTGCCCTGGTTATTTACTCTAAAAGTCTATTCACCAGGTGCTCTACAGAAGGTCATTCCCTAAAAGGATCAACACAGGTGCTCTGTCAATGGTCATTCCCTAAAAGGATCAACACACACGGGTGCTCTGCCTTGGATTGAATAAAAAATGATTTTAGATGACTGCATTGTCTTATTTTGTTGTTATGAAAAAATAAATTATTATTGTTATCATGTAAAATGATGATTCAATACTCGTAATCAATCATATTTGTATTATTGAGTTTTATTTGTGTTAACGTAGAATTTTCAATTTTGGGAAGGATGTGACCGTACGAGCTGTCGCACTCACACCTGTATAGATTATTTTACAGGGTTTGTATATGAAGAATCAGTTGGGTAAGATTGAAGCCTTTTTTCCTTATTTATTTAGAAGTTAATTAAAGATTAATGTATGTTGTTATTAATTATTTTTGAATGTCAATGTAACTAAATATTCAATGATTGATTTGTGGATGTTATTTAATGATAATTATTTTGACCCTTTTTAGTTGCTCTGATTGCCTTAAAAATGCATGAAAATAATGTGGGTTGCGATGTATATTTTGTCTAAGTACAACTCGTAGTCTTGGAATTCGGGTTCAGGCTTGACCAACTCGAGTACCGAATTTCGGGGCGTGACAGTGAAATGCATATTCAATGATTGATTTGTGGATGCTATTTAATGATAATTATTTTGACCCTTTTTAGTTGCTTTGATTGCCTTGAAAATGCATGAAACTAATGTGGGTTGCGATGTATATTTTGTCTAAGTACAACTCGCAGCCCTGGAATTCGGGTTCGGGCTTGGCCAACTCGGGTACCGAATTTCGGTGCGTGACAGTGAAATGCATGGAAATGACTGTGAAGTGAAGTGAATTGACCTTGAAATGCGTGGAAATGATCGTGAAGTGAAGCGAATTGACTGTGAAATGCGTGGAAATGACCGTGAAGTGAAGGGAATTAACCGTGAATAAACACGAAATTGCCAGGAATGACCGTAAAATACATGGAAATGATCGTGAAGCGAAGCGAATTGACTGTGAAATGCATGGAAATGACCGTGAAGTGAAGGGAATTGTCCGTGAAATGCACGGAAATTACCATGAATCAACATGGAATCGCCGGGAATGACCGTGAAATGCATGGAAATAACCGTGAAGGGAAGCGAATTGACCATGAAATGCGTGGAAAGGACCGTGAAGTGAAGGGAAATGACCGTTAAATGCGTGGAAATGACCGTGAATCAACACGGAATTGCCGGAAAGGACCGTGAAATGCATGGAAATGACCGTGAAGTGAAGCGAATTGACCATGAAATGCGTGGAAATGACCATGAAGTAAAGCGAATTGATCGTGAAATGCGTGAAAATGACCGTGAATCAACATGGAATCGTCGGGAATGACTATAAAATGCATGGAAATGATCGTGAAGTGAAGCGAATTGACCATGAAATGCATGGAAATAACTGTGAAGTGAAGGGAATTGTCCGTGAAATGCATGAAAATGATCGTGAATTAACTCGGAATCGCCGGGAATGACCATAAAATGCATAGAAATGACCGTGTAGTTAAGCGAATTAACCATGAAATGGGTGGAATTGACCGCGAAGTGAATAAAATGAATGAAATTAACCGCGAAGTGAATGAAATGGATTTTCGACTATCGACCCGATGAAATCTTGGAAAATAACTACGTTGGTTGGCAAAATTAGCTTCTCCTACCCAAAAATCATATGTGGCACGTTAGGCAACTCATTCTACGTCAAGAGATATGCTTGTTAAATAAATAGACAAAGAAATGAATTAAAAGATAGAAAAATATTTTTATATACTTATACATACATGTTTATATAATTATGTAATAGAGAAAAACACAGAAAAACACTAGGGGAAAAAAGTTCTCCTTGTGAAAATTAAAAAAATAAAATAAAAACAAAAAAATAAATTATACCAGACTGGGGCGGTAGTGCCGCGGCAGTCTGGCTTTTTTTTTTTTTTTTAAATTTTCGTTGTAATTTTCGCTTCTTTTGTGGGTCCCATCATGAGGCCTGTTATATCCAAATCGTCCATCTATTTGACGAGCTCATATTAAGGGTTGGGATGAAAAAAAAGGCAGATCTAGCTATCAAGTGGACCACACCGTAAAAGGCAGTGGAGGATTGAACTTCTACCATTGAAATCCTTTCAGGGTCACAGAAGTTTTAGATCAATATGAATTTTTTTTTTCCTCTTCATCCAGGTCTTTGTGACCTAATGAATAGATTGGATGGAAAATATATGTTATGATGGGCCCTATGAAATTTTTAACAGTGAAAATCAAGTTTCCCGCTGCTATTTGTGGTGTGGTCCAGTTGATCTTCGGATATGATTTTCTTTTTTCAGATAAGGCTCTGAAATGATCTCAAAATATGGATGAACGGTGTGGATATAATAAATACATCATCATGGGCCATGTCGAAGAGCGTCAGCGCTCGTCTTCGCACACCAGCCAATCGGCGGCCGTACACAGGGAAGTATTCTTGGAAGCTTAAAAAGACGTGGGCTTCAAATATCTGGTGGGCCATAAATGGGTCGTACAGTAGGAAATTTCTCAATCGGAAACAGTTGGTTGCTGCCCTGCGTAACCCACCATATGAACTCTATGAGTTTACACATGCCAACCTTGCATGTATTCATGACAACCGAACCGTGCTTCATGTGGGTTCCACAATTTAGGTCATCTATCCGAAAATTCAATCGAAACCATCCTAATGAGGCTACACATTAAGAAAGAAAAGGGTAATTATTTAGACCGTTCACTGTTTTCATTCATGTGTGGTCTAACTAATGGTTGAATGGCCAGTTTTTCGGGTCATATTATCTAAAATTCTTTTCTACATGATTCACGGCTCAGATGCGTGCATATCCACTGTTTGGAGATGTAACCAGATATAGCGTTCGTGGGACAGTTCGTACGCGGAGATGCGACTCTCTCAAGGAAGTTACGGTGCAGTTACCGGGGTAGCGGATTGCGTAGCGAGTAACTCGTTACGCTAAGCGTACTGAGCAAACTCTTTGGGGCCCACCGTCATTCATTAATTGTATCAACTCCGTCCGTCCGTTTTATCATATAAATTTAGTACTTTAAAACAAATATTAAACATATTCAAATTTCAACTGGACCACACCACCAGAAACGGTGTGAATTGAATTCTACCGTTGAAAAGTTCTTAGGGGCAACGTAAGTTTTAGATCAATCTGATATTTATGTTTTCCCTTCATCCATGTCTTTTTAATCTTATGAACAGTTTGGATGACAAATAAACATCACTGGGGGCCTTAGAAAGGTTTCAACGGTAGAAATAAATAATTCCACTGTTTTCTGTGGTATGGTCTATTTTGAGATTTAGATATATTTCGATTTAGATCTCAACGCCTAAAATGATATGAAAAAATGGATGGACGGCGTTGATAAACTACATGAATTTACAGTGGTCCCAATAGAGTTTAATTAGTACGATAGTAGCGTACTGAGTTACTCAGTACGCAATCCGATTTCAGTTATTGGCAGGCCGATTGCAGCCAGGCTGCCGGCTGTATCGGCCCCCGTAAAGGCAGGGGCTCCGTGTGGCCACCCTGATGTATGGGTTTTATGTACACTAGCCATCATGATCATTTGTGTGTATGGGCACTAAAATGAGGCATATCCAAAACTCAAATGGATCGGCTGATAGTGACATCATTGTGATTTAATTTGTAATCCAACCTGTTAATAAGGTCCTACAGACGTGGATGAGTGAAAGTACAAATATCAGCTTGATCCAAAACGTCTGTGGCCCAAAGAAGTTTTTAATGACCGGCGTTCAATTCCCACTGTGTGGTCCAGTCAGACCCACTTGATTTTGGATTTCCTCTTGTTTGCATTTGTATTCTAAAATAAGCTGATGATATGAATGGATAGAGGATATAAAACAAACATCATGGTGGGCCACAGGGCCCATGGTTGGAAGCACAATCTAGGGCTCTGTGGGGCCTACCATGATGTTATGTATGGATTTTATCCCCGCTGTATCCCCAGGTAGCGCTTTTCCAATCAGGAAATTACATGAATATTACTCTAATTTTTCTTTACAACAACTAAGAATTAAACATTTTGGGGCCACGTGGTATGTGTCTCACACTTATATGTTCGACAAATGCACACTATAGTTACCATTAGACCAACCACAAATATATTGGATCCAATCATTAGCTGAACCAAATTAAAAAAATAAAAAAAATAATATACACCCTTCAAAATATCTTAATTTAAGTGTACCACATCTAATCTCATCAGCTTCATGTTATCATCATAGAGGAGTGCATGCATTGGACTAATTAGATGCTATACGCATACCACATTGCCCCCAATCATTTCTAATCCCTTATGCATTATATCAGTAAAATGTTGAGGAATTTTATAGTAAAAATATATTTACAATAAATATTTTTAATATTTTATATTCAACATTTTAAAAAACTATAATATTGCAACAAAACAATCAAAACTTATAAATCTCTTGAGAGAATCCCATACTGAGAACTCACTGAGAGCGAGATCTCAAAATAGGACGCGGTTTATATATGTGAGTCAGGGAAACAACTTAGTGGATGAAGTTGTGGTGCCAACTTCCATGTATGTATTGTTTATCATTTTGTCTATTTGTTTCGCTAGCTTATTGTAATATAACGCTCATGAAAAAATTTAAAAAATAATAAATAATTTTTTTTAAAAAAAAACTCTTATCCCTATTTTATTACTGTAGCTGTCAAAGTGCTATTTATTTGGTAATGATTAAGTGATCATGCCATGATCAACCATAGTGATGTAAGGTTTCATAATATACATGATTAATTACTTCAAGTAAAATAGTATTTAGGAATATTCATACCAAGGGCAATGTAGCCGATATGTTAACAAAGTCAGTTGCTCCGGAGAAGTTCAATCATTGCTTGGACTTAGACCAATTTCACTCAATGCTGAAGGTTACCTGCACCCATTGGGTGACAGAAGGAATATACAAACCAGTATCCCAAGTGAGATATAAAGGATAAAGTATCTACGAGTTATCTTCAAGATAGGAAAATACAAGCCAATGTGAAAATTGGTATGATGGATGCCTTGTACTCTATGGAACAGTGTAAGGGCAGTTATATATAAAGTCCCAATAGAGACTGCGAGAGTGCTTGTCCTCCTCCATAGTGTTTGGGATGTGTGAGACCATATCTGAAACCCCATCCAAAGACCCGAATCGATCGAGTAGGGTAGTTTTAGATATTTTTTTCTACGAGCTATAAATATTCTCTATGGGAATCAAATTAGGGTGATACAAAGAAAGCCCTTTATGCATTTTTAGGTGCTAGAAAATTTTTGGGCTGTAATTCTTCTTATGAAGATAGTGATTTCCCATGGACTCATACGTGGAATATGCACAATGCCAAACTATGTAAATCTACTGTCTTCTGTGTGTGTGTGTGTGTGTTTTTTTTTTTTTTTTTTAAATTCTTGTAATATGGATGGCCGAACCAATTCCCTTGCCAGTTTCATACCAATAATTTATTACACGTGCATGGAATCCACACCATTCATGAGATTAGATTCCCCACGATCATGCCATAGAGCAAATCAAGGTCCACATCAAGTGGCCACATCTATATAAATGTAGAAAATTTTTAGTCTTGTTGGCTGTTCACTTATCTCCTACACTTGTGACCCACCTGATGAGTGAACCAGCCAGATTAATAGCCCAGAGGGGACTAGCTGCACCCCCATAAATCTGAAACACATCTGCCACATTGGCATTTGTGATGTGAACCATCACTGCAATATTTCATCTTGCAAATCTCCCCAGCACTACTCGGACTTGATTTGCTTCAAACCTCACAGCTCAATGATCCGGACTGGAAGTCCATGGACAAAACATCTCCAAGATTTTTTTTTTTTAATTTTTAAAGCTAACCCTCCAATAGTTGGCGAATGAATAATGGTTAGGGGATAATCTAGCAAGGTTTAATGTCATCATCAACATCTAACGCTTGTCTCAACTAATTGGGATAGGCTATATGAATGCATGTCCACCATTCCACTCTATCAAGGGCCTATCTACTGATTTTCATTCCAACCAAAAAAAAAAGAAGAAGAAAAAGGCCAAATATCATGCAGCTGGGATCTTCCCATATGTGGAATTTTTGGTGCATCAACCGTCCACGATGAGGCCCACTGCATAGTTGGCTTGGATCGTTAATTCCCAATTGTTACTTTACAGCCTTTAAGCCAAAGCATTTACATAATGGTACAAGGGGAAAGAGGTGAAATCTGGATGGGTTTGCAGCCTTTCAGCCAGAGCATTTGCATAATAGGCCCCACTGTGGACGGGTCCACATGTAGGAACCATCACCATCTGAAAAACAGTGTAAAAGCACGCACAATGACAGCCTTAGCTCTAGTACAATAGATCATCGACGTTGACTTCAGTGCACCCCACGTCGGATTGATCCTGAAAATGTACTTGGAAATTAAGGATAAAACATCTCCAAGAGCCCTGAAAGATTTCCCACAATGAATTTACCATCTAACAACATCCACCATCCAAAAATTAATACAGGCATTCACCGTTCTCATCGACCCAGAAGCCAAACGCATGTTGCTGCACTAGCACAGAACAAAAACATAAAGGCTCCTTGATTTTCCTTCCTTTTTTTTTTTTTTTGTGTATTTTATTTTTCTTCAGAGGAAACGCTAGCCATCTCTCTTTTTCCTTCTTGCTGCTATCTCTGCAGCCCAAGCTTTGCCCACATCTGTCTGGAATTTTCCTGTGGAAGATTCAAAAGTTATAAGGAGAATGAGAACAAACGGAGCAGAAAAATACCGTGATCTTTCAAAATAAACTGCATTCCAGTATTTAGTATCTCATTTATGGACCAAGAGATGAAAGAAAATTTTTATTCTCAATCATCATTTTAAGCTCAGGCAACTTGGATAAGACTTGTCTGAGTCAACTCATCGAACTTTATTCAGTTTGATACCACGAGTCACCCCTGACTCAGGCGAGTCCCAACCCGAGTCTAGACTGAACAAGTTGGTCCAAGTCACCAAGCCTTTTAACCATGCTCTCAGTAGTAGAGCTGCAACTTGGGTTCGGGTTAATCCAAACCCAACTGATCCAACCCAACCTGAATGAGTTGGTCCTAGTCAATCATCAAGTCTTTTAACCATGCTCTCAGTAGTAGGGCTTCAACTAGTGTTCGGGTTCACAATTTAATTGGCTTAATTTGAATTAATATATGGCACATGTACAGTTTGTTGGTGCATGAGCCCAGACTACTGTACAAATCCCTGATCAACGAGAAAGTTGGCAAGCAAGGGGTTGTGGCTCAGGTGGGCCCACCGTGATGTTTATAGGAAATCCACCCGAACCACTTGCTACATCACCCCATATCAAGCCTAGGGCCAGCAATCAGCCCCATCCGTAGTTCAGGTGGACCACACGATTGGAAACAGTGTACAGGGCAACGCTCGCCCTCCAAACTATTTCCCTTGGTGTGGCCCACATGAATCACGTTTGAGCTTGACTTTTGGGCCCCAAGCTTAAATTTTGTTGTGGCATCTAATGGTGGAAGTGGATTTCATATAATCATCATAGTGGGCCTTGTAAAAAATCAAGGGTGAACGTCTCTTCAAACTATTTCCTTCAGAGTGGCCCACCTACATGTCAGCCTGATTTTTTTAGCCCTAGGCCTAACGTGAGATTACACATCTAATGGTCGGAGTGGATCTCACAAAAACATCAAGGCGGACCTCATAAAAATTTCCATATATATATATATATATATATATATATATATATATATATATATATATATATATATATATATATATTAGCCTCTAAACAGTTATCAAAGGTATGCCCAACATTTATTTTTTACGGGGCCCACCGTGATGTGGTACGTGAAATCCGTGATGTGGTACGTGAAATCCACTCCAACCATTAGATATGTAATCTCACATAGGCCTAGGGCAAAAAACTAAGGCTAACTTGTGATTCAAGTGGGCCACACCAAAGGAAATAGTTTGGAAAGAGATTTCACCCTTGATATTTGTAGGGCTCACAGTGATGATTTTACGAAATTCACTTCAACCATATATGCCACAACAATATTTATGCATGGGTCCCAAAACTTAGGCCCAAAGGCGATTCAGGTGGTGAAATAGTTTGGAGGGTGAGCATTGACTTGTACATTGTTTCCAATCGTGTGGTCCACCTGATTCATGAATTGGGCTGATTTTTGGGCCCTACGCCTAACATGGGGTGACGCACCAGGTGGTTGGGGTGGATTTCACATAAACATTACGGTGGGGTCTACCTTTTAAATGCGAGATGAAAGACACATACACCTGGACGAGGCAGACTTTTCGTTTTGCTTAGAGAGAGGGAGATGTAGGAAAGCTGCAGAGGAAAGAGGAGGAGGAGAAGAGGAAGTGGAAGAATCGGAATTCGTCGCAACTGAGGTTATTATTATTATTTACTTGTATCTTTTTTTAAAGAAAAAACAAAACATCATTTCTCTTATCGACAATATCATCAATACATCCCGATATATCATCGGCATAAAGAAGTCGAGGTACTTTCCGGGGTTTCGTATCGCCGAGGTGTGATGCTGAAAATATCAGCTGGTATTATCGATATCACAAACACTGGTTACAGGTTGGGTGCTCTTGAGGTTGGGTTGGGCTCAGGTTGACCCTCAATCCAACCCCCCCAAGTTGCACCCTACTCAGTAGGCTGCAAGTGAACCTGCAGAAGATTTCAGAAGGCAGTATACAGTACCTGGCCGAATTTTTTGTGCACAGTGCTGGTTGGCTTTTCAGTTTGTGCAAGTCAGACGCATGCTCAATCGCTGATATGATGGGCCTCAGAATGGATGGCCCATGCATAACAAGGAAAAAACCCCTCAGAACGGAGATTGTTGCTAGAGAATGTTTACCCATCATTTGGTAGAATATAAAGGCTATATTGGGACACAAATTGAAAATGGTGGAGTAACATGCGTAGGTTTGGGATTGGGGTAACTTACGGTCACCAAATGGGGGTGACATGCAATACCCTAACGTTAGTTTTGCACCATTTAAAAAATGCTGGTGACTCTTCAAACGTATACATGATCTGGTTGTACCCTACCAGTAAGAAGACTCCTAACCATCTGTTCCCTTTGAATTTGGAATATACCAAAGCTGGGTTTGCCCGACATGGTGTCATCTTGACAGATAGTCGGATGCAGTCAGCAGTTGATGGCCCCAAAAATATAGAAGAATCATATATAACAGTGACAAAAATAAGAAAAATGATAAATAGATTTACAGCAAGGAGAGATTAAAAAGATGAATCATGATACAGGTGCCAACGTTGCACTTGTGCAAGATCCAGGCCATATACCAAGTCAGGCTTTGTGCAAGCATGACAGACTAGCCCAATCATCTGGCTGTACACACTTATTGGATATAGGTCATTGGTGATTTTCTCTCTAACTGCCCATGAACCAAACATGCCGGTGGCCCACTTGATGAGTGGATTGGACTGATTCCAGCTAGGGGATGTTCACACTCCACCCCACCAAATTATTGCCCCGGATCTCATAAACTTGCACCACAAATACTGAGATTCACCTCTTCAATCTCCTCCTCACCTGAGTGACCATAGAATTCATCCAAAAATATTTACCTGCAGTGGACTGGAAAAACTCTTCCAAATCCTTCCCTTGGTCTGACAAAGAAAACACAAATGTCAGTTTTCAAAGTGAGGGATGAGACATACTACAATTCTTTATTTTGATGGTAGAAATGAAAATTCTTCATCAAGGGCCAATTTGTATGCAAAAGGAGAACTTGCAGCAGCGGTGGGACACATCGCCAACTCACTTGCGTCTCATTATTTTGTGGGAGTGTTCCCACACGGCCACACCTAATGTTTTCAACATCGGAATTAACGGATGTATCGCACCCTTGGGATATGGAAACATATCGGGTATCGCATGGGAAAATATTGGATGTATCGCATAATGTTTCACTGTTTTTGGAAAACATTGGGAAATTGATCGAATTTTTCAATGAAACTTCAAGGATGTTAAAAAAGCCATCATTATACACTTAAAAATCAAAAGATCACAAAAAACAAGTACACATAAGAAGTTTCCTTTATATAGGGTCATAACCTATGCACTGTCTGCCTGTGCGTTGTCTAACAAAAGTGATGCAACTATATTAATTATTAACAAAAAAATGCATACAATTTATAAATCATAGAAGACATGGATGTAACCACAACTAATTAATTATTTTTAAAAATTGCACATGTGAAGTACTAGCAATTATAATTAAATTGTTCAAATTATGTCTCATAACCCAAAAATTAGGTTTATTTCCTCATAATGATGAGATTGGCGGACATTAATTGGGTTCGGAATGAAAAATATCCAATGGTCCTATTTCAACAAGTGTCCAGGAATCAAAGGTTAGGATTGTTCAAACTATCTGATTTTGGTACCGTGACTCAACGATAGTGGGTTCCACAATTTAATTGGTTTAATTTGAGTTAATATATGACACATGTACAATTCCCAAGTGCATGCATATCAAGTATTATACTTGCTAGAGTACCTTCCCGTTATATTTTGTTGATGGAAGTGAACTTGCAAAGGGGTTAGCAGCTCATGTGGACCTCTATGTGAAATCCACCCTTAGCACCAGGTGCATCACCCATTTTAGGCCCAAGGCCCAAAAATCAGCCCCATATGAGATTCAAGTGGATCACATGATTGAAAATAGTGTACACTGAACAGGGCAACACTCACCCTTCAAACTATTTCCCTTGGTGTGCCCCATCTGAATCACAGATGGACCTAATTTTTTAGCCTCATGCCTAAATTTTGGTGTGGTATCTAATGGTTGGAGTGGTTTTCATATAATTATCACAATGGGCCCAGTAAAAATCAAGGGTGAATGTCTCTCTCCAAACTGCTTCCTCTGGTGTGGCACACACGAATCATAGGTCAGCTTGATTTTTTGGCCCTAGGCCTAATGTGGGATTATGCATTTAATGGTTGAAGTGGATCTCGTTGGAAAGCATGTCCAATTTCCTTTCAAATGAGCTTTGAATCGCCTCGAGCGGAGTTCCAAGGAAGGAGTTATGGTCATTTTCGTGAACCCCTGTGGGGCTGGCAACATGTCAGTGCCCCAGCCCAGTCTAGCTTCCAATGTGTCCTTTGAGCGCATCCTTTGAGCACATCCACATAGTGACGGCAATATATCACACCCCATTTGAAATATTGGAAAGTTGAGTCAATTTCCTTTCCAATCAATTTTGAATCACCTCAAATGGAGTGCCAAGGAGGAAGTTATGGCAGTTCTCGTGAAGCCACCTAGTGCTGGAAACGTGCCCACACTCGACCACAGCCCTGCATTCAAAACGTCCACACAATAATGGCAACATACCATACCTCGTAGGAAAGCTAAGCCAATTTTCTTTTGAATCACCTCGAACAAAGTTCCAAGGAGTTGTGACTGTTCTCGTGGGGCCGCATGGAGGAACAACTTGTCCCTGCCCGACCACTGCACTCGTCCTTGAGCGCATCCACGCTCGAGGCAAATGATCTCCAATGGCCATTATCTCATTGAAAAGTTGAGCTAATTTCCTTTCCAACGAGCATTGCTTAACCTAAAATGGGGTCCAGATGAGTTAACAGTCATTTTCGTAAGACGGCGCAATACAATAGACAAAGATGCCGTAAAGGGGGCACTGGTTCTAATACTAGGATTGTATGTTCCAGCCCTAATGAGGGGAAGCCCCCCGGTATCCTCCGTTATGCTTGAGATGCAGTATTTTATAACTACATGTATGCTTTGAACAGCCGGTAGCTTTGTCATGTGATTGCTAGAGAGCCAACAACATCTTTTACTATACAAATGACGATTTGCATCTAATCGAGGATTGTGAAGATTCAACATTCCGCATTCAATGTCTCAACTAGGGGTGTACACAAACTAGGCCACCGACTCGATAGCCAGAACTCGGCTGACTCGGATTCGGGATCGACGGCAATCAATTTTCAAAGCCCGTTTTGAGTTCAAGCCGAGTTCGGATCGACCAGGGCCCGACTCGGCCATTTCCAGGAGGCCCCGGCGATGACCTGCCGGCAGAAAAATTTGCATTATTGCATGCATTGAGTAGTGTTTTCCACACATACAAACTTGACTTTAGAAGTTCTTAAAAATGTGAAGCGTATAGTCATAATCCACAAGTTAGATGGGCACTAAAATTACCATATGAAATTTTTTTTTTTGAATATTTCCTCATTTAGGATATTCATGCATATCTTTTGAAATAGATCCATCTAAGCTTAATTAAAATTTCAATGAAGAAGTAAAAAAGACTTTAGAAAAATTCAAGGAAGAAGACTTGATTGCAAGCACATCTATGTTGACCTTTATATAAGAAGATTTCATTAAGATCTTTGAAGGTTATAAAACCTCTAAGGAAATAATAGAAATTACTTAGGCCAAGGATTTTATTAGTTAATGACAATGAAATTCTTGAGCACATGCAAGTGTCATTTATTTTAAATAGTTTACAACTTCATAAAAAATAGTTGTGATAGTCTAGGTTGAAAGCAAAATTCTTAAACCTAACCAACCTTTCTCTTCAACTAGCTTTGGCAGGAGTTTATTATCGTGGAACATGTATGACATCCGAACTATCCAACAGGTGCATCCTACCACCATGATTAGACGACTCAAAAGTGAGGTCTATCTAATTATATGGCACACACCTTAGAAATTTGTGTAGATCACTCAAAAGTAAGGTTCGAAAGTGGCCCGAACTCGAGGTTGTTGGCCCGAACAGAAGGTTCAAAGCTGGCTCGGCCCGAACTCGCCTCGGGCCGGTTCGAACTGGAGATGTTGGCCCGGTGACCAGGCCCGGTCCGGCTCGGACCTGGTGCGGCTGTTGAACGGGCCTGGACGGGCTGAGGCCAGTTCGACTCGGCCCGACCCGTGTACACCCCTAGTCTCAACTAGATGACTATGGCGACCATCCAAGTTGCTCTCATGACATGGGTTTCCCACCTGCCAATGAGCTCACGCGATGTATCTTATTCCCAAGCCCATTCAATTAACTCAACTGGTTTATAATCATGTTGAACGGTTGGCTCATGATGCCCTAGCCTAGCACTATATGCTTACCACTCAACAAGCGGTACATGATCCTGGAGGTTGGTGTTTTCATTCACAAAATAACTATATGTCTACCTCTCTAAGTCAATTTATACTCTCCCCCTCTTACACAACCTCGTGTAGTCCGGTATTTAGAAAGCTATGAGCTTAGATGGTCAAGTGCCTTGACTCCTTGTTGCATAGTCCTGTGCTGTTCAAGAGTATACAACTATATGCTCCCTATCTTTTGAGCTGACACAGTCGTGCACCAACCCTCTCCATTGCTACTGTGGTATGCGTCCTATACCAAATCACTTAAGCTAAACTCAATACTGCCTCGAGCTGGTCAGCTATGAGAGAAATCAAGCATGACTCTTTGATGCCCTATAAAGTGATCACCAGTCTTCCAGGTAACACCCGATGTCCCTTGCCCAAGTGGTGAGTATATTCTAGCTAGTTGGGAGACGTGATGCTAAGGCTAAGTGACCGTCTTAACAGTGTGAGATAATTTGTATAACATGCATCATTTGTAGCATGCACATTTCATTTATAACTCTCTTGAGCTTTGCCTTATGGCCTATTTGTTTCATCAATTACTTGGGTACTGTCAAGGAAATGTGCAACGATTACAAATTACTTTACCCGTCTCCTGACAACATCTACATTTGACTACCAATTCCTATATTTCGTTTATCAACGGTAAAATCGTATTGATCAAATTTTTATATTAATGTCAAATCATCATCGAAATACACTGACGTCACTATTTGGATTAAAGATTTTCACAATAATGCAATGAAAGAAAAGGTGCAATGACTACAGATTCTTTTACCTATCTCTTAAATACATTTGCATTTGACTGACAATTCCCGTGTTTGGTCTAGTGGTGGTAAACTCATAATGATGACACATTTAGGGTATTTGGTGAAACAAAAAGGTCCTTAGAATCAAGGGTATTTCCTCTAGAATGCAATTAAGGGCATGTGCCAGACTATAGCCCCAAAATTTACTAAGAACCAAAATAATAAAAGCCTTTCAACTATGTGCTTTCTTTCTTATGTATATTTGGCTACCTGTGAGTGTCTATGGGAGTTCAATTCCCAACTAAAATCAATGCAAACACATGGTATCCTAGATTACAACTCATGAATCTGGTCTCACGGATACATATATTAATGTCATAGAATAGACATACCATTCCTTTAGCTTCTAATAAGGCACAAACGGTTTCAATTATTTCTCAAACAAGACTTCAAAAGGCAGACGGTTTTTCATTGCCTTTGTCACAGAATATTTCAGACGGCTCTCATAAGTAAATATAACACTAAATCTCTCAAAGCAATGCCCTTCAGATGAAAATAATCAAGAGAATGAGCCATACCATTTTCATATTCTAAAGCTTGAAGTATCATCTCCACCTGAATGAAGAAAAAAAAAAAAGAACAGAAAAAAACTGATCAATAGCAGCTTTGCTCGAAGAAAAACTCAAAGTTAAAAGAAGACGAGGAAAGGGGGAAAATGCAGATATTAGTTTTTGAGGTAAAATACTTACTGATAAAGAAATAGTTGACCCCATTTAGTTGGGATAAGGCTTAGATGATGACGACTAATAAAGAAATGGCTAAGGCAAATAGAGAATGTCACTGCAAACATCATTACTGCAGGTACCGGTAGATGTCCATTAGCAGCAAAGCTAATGACCTGTCAAACGCTCCATGGCTAGGTGATCAACAGTATCATCGAGCTCTAAGCTTTACAAATCAGGCCATGGCTAGGTGATCCAGAGCATTGATCTGATGGACCCCACCATGGACGGACCATGCCCCAAAGATCTCCATATGGGGACAATCCTGACCATAAATTGATGGCCTGCAAAAACTGGGGCATTCTACACTGCAGTCAAGGCAGATCAAGTCCCAACATTGAGGCACAGTTATACAAACTCTGGTCTTGAACTATATGTATACTCGAGCCAAGGATCATATAATCCCTCTAAAAAAATGGAACTCTCAGATCACATCACATTAGCACCACATAAAAGCTCCGTTTACATTTTGAAGATACAAAAATCATGGGCTCACCCACATGAAAAGTTCCAGAGAGATACAGAATAACTAAGGAAACCAGTCTAGAAAGTTGCATGTGGATCCATTGACTGTACTGGTTGAATTCACCACCATAAAAAATAAAAGAGTAAATCATTCCAAACACATGCACAGTTTTTAGATGATGTACATTTAGCATAAATCAGGCATGCAAGAACATTTTGCACAAAAGTGCATAGCTACGGAACATAAACAAAAGTGCATAACCAACACCTAGATTACCTAGATTGTGATCACATCTACAAACAGCATCCTTTTCAATTTGTTTCAGCTACATGCCAATCAAATCAAATAAACTATCATATGTATCCAACAATACCTGGTAGTGGATATGGTAACAAGTTGAAATTCGAGAATACAGGAACCCCATTATTATTCATCTATGATCTAAAACCTTCCTTGGTTCATTATTTCAAGTTTTCAACATCATACATATACTGAGATAGGTAGTGTACCTTGTCAAAGTCTTTGACAACCTTTGCTTCAGGGGAAGAATTTTCCTCATACTCCATCCATAATTCACTAATTTCCTTTGCTGCAAAAAGGAAGACGAAAGTAAACGAAGGTAATCTACAAAGGTGATGAGCAAACGGAAGATATATTTTCCTAAATATGGAAGGCTCCTCTCGAGTTTTCCGTTTGAGAACTATTCCTACTGTGTTGAGAATGGCAACGATGCTCGACTTAGAGATTGAACAGTTAGATGTAAGAACACTTTTTTGCATGAAAATCTTAATGAGGAAATTATATAACTCATCAGGAGGCTTCGTTGAAGAAAACAAGAAGAAATAGTTTACTTGCTGGACAGTTCGCTTCACAGTTTAAAATAGGCGCCAAGGTGTTGCCGTGTTGGTACAAACAGTTTGATTCCTTCATTGTGAACTCAAGATTTCATAGATGTGAGGCAAATCACCATGCCTATGTTCTATGGTGCATGTGGCTTCAATAAAGTTTTAAAGAAGCAATACATATCCTTGGTCTGAGGATGTGTCAACATCAAGGTGTCCCATAACGGTAACAGTTACAGCCACCGCTACCATTATAATACGGGCCATAACGGCCCCCATATCGGCCGTTACAGTCCCTTGTTTTTGAAAAAAACTATTACAGGGCTGTTACGGCTCTGTTACGGGACTGTTACAGTATCGTTACAGCCTGTTTTTTCTGTAAAAGCCATTACGGCCCCATAATGCGTAATGGTTATGATTGTTACCATTACGTAATGGTCGTTACGGCCGTTACATAACCGATATTGGGACACCTTGGTCAACATCCTTGAGCTTTCAATTTGTGTAAGTGGGGCCATGGTTCGATATCCAGACAATTGATCTAATGGGTGGCCCAAAGAAAGACGGGATGATCTTAATCCCTTGATTGGTGGATACACCAATCTAGGATATTTGTGGAGCATTGTCCACCAATTGACAGGGCCCATCAGATCAACGGTCTGGATCACTGAAGCACAGGCCCCTCGAGGCCCAACCATACTACACATCCTTAGGGTGAGGATGATGATGATCATCATTGTCTAAGCCTTATCCTAACTAAAAGGGGTCCGATGGTGAGGGTGATACAGTTACTATAATTTAGAACACATTATCAAAGAATAGATTGCTCCATATACTTCTGAGTTCTGACTATCCATTGTCATAGAAGGGCAGATTGTAAGAGAGAAATTATTTTGTTCTGAAGTATCAACAGTCGAGAACTATTTGATCATCAACCGACGCTATGTTAGGGACCTCAAGAATCTTTACACAGAGATCTTTCAAAGTCCCAAGTTCTCTCTCTCATAAAATTTGAATGAGTCTGTTTTTAACTTCAAGAAGATTAAATTCTTTGCTCTTTTTGTTGTGCTCTATTTGTAGCTGTTAAGGCATTGATTACTTGTCTTTGTTCTTTTCCTAAAAATATGATTTTATCTTTTGAAAAAAAAAAAGATTTAATTCTATATTCCTACACCATGGTCGTGACTCGTGGAATTTGTCACTAATAACAGCATAAGTTACCTCTTGACCCTCCGCCAAGTAATTTGCACATGTACTCTAGCGCTTCTCGTTCTCTTCGACTTTTTTCCTCCTTAGGGACACCATCTGAAGGAGTGATGTCACCAACAATGGCTATTCAAGCAATAAAGAAGGTAAGCAAAATGGCACAGATTCTGAACAAACAGCTTCAATACATGAAAAAGAAGTTAAAAACAAAAGCAGGCATCATTATTAAATAACTACTATTCTTTCGAAAAAAATATATTTTATTAAACAACTAATATGGTTTCAAAGGGTTATTTCTTTTTTGATAATGTAAAGGTGATAATTCAGGTTTTGGTTGATCATTAAGCATGGTCCATGCCTAAAAGAAGATATAGTTAAAAGAAGTTATAGGTACTGCAGTGCATACGGTGTGAGAAAGGGGAAAAAGGCAATAGTTTCGAGTTACAACGGTTACATTATTTCCTTATGCTATATATCCTCATTAGAATCAATCACACACTATCCGTGATTTCATTGCCAGTCCACTGAACCATTGGATGGAGAAAGCATTCGAAAAAGGTTTAAAGTATATGCACTTACTGAAAATTTCAAAATATAGACCAAATAAAAGAATGCCAAAGTTACTCCAGATGAAGTTATTTGGATTAAGGTTCTTACTTATGACATTGGTAGATCAGCATCCTCCCCTCATGGTGTTCAAAGAATGGTGTCTGTTGCAACTTCTTCCAATTATACATTAAGTTTGTCGCAACTGTGACATGCTTGGTTGGCTGTATATCAATCTAGACAACAATTTTTCTCCTAATTCCTCAACAACATCAACCATAACTATAAGCCTACAAGGTATTTCCAGCGGCCACAATTGCAAAAAATAAGTATTCATGGAAATCCGGCACCAAAAAGCTCAGTTAAAGGGTTTTCTATGGGTATTAGATCCTATCAGTGGGGTAAGAAGGGAGAAGAGATGATGGTATCTACCAAGTGGAAAAACAAAAAAGAAAAAAAGAGACAATCACCAACCTTTGGAAATAAAGAATGTGGGAAGGAATATTACGTTCCAAATTGAAGCTGTTTTCTTGCAAATTTGGCAGGTTTTTACAAGAAAACTCTCTTCTGCATGCATATATCAAACAGGTCGTTCAAGAAACCATGTGAAACTTTTTTTTTTTTCCTTTTTGTGAAGGCCCAAATTTTCAAAATTACATGAACAAATTGCATCCAAATGCAGCCTAAAACTAGAAAGAAGGATTTAGCAATGTTCTTTTTTTAAAAAAAGGACGACTTAGCAAATTCCTAGTTAGTTTCACTAAGAACAACAACATAAAACAAAGATTATGTTAATCAAGGAATATTGAAAAGAATGGCTGATAAAAACAAAAGCAAAACACTAATGTAAATGGATGACTCTAGAGCCTTGAGTAATTCAGGTGCCATCTAGCATTATTGAAGTACTAAAGGTAAAAATTTCAATTATTTACTTAATATATACACATTAGATCGTTGCAGCAATTAAAACATCTCCGAAGTCACTTGTGCTCTCCAAAGATAAATGGTGTTTTCCATTCTGTGTTCTTTTGTTACGAGTTGCATACTTGCTGAGTTTTATATGCTTTTCTTTTTTGGCAAATTTGCTAGGATGATCAAATACAGAATTGTTCTACCCATCTATCTTCTAATCAAGAAAAACTAAAGAACCGGAAAGAAGCCAAAATCCAGCATCCCACCTTCAGCAATATCATGGACGATGGCCATTTTCACACACCTACAAGAGAAACCCATGTGCAGTTCGCTGTGTTAGAAGTCTCCATAATCACCCAAAAAAAAAAAATAAAAAAAAAATCGTAAACTAACATAATGGCCCTTCCTGTTCTGCCGAATCAATGAGAAGTTCTGTGATGATCATAAGCCTATATTCTAAACAGGCCAGTTCATGATAAACGAATACTTGCAATCAGTTTTATAACCCTAACTGAAGGGGAAGTTCAGACAGGTCTGGACCAGGATCAGCCACCAAAATGGGCCGACCCCCTTAAAACCTAGTCAGTTAAGTGGATAATATTTTGGAAAAGAGCCTGGATCCAATATAAAGCTCTGTACGTGTACAATGTGCATCTAAATGCATCCGAGTACATTGAACATAGATGAACTTAAGCATACATACTGTATTTAGAAACACGTAGATGCATTTCAATGCACTTAGACACACTTTTGTACCATAAGTGTAGAGTGTGTTTGGATGTACAGTTTTGGAGAAAGGGGGTTTGGCCCAAATAGGTGTTTTAGCCAAAAACCTTTTCTGGGCAAGATGGCCATTTGCAGGTATCTGTTTTTGGATGCACAAAACCAAAAAGCTGTTTGGAGTGGAAAAGGCCTTTCACCAAATTATGTAACTATTTTGTAACAAAAGCCAAAATGCCCTTTTGCAAGTCAATTGAAATTTAATATAATAGGTACACTAGTTATGCAATCAAATACTAACAATAATTAAAAATCAACAAAAGGCTAATTTTTAAACCCTTTGGCTATTAACACAGTTATCATACATCTTCCTTGTAATCTCCTCTTGCATTCTCTTCACATCCTCCCACTCTGTGCACCTGTTTAGTTAGCTTTCATGATTCTCGTGCCCACAACTCATTCCGGTACTCATCGTACACAAAATAATCTCCCCCACTTGTTACACAGACGAAGTTGTGCAAAGTACATGAGCCATTTATTAATTTCACCTACATATGTAATGAGTAGGATAGTGCCTCTTAAATATTGGAAATTGTTTTTTTAAGAATTACCAAATATCCACTTGATAGCGTTCCTAATGATGAATGCAAGAGGTTGAAAAGCTCCTCAGAAACTGACAGTACGTGATTTGGTTACAACACTCTCTTAAATGGTACGGCACGCAATGGTACAAAGCAAAAAATAAAAAATAATGGCTCATTGTTGTTGTTGTTGTTGTTGTTGTTATACTAATTATTACTATTATTATACTGCCACTACTACAAATTGGTGTCGGCTACATGAATCCCCACAATTAAAAACTTCTTGGGGGCCACCAGAATGTTTATTTGCTATCCCACCTGTTGATAAGGTCACAAAGACCTGGGTGAAGGGACCACACAAATATCAGTTTGGTCCAAAACTTGTGGCCCACAAGAAGTTTTAAATGGTCAATCACCACTGTTTCCTGTGGTGTGGTCCACCTGAGATTTGGAACTGCTTCATTTTTGAGATCATGACCTAAAATGAGCTTTCAAAACGGATGAACAGTATGGAAGTTAGTCAAACACATCAAGGTGGGCCCCACAGTCAGGGGTGTGGGGAATCCACCTAAGCTGAGCACAATTCAACAAGCCCAAACGATGTGATCATCAATGGATTCCAGATTCTATCCGAGACTAATGTTTCCAGAAACTAACCTGTCTCTGTTGACGCCAGGAATGTCCGCAGCGATTAGCGCCATGACACCCATTCTGTACATGTGATCGGAGATTGACTCCGGATCCTGAATTTCGCGCCGGACCCACCCGGCTCTCTTCGTCGTCTGAAAATCAAGAAAAACAGGTAATTTTTCCCCAACTGGGATTCACTGCAGATCATTTGAAGACGGTATCAATCATGTGCATCTGATCCCAGAAAATTCATACACACAACACATGTCCACGACGATCCAACACATTCATTGGGCGGATCCCACCATGGATGGACCAGGTTCCAGAAATCAACACGAGTCAAGCAATTAAGATAATACAAATGACGGATTTCACCTCGAAAGTCAAGATCAGCCTATCATAAGGTGGACGTCCATCCACATTAGGGCCCGCAAAATGAACGGTCCAGATGACGAATCCCGTGACTCTTGGGTCCCATTTCGGTGGGACAGGTTAGAGATGATGGTGGGTCCGACCTTGAGACGATGGCAGAGAGAGAGGAAATCGATGGCGGAGGACGCTTGGAGATAAGGAGATTCGGCAGTGGTGGAATATTCCTTGCTGGATGAAGATTCCTCCCCTGCTCCGCTTTTCCCACCGTGGGAGATTTCTTTGGCCATTCGAATCCGACGGCTGGAGATGGTGCCTCTGAGAGATCGGAGGGTGGTGGTGTGAGTAGAGACGATGGATGGGAGAAGGAATGAGGATTTGAAGAAAGCTCGGCAGCTCCCACTCATTTTCACTGCTGGCTCTTCCCGTCCGTTAATTTCCGTATTTTTAGTTTAAGCCATTGTGAAATTCCTTCAATGCCCTTCGGTGGACCACACATCTGTCAGAGATAAGGCCGCCCGACCCGACTGACCGAGTCCGAAATTTCTATCAAAAATCAATAATATCCAAAGCTCAGGTACACCATCTATCCATTAATCGAGTGTGGGTCCTCCTAATAAAGAAACCCACCAAAATCCATGCTAATGCAGATGAACTGCAATGCATGAATTTAGAGTTTTAAGGTGTGATTTTACACTATTTTCTTTTGGTGCGGCTTACTTGAGTTTTGCATCTTCCATTTTTTTTTTTAATAATCAAAACAAGAATGAGCCACAGTGCATGAATTTATAGTTTTAAGGCATGATTTTACAATATTTCTTGGCCTACTTGAGTATTGCATCTTTTAATTCTTTATAATCAAAATAAATGACTCGGCGATTTTCATGCATTGGCCTTAATTTTATATGCCTTGGTTTTCAGGTGTTAATTTTTCTTAATGTGGAATAGCAAGGACCAAGTTGTGCATCGGATATAGAGATCAAGAATATTAAATATATGGTATACCTGATTGAGATGCCATTGTTGTAGATAAGATCGCTGAGGTCTTCCTCTCCTTACACCCTTCAGAGAAGTCACGATGGGGCTGTAACTTCGGTTGATGGTGTTGAATTAGGGACCTAACCCTGTTTAATAAAGCAGAGGGCAGAGGACTTTGAAACCCATCAAAATTCCTCTCTGTATGTCTCCACACGAATTTGACAATCCTAGTTCATCTAAAACACTGTGTGTGTATCACAGTTGTAGCACTCTACCCCTTATATGAATTTATGAATGTATCACAACTTAGTGGGGCCCACTGGTATACCTGATCACATTATCCAACCCTTAGGACAATCTGAACCGTTGATCAATAAGGCCCACCTTATAGAATTCTTACATCAGGTTCATTCTGGTGCTATTTGGGTTGAAAAAGCTTTACCTATGGCCCTTGTAGGACCAAGCTATGAGAAAATGAGTTAATTTAACTAGGGTTTGAAGTAAGTCCAATTTATTTATTTTTTTACTTTTTGGACATATCCGAGTCTAATAAATCTCAGTACAAATGGTTTGGATTAGGAAAGCATGGCACCGATTCAATGGTTGTGTTTAAATGATATGTGTGCATCTAATAAGAACCTAAATCATTAATAAATATCTTAAATCATTATAATGGGGTCTACTTAATAGTGGGATCAAGCCAGCAGCCTAATTTGAACCATTCATCATGGCATTGGCTAGGTTGGCCTGATCATCGGGGTTAAATTTCAAGCTTTGGGCCCAACCTTTTTGTATTTTTTTAAATATAGTGAATTATATATATAAAAAACTTTTGAATTTAAAAATTTTAATTTAATTAGCTTAAGAATTGCCATCTAATATAATAAAGTATCCAACAAAAAGAGAAACATGACCCTAAGAATTAGAATTAGCACAAGTGGATGCCACCAAGACATCTATGGAATTGCCAATACTAATCATTAGAATGTATCTCTTTGATCCATCTTGAATGAAGGAGAATGGTTAAAAGCCAACATATTTGCAATGGAGCAAAGCTAGAGAGATGCACAAGGCCATCCAAATGGACCCCACAGGTATAAAATGTGTGATGAAGAAAGATGGAAGGAAATAAGAATCACTCTCTATCTACAAGTGACACCTAAGGGAGTAGGGATGTCCAAGGCTCTCAATCCCATTTTCTTCTAAAATAGGATTTTTTATTTTTGTTAAAAAAAAAAAGTTAAGCTTTCGAAAAACACTAATATGATACTCTATCACCTTATAAATTTTCATACGACTAATGCATTCAATGATTCGCTCTGCTCATATTGTCTGGATGTTTTCAATCTGTATAGAAATAGGAGTTCGATCGTTTGATTGAACTTCAGATTAAATAGATTGATTTCTGAATAGTTTCAGACAAATTTGATCGATTGGCCGGTTGGATCGATTAATCGAGAAAACTCCAAATTAATCAGTTAATTCTTTGAACACTTTTTTCCATGTTCGATCGATCAAACATAAAGGCTCGATTAATCGATATCGATCGATTAATGCATATATCTACAACACGCACAGTTTTGTATAATTGTGCGAATTGTTTCCTATTCCGTGTGTAACCTATAAATATGGGTAATGCATGATTATGGTATTCTAAGTAATCAAGGGGATTGTTCTAAAGAGATGGGCTAGGTTTTGAATGAGGATTTCACATTTGTAAGTCGATTAATCTATTGTAATTCGTTTTCATAGTGAATTTGTTGTCACTTTGTGTCATAGTTTTTCCCGCAAGAGTTTTTTCACGTAAAACTCTTATGTTCCTTTGCATGCTCTGTTGTGCTTATCTTCTGCATATTTGATTTGAATTTGGAATTTACTTCAAGGTCTCTCAACAACTCATGTATCCAATATTTTGTCAAATCTCTCTATTATCATAGCTATCCACAATTCATCCGATATGCATGCAAATAAAGTGGTGGACCACAAGACATAAACGTTTACAATATTATTAAGTGCAATCAAAACTTTTCTAATAATTAAAACAAAAGTTTAAATAAGTGAAAACTTTTGTAAAACTTTTTACAATCTTTTGAATGATGGGTCAAACAGAAAAATCACTTGATGAATGTTTGATCTAAAAAACCTAAGTCATAAGATGGTCCAAGAAATAATGGATCTCCTATTGAATCATGAGCCTCAACTAGACCTTGATTTATATGCCCACCTGCACCCACTTATTAGCTATAAAATGATCTTGTAAAGTGAGCCAAAGGAAATATAATCAAGGCCTTGAATTCCTCACAAGTACTTAGGTCTAAGAATTAATTAAATCTATAATATATCCACAAGTTAATAATATTCCAAGCATAATGAGGCTTATGATCAAAGAGATTTTGTCCAATAACATAAGCATATTTATATGACACACTTATACTCCTATGCTAGGTATGAGAAGGCACCTATTCATCATAGAATTTGACGATGAAGACCTTCTATCTTAATTCATCAGAGTAAGTCCTTCAACTTATTAGGTGATCATGAAACAACAAGGTATTCAGATACAGGACCCACAACTCTCCTATAGTCAATGACCGTTGGACCATTGTATCCACTTTCAACTTACCAATGATAGCCAAATAAATCTCTCCTTTATCCATGTTCGCCTATGTTTAAGATTTTCGTAGATATTAATTTTAGCATTGCAATATGTCTCAAGCATTTGCGTTATAGGGCTTAGATGTATAGGCCACTCAGGCCTTTTGCCATCCCCGGCAATAGGTACAACCGTTAGGTGGACCTTATCGAATCCAAATTAATGTGACCCAATCAAAGTTGCATTAGGGTTAAGTAGTTAACAGGTTGGGCTCCGGTTCGATAACTTGGGTTGGGTTAGGCTTTGGGTCGACTCATCGTTGAAGTTGAGTTGGGCCTAGGTTGACTTAGCTCCATGCGTGCGCATTATAGTCCTAGTCAAGAGAAGTTGTTGAGTTGGATTGGGCTTGAGTTGATCTGAGCCACCAAAGTTACACTCTCAGTGGTTACAGACTGGGTTTGTGCTGGGCACCTATGACCCAAGGTCTTAGAATGGGCCTAGCCCAGTGGACCCAAGCCCGAGCTCAATAAAAATTGGTTGGGCTCGGACCCACCCTACCCAATTTAACCCAACCCCAAAAATTGAGAAAATCCTCCCAATGTAAGATTCCTAATCATCTACTGATCAAGTGATCAAAATATATAAAAAATAAAAACATTTTAGAGAATAAAACCAAGTCTACATTCATGAGGGATGAGTTGCCTAACCAAGGATTGGAATGGCATGTTTATAGGACATAACACATGTACATATGTAGTCGGGTGAGCAAGGCTGGGTCGGGCATAAATGACTGGAACCCAAGCCTAACCCAAAAATTAATCGGGTCATGCATGTGGCCCAGGTCTAGCTTAGGGGACAAGTAGGTCCAAGCCTTACCCAAAGTTAGGTTGGGCGGGCTAAGCAGCCCTTTGCCCCCCCTTACCCACAAGTACCCCTATGCACGGCCCTTTCCTCGCTTGAATGCGAGTCATTGACTTACTGATCACGTATTAAAGGGTGAGAATTCTTCCAATCAAGGGAGTCTTGTGTGGATGCTTTGGATTATGTTTAGTTTAGGAGTTGAAGCAGGGCTCTGTCGGTCAAACAAAATTGGGTGTCGGTCTAACATACAGAGTGCATGTTTTCTCACGAGCAAAGCAGGACTATCTCGGTTAGAGTCGGTCCGACCGAAAGTGATATTGGTCCATCTGATGGTGCATTCAATCGGACCGACGGATGCCTACTCTGGTAGTCTGTTACATGGTTTTGCAAAAGTTTGGTATATAAGTCTTAATTTTGATCAGGCCTTTAGGAGGACGAGTGTTTTCTCTCATAGGGTAATGGTTTTACTGGTTGAGAGAGTTTCGAACACTTGTAATGGGCTTGTAAAGGATTTTTTCTCAAGGGGCTAGGGTTTTTCCTAAGAATGTGCATTGCAAGGAGAGTTCGGGTTACTACAGTAATAAGAGAAGATAAATGGTGTAACTCTAATGTTTCAATTATAATGGAGAACTTTGTCACTTTATACGGTGGTTTTTTTCAAAAGGATTTTCCATGTAAAATTATGGGTTTGTGGTTGTTTCTAATTTTGATTGTTTTATATTTGTTGAATGTGCTTCCACGAAGAACAGAATTGACAATAATATTAGATCTGAATTTCTAATATCTAGGGTTGACCTAAATTTATCATGACTGGATACTGTTTGGACCTCTGGACCATGTGTCCCAAGTACCACCTTCAATTGGAATTGTATAATACCTTAATACCTCTTTGTTTTAACCGTTCAATTGTGGGCCCTTATAGCAAGGTCCCAACCATTCAAACGATGTGGGTTTAGGCCCATATCCCACTTGCAGTGGGCCCCAAAAAATGGATGGTCCAATCCTTGGGTCCTTTACAGTGGTTATGGAAAGATAACAATCTGGCGTGCAGGTCTACGACTTCCAAGCAACCTGCGCAAGTGTTGATGGTGGATGGACTGAGTGGATTTCTCACGGGCAGTGGTGGGTGCCTGAGGCTATGTTGGGCCCACCACTGCCGGTGAGAAATCCACTCAGCCATCAGTCTCTCCGGCTCATGTACATGAGTCCAAAAATGAGGCAGATACAAAACTCAAGTGGGGCACAGTACAGGAAACAGTGGGGATTGAAGGCTTAACATTGAAACCCTCGTGGGGCACATCGGTTTTAATTTAGGCTGATATTTGCGTGTTCAGTTCATCTAGTGGGAATAAATGAACGGTTTGGATGGCATATAAACATCACGATGGGTGTTTCCATCCCCACTGTTTCCTGTCGTGTGGCCCACTTGAGTTTTGGATTACCTCAGCCCTCGCTAAGAAGGCTGTCAACGGTCTGGTTTGGGTCGGGTCCAACAGTACCCATACCCGGACTGATCAGGTCCATGTCTTGTGAGGACCTGGTCTGTCTTTTGATGACCCAGACTTGGATCTGATCGAGTCTTTGGACCTTGGGTTTGGGTTGTGTCAGGGGTCGTCAAATAAGGGAATTTTCATGGTCGGGTCCGCCCGCTGGATGGATTCGATCATGCATATGTGTGCCATTTTCACACATAAGTGTGGATGCAGGCTCTCTCACATGCTGGCCTAGCTTCCACTGCAAGAATTATTAAATATGTAATATATTTACTTTTACTTTTAAAATTATCTGAGTGGCCATTCCTGATCTTAACTGGGTCCAAGATGGTGGACCTGACCCAAACCCAACTAGACCTGCTTTTTAAACAGGGGCCAAAATGGTTGACCCGAACCTGATCCGATTCTGAAAGGGTCTGATAATTGGACCTTGTTGGGTCCGGTAAATCCCATATGCGGACCCAGCCCCTACTGGCTTACACCATTTGCATCATTGATTTAAATCGATCCATCCATGAAAGTATGGTTTTTTCTTTCTTTTTTATTTTATTTTATTTTAGTTCCTTGTACAATAATCCAAGTTCAGATAAATGTCTAGTTTTCAGTCCTACATTTTTGCAACAACTTCAATACATAAATCACCTTTTGAATTTTCACATGGACACAGGCTGTTTGCCTTTGTCCCCTCTTTCAATAGCAAGAGGGACAAAACCGGTGGGAGGGCTCAGCTGACAACGATCATCGCTCAAAATTCGTGTGGAACAATATCTGTCGTTGATAAACTCTTCGTGTCTTGGTAGTCTGTTCGACCTGCAAGTTGCAGAAAGTTAAATAAATCCTCATTTCAAGCTAAACTGTGAATATGTTTGGATCTCAATTGGATTGGATTGCAATTAGTCCTCTCAGTAAAGATTAGCAGCGCATTTGGATGCATCGTTGAATTGAATTGCAATCACTAATCTAATAAAGTGGAAATAACCAGATCATATAGTATTGGGAGGTCTCAGCTCCAAATTGCCATCATGTTCCTTTCAAATCCAACTTGAATCTTTTTGACATTTCTTCTATATTAAACTGAAAATTTGCAATTCAATTCACTTCTACATCCAAACGCAGCCTAAATGAAGAAAACGAACTAGCCTGACTCTGCTAGTAGTGAAGGGCTAGCCCCCATTTGGGTGTCATAGCTGAGATAGCGGGGGGTCTCAGCCAATTTAATATTTCATTAGTTCTACTCGAATAAGATTCTCCAAAATTTTAATTTGCATGAAATGTAGTGGTGCATATGATATGAAATACTGATCTACAGTTTGTCAAGGTTTTATATGATTCGCCACTGAAATGAAAGTAATTTTGGTTTGACACAGCAATGGTATGGAAGGGAGCCCCATATTTCAGAATCTAACCCATTCACGAGTTGGGACTCATCATGGGATCTGGCCTTCCCAATATCCCCACTATCAGATGATCCTAGGGTGGTTGAAAAATGATTTCAAAGGATGATCCATGTTTAACAGGGCCTAATTGGTTGATTTGGTTCATCTGATGAGGGAGAACTTTCGGGTATCTTCCCATCCAAGCTGGGTACACTGTGGTTTGGATCATCATAGGTTGTACCAAGCATAGAGTATGTTGGGCCAAGCAAATTGGTTGATTGAACATTTTATCTGTCCTCATTTCAAATATTGTAATTCATACATTTGAAGCTTGCAAGTTTCCCTTAGGCACTGTTTGGCAGATGCCGAAAAATGAGTTCATCTCATTTTATTTAAAAGTAACTGTGGTATTAGAGATCAAGTTGTCTACCGAACGGCGCCTAAGAGAAGGTCGAGAGCTTCAAAGTTATTAACTACAAATTTCAAAGAGGACAGGAAATGTTTGATCAAGAGATATGATTGGCCCAACATACTCTAATACATAGATTTTAGTTACAGTTAACTAAAATGAGATTAACACATTTTTGGGCGTCTACAAAATGGCCTTACATTTTCAAGTCCAAAATTGCTTACCGTTGGCGGAAGTTGGAACATTGCCTCCTGAGCAAGAAGGAAGTGGAACATCCGGTGAAGTGCGTCATATCCTCAGATGAAGATGCACTAAACTGCATTGTTCATAAGAAAGATCATCCAATTAAAAAATCAGGCTTCAGTTTTAGTTACATTACTGCTATTGGTATTTGTTAGTGTTAACATCAATATCAAAACACTATGCATGGCCCACTTTATGAGAATGCAAGTTCTAAATGTCTTAGAAGAAATTCCAGAGAAAACCCTGGCAAGCAGATCGTTCGGTTTAGTGAATTGAATTGATAATTTCAGTTTAACTAAGGGCTTGTTTGGCTTACAACGGTGAATGGGTGTAAATGGGTAATGATTGTTTACTCTTGTAATTGTGTGGTGACATCACTTACATTTGACTGCAATGATGATTTTGCTACATTGTTTGTTTCACCCAGAAATCACAGTAAAAATGATAGTTTTATGGTGTAAAAATGTAATGATAGCAATTTACTTTACCTACTTCCTTCACAAGTTTATTTGATCTCGATTTACGAGCCATAATTCCTGTTTAAACAAACACCTGGAAATGATATTGATTACTCGTTTACTTTGCATTTTATAGGAAATTGGAAAACCAAACAGGCCGTAAGGAGAAATGACTAAATTTAGTGATATATCCCAAGTCTTCATAACAAGGAAGTAGCCCTCAAATTGCTGTAGGGGATACCTTCATGCACCATTTGAAAGAAAAATGGTTGCAATTTGAAGCCCAGACCCCTTATATGAATGCTAAGGAAACTACAATGATGTTACTTCAAATTCATGAGACTAATGCTTAATTCGCTTTTATAAGCATCCAAACACAACTCTACTATATACATTATATAACGAGAGAATCAGAGGCAAAAATTTGTACACAACTAGATTTTTTTTTGAATTGCTAAAACTATTCATAATTAAAGGATGCAGGAAGGCTTTTAAACCCAAATAAAGGGAACTTGGGTAATCTGGAGGTGAAGCCTTCTGTTGGGAGACCTATTTGTATAGGCTAGACTATTTTTAAATGGTGGTGACTCTTCAACCATACACATGACATATATTCAAGCAATCCATCCAAACGATCAAATATCTCTTAACCAACTGTGGATTTAGCATGACCAAAAACTCACAATGACAGGGTGACAGTAACCTTGGAATTTGGACCTCTTACTATTTTACTTCATACGATCCATTTAGTAGCCACCAATTGAATGGTTAAGATTTCTTGATCATTTGATGGCCCCACCGATTGTGTTTTCTTGATCCATATACAGTATTTCTCACGATTTGGATGGTCTGGGTAGATGTACATGAATGATGTGTAAAGATGATGAGACACCACCATTTTAATCTGGTCTCTCTCTCTCTCTCTCTCTCTCTCTCTCTCTCTCTGCATTGCACGCATCACATCTTCTAGTTAATAAAGAAAGAAAGTATCAGATGACTAGCTAACATGACCGGAATTATCTCCTTTTTTTTTTTCTCTCTTTTTACAAACTAAAATAAAAATAAAAAGATCCCATGCTTGCTAACATTAGAAAGGAAACTCAGTTACCATGAAAAATAGGTGAAAATAGAATAGCATCCTTACCGTTGGTTTGTTAAAATCATCTAATTTGGAATGTTTGCTGTCTCCGAACTCAAGCCTTCTCCTTTCATTGGCCAAAGCAATTGCACATTTACAGATAAAGAATAGTAGTAACGTTCCCAAGAAAAGCATTGTAACAAACTCTGTGATTATTGCTGATCCAAGTGCTGCAAGACATCAAAGAATCAATGTCAATTAACTCTAATAATCCATAGAATATCAATGCCATAGATGATCCCATTTGGCATGTAAAACTACAAAACATGTTATAAGATTTGCATGTTATAAAGATGCTATACAAGCTAAGTTTGCAATATTGATATTATCTGGATCACAAGTCCAATATAAACCCAACCTTAGTATCAGAAATTCCTCAATTTTTTTTTCTCATTTCTTCCACTTCTAATATCTTCCTAACATAAACCCTTTCAATTCTTTGGTGGAAAAATAAATTTATTTGGGCGAAATCAAGATCGGACGGGGTTTGGGCCCGATTTTGTAATGGTAAGTTTTTTTTCCAAGTTTGATTCATTTTTGCATAAATCACTTGGAATAAGTAGAAATAAAATGAAAATCTTGAACATGCAAAATCATGGATTTGAAGCTCCGATTTGGGGTTTGGAGAAAATGGGGGAAATTGGGAAATTTTCAAAATTTTTGCAATTTCACCCATTTAAATTGCAATTAGACTATGAAATTAAAAATAAAAAATAAAATCAAATTATACATGTTGGAGTCTGATCTACAAATTCATGAAGGTTTGGGGAGCCCTGGAGATGATGATGATGATTGCAATGATGACGAGAGTGGTGGTGGCGCTAACGTTTGTGACGAGAGTGAGACTCAACCTCAGAGTCAGAGTCAGACCCAGTCTGAGAGTTAAGAGTCAGAGGCCTCTTAGTCTTTTCATTGGGGAGAGGGATTTTGAGCATGCCACCCAGGACAAAGACCATGGTTCTCTTCCTCGTCCCTTGTAAGAAGAAGTAGTAGCTAAGTGGTGCAGAGAGGACTCCTTGGCACAAAGCATGGAGTCCATGGATGTCAGTGGTGGGCAAGGTAGCTTTAGTTTTGTGCCATAAACACGGTATGAATATGGATCATATGATGACTATGGACCTCGTGGATATGTGACAAGCGACTCCATCAGTTATGACACAATTTTTCAACAATGAGCAGGAGTATGCTTCCATAACAAGCAAGGATATCCACGATATGGCTATGGGAAGATGCATTCAGGAGTTTCATATGTGCCCACCCCACATCCAGCTGTAGATTCAATTAGTTGTAGATGGTGACAATTACATAGTACTCACAGATAAGCACACTGATCCAACTTAGAGAGAATAGGTACCAGTGTTATGTCAGAGAGTATCTTCATTGGTATCATTCTACTATGACCTAGACATAGTATTATCTGTTTGTGAAGGAGTGTATTATGGCCAGGCCCATCGAGATGGAGATGATGATTCTAAGCCATCGTACAAATCTATGTGAGTCTAAGGCACAACAACACACATCATAGGTATATTTCTAGTTTTCTACTTTTTCTTTTACTTTTGAATGTATTACTTGTATTTTCATACATGTCCTCTTAGATTTATAAATGATATGAATTACTTTGAATAAAGTTGCACACCATAGTGTGCTGTAAAGGGCGTTACGGGGCCGTTAAGGCCATTACGTAAAGGTAATGGTGGCAACCATTACACATTACGGGGTCGTAATGGCTGTTATGGAAAAAAAAGACCCGTAATTGCCGTTAACAGCACGTTACATCCCCTATAAAGGCCATAATAGCCCCATAATGGTCTATTACAGGATATATATAGGTTTTTCATACTTTTTAATCAATATTATAGGGCAGATACAAGTTTTTCGGGAGTTTTTTCAATAAAAAAATAAAAAATAAAAAAGAGAGACCGTTACGGGGCCGTAACAGCCGTTATGCCCCGTATAGTAAAGGTAACAGTGGTGGCCATTACGGCCACCGTTACTGTTATGAAACACCTTGTTGCACACTTCTGTTAGATAACACATTGAGTAAGACCTTATATTAAGGAAAACTATTATGTGCAATTGCTTTTTGTAATCTTTTGATTTCTAAGTGTGTATTGATGTCTTTTTTTAACATCCCCTGAAGTTTTATTGAAAAATTTGACCAATTTCCCAATGTTTCCCCATGTTTTCCAAAAAAAACGATACATTATGCAATGCATCCGATATTTCCCATGCGATAACCTGTGTTTCCATATCCCAAGGGTGTGATACATCTGTTGATCTGATATGGAAAACATTGTATACAAGTACCAATGGGGACATCACACGCGCATGCACACGCACGCCGCCCCCCCACGCACGTACACGAGAGGAGGGCCCCACCATCGATCTGGATCGATGACGACATACAGGGAGGGCCTCCTAGTTAGAAGACGGAGTTCTGGTTCATTGGAGTAGGCCCAATAATTAAGTAAAGCCCATCATGGGATCTTATGATCGGGGCTTACTAGTCGGATTCATTTCATATTTTAGGTTTTGCTTATTAATGTCATTTAGAACATTATGGACGCTTTAGATTTCTTTGATTGATTTTTATTTTGGTTTACTTCATCACCAAGTAATAAGTTGCGCACATGGTGTGAGTTTTGGGGTATAGGATTTTCTTATAAATTAATACCCCTTGTAGCTTTTTTCATTCATTGAAGATTAATAAAAATTGCTGCATTTTCCTGCTCCTTTCCGAGTTATAAAAACCTAATTGGGTGCGAAGCCCTCCCTTCTTCGAAGGGCTAACTACAGTGGTGCGAAGCCACATCTATCCCGATTCGCCCCCACCTTCTTACATCAATATTTCTCTTATCCTACAAGCATTCCACCTACAAATCCATCAATAGTTGCAGCCGTTTTTCTCTCTACAGCAGATTTCCAGAATCTGGCCTTGTAGGAGGGTTGAAACTTTGGCAGAGCACCACGCACAAACCGTGCATCGGATCGAGCCGAGATATGGGAGTTTTAGAGTCCATCCCTGGTTGACCAGGACCAAGGTAGCCTTTTTTTGAATAGTGGGCTCCACACACGTGCGGCCGTGATCACACGCACATGCGTCTAGGCCATTGTTGTTGTCCGCAGGCGGGAGCTGTCTTCCGGTTCAGGTTTTCTTCTTATTTTACCCTCTCATACAAGTTTTTCATAAACTCTAACCTTAGATTACATTATCCTTAATTTGTTTCCCCCTTTTCTTACCCTAGGGTTCCTTGAATTGAAATTGGTGAATCCTTTGGATTAGAGACTGATTGCTGTGCATGTGTGGATGATTACTGCTTATCTTTGAGCATTGTTTGGTTTATAATTTTAACAGATCCAGCCCTAACCTGTGTACGCCTGAACCCGCATAGATTCCCCTTAATTGAATGGTTTGGACTTTCATGTGGGATATGGAATTTGTGTAATTGTTTTTGAACTAACGTGATCTTAAGCCTGAGATCTCGCACATCATATTTGAATTTCATGTCCTGCATCAAGTACTGACTATAGAAACCATCTTATGCAGATCCCGAAGGCTAAAAGAGAACAATAATTGCTGTAGAAGATAACATGAATGTTGAGCTTATACCATATAGAGGAGTGTTCAACTACAATGCATTTGATGTGAACTTCACAAATGAAATGGGTGCAAATGTGACAACATGTCATGCACCCATGCAAAAGGTAGGCCCCACCATGAAGGCCACCCAGTGAAAAAATAAGGCAGGTACCTCATCAGGCAACCCCGAGTGCAGTTGACAGTAAACAAGTCTGATTTGAACCATCCATTGTTTTCATACAGGTCACCCCCATGATGACTGGAGCAGCCACGTTCCTGCCCCAGGTTATCTTCATAGTGGGGTCCACCTATTTTGCAGATCTATTTCATACACTAATAACAGTTGGCACATGCATGTGTAGTCCATGTCAACGCATTGTAGGTACAGTCGGTAAACACATATTAGGTTCAATGCATAGTAATCAATATACTTACTATGAGCTAGCAGCGAACTCATTGGCCTCCTTTTGATCAGATTTACAGTAGCTTCAGCAAAAAGGGGTGATGATGTCTTTTGTGTACAATCTGGATAGCATCCGTAATTCCCCATATCATTGACACTCACAGATAGAACAGCGCCGTGTTCTTCACCCTGCAAAACAAACTCCTTTTCTATTTTAGTTTAGAAGTGAGCCTCTCTAACTATTCAGTAGTGAAATCTGACATGGTAATCTCTTTCAGTAAATGCATGTTTGAAAGTATGTCAGGAAATCGGCAGCTAGAATGTCTTTCCACCAGAATAATGCTTTTTTTTTTTTTCATTTCAAGTACTTACAACTGAGAATGCACAAAAGTTCAAAACCAAGTCTCCCTGCTGAGTAGATTCAACCAAAAATCAATTTGGGGTACTTCCAACACTTCCTAAAACTGGGTGTTCATTTTTCTAAAGCTGGTTACAGTCTGGTACCTACAAGTGGCAAAAAGTATAGTATCCCTTATTTCACATTTGATTTAAATTCCAAGATGCTTGCAATGGAGGAGAAACCTAACCTGGCTACAGCACACCAATTAATTATCAGCTATGCTGTACTAAAGCTGTAGTACAGTGGGCCATGATCCAGATTGTTGGTAGGATGCTCCATGGTGGATGGACTAACGTCTGCGAATCTCATGGATTGATGACCCTAACCATGCAATTGATGGGCTCCTCAATGTTCACCATTTCTAAAACTCTCTACTACCATCTGTTTGTAGTCACCAATATGATGGAAAAGATTGTTCGATCAGTGAGACTCTTTACAGTAACTAATCCACAGTGAGATCCATTCACTGAATGGTTTAAATAACAGACCATTGTTCCCCATCTTCTTTCTAACTGGAATCTCACAATAAGGGGAACTAATTCACAGCACACCAAATGATTTCTTTTTTTCTTTTTGTGGATTTTTACTGAAAAGCAATTTCAACAAAAGGAAATTTCAGTATCTGATTTCCTGCATTTTCATGTACAACAGACAAGCACAAATGGGCCTTAATTGAAAAACCAAACTGATGCTAGAGAAGTGTGTATTAGATATAAGTGTACAGGAGTCCAGCTACATGTGCATACCAAGCAGGGGGCATGGCCCCAGTGCTATCAGGAAAGCGGAACTTCCTAAGGAAACATGAGCATCAATTTTCATCCATCCAAATTGTGGGCCACAGGGGATGGATCATAGCCTGAAAGTCATACCCTATTGGACAATCAAAACCACTGAAATTTGCCCATATAATTTGGATCTCTGACCATTTTCATTGAAACCATTTGTTTAACAGCCACCAATCTGAGGGTAAGTCTCATCTCGAGTTTTTCAGGCCACTCTCCACATCCAGCATGATTTGGATGATCGAGACAGGCATATACTTATGCCACAGTAACCGAGGATGAGTTGTTCTGATCCAGCAAGTTGCATCTTGCCTGATGATACCTTTTCTTTAAGGTAACAGTATACTCACTCTATATAACAGCTGGCGCATTGCATCATTGCAGTCCTTGATTGACCCTCGGAGTCTAACTCCTTTTCCTTTGATCACAAAATGGTTTGAAATTTTAACAAAATTTGGAAGGGGCAGCCACTGATTGCTATTCTCTAGTTTCAGCTCTGTTGCATTGATAAGATCAATGGGTAGAGTGGTTTTTAGAGTCCCAGCACTGACTTCCATAGAGAGAACAACCACAAAGTGTGATTTATTACCTGAAACCAAAAGAAGTGCCACATATCAAGATCACAATAATGAAAATATAATCAATGGAATTGGAGCCTGAAAATCTTTTTTTTTTTTTTTTTAATAATAAAAATAAAGACAGTTGGGTAAAGTTAGACACTCTACTTATTATCTATATTGAGTCTGCGTATGGATGTGTGAGCAAATTGAATTACGAACATTCAGTTAAATCGATAAGAGTGATAAAAAATTCCAGTTCTGTCCCTTCCAAGTCCAACTCGAAAGTACCGTTATTGCATTTTGGAGCCCAGTCCCTCAAATTTTGAATGTTAAGGAAGGTGATTACAATTTGGTAATTTCCACTTTCTTAGACTAATAATTGCAACTTGGTTTGATATGGCAAACGAAAGAGCTCTAACAGTTATTGACCAAATACATGTAAAACTACAACTTTATCACAGGAGAAAGCCTTGAAATGGTGTCATGAGTTTATTTATGTACCAGACGAATGTTTCCTAGGTGCCTCAAACCTTTGACTTCCTAAGATAGGTGCTTGATGCAGGACATGAAAATTAAATATGATATGCGAGATTTCAGGCTTAAGATCACGTTAGTTCAGAAACAATTACACAAATTCCATATCCCACATGAAAGTCCAAACATTCAATTAAGGGGAATCTATGTGGGTCCAAGCCTACGCATGATAGGGCTGGATCAATAAAAATTATAAACCAAACGATACTCAAAGATAAGAAATAATCATTCACACATGCATAGTAATCAGTCCCTAATCCAAGGGATTCAAAAATTCCAATTCGGGAAACCCTAGGGTAAGAAAAGGGGTATAAAATTGGAGATTTGAGTAATTTAGGGTTAGGTTAGGGATTTTGGGTGAAAGCGAAGTGAAAGAGAGGAGAGAGATGAACCAGAGAAGTACCGCACATGTGGACAACAATAATGGCCCAGACACACATGCGTGTGATCCCGACTGCACGTGTGTGGCCCACTATTCAGAAAAAGGCTACCTTGGCCCTAGTCAGCCAGGGATGGACTCCAAAACCCCCAAATCTCAGCTTGATCCGGTGTACGGTCTGTGCGTGGTGATCCGCCGAAGTTTCAGCCCTCCTGTAGGGCCAGATTCTGAAATTCTGTTATGGGGAGGAGAATTGTTGCAATAGATGATTGATTCGAAGTGTAATTGATGCGGACACAAGCGCATTCAAGGTGTACCAACGAAGAAAACGTCAACCACAAGTGCCGTCCTTGTGAATAGGCGACTATTGAGGAGCTGAAGACCTTTCACATATGATTGGACATATAGAAGACCCCACTCAGGGAAGACACATGTGAAGGAAGATTGGAAAAAGAAGACCAAGCGCCCGAACTTTCCCGCACTTATGTTATTTGCGCGTTTTTGGTTAGTTAGGGGTCTTTTAGTAATTTTATGTCTTTATTAGAGGTCTTTTAGTAATGTTATGTCTTTACTTGCTTATTCTAGGGGTATTTTAGTACTTTTATGTATTTATTTGCTTATTTAAGTGGGTTAAAGCCCTAAATACGAATTTAAACTATTGATTAATGAAAAGCAAACCCTTTGGTTGCCTCCTTCCTCTCTTCTCTCTAATGGTGCTTCTTCTCTTCCCTTGATCTTCCTCTTCTAATTTCTTCTTGTGCCCCTCAAACTTCTTCAAGGTAATTATTTCATTCTTTCTATTTTTCAGTTTTGGCTATTCCTTCTTCGATCAAAATCTTGAGAACCGATCTAAACTCTAAACCCCCAAATTCTCAAATCCCTAATCCGAGAAACTTCTTGGTTCTTCGGACTAGTGATCTTCATTGATCGATTGAGTGTGACCATGCAAGATCGGGAGGTCTCATCCCTCGCCGGATCCAACCTAAGTAATAATTGAATGTCATACTCCATGGTTGTGATGATGGCCCGCTCCATTGCATGTTTCCTTTATGATTTTCTCAATTATGATGATTACTACTAGAATTTTAGATCATTTATTCCTTTTATTTCTGCTGTTTAATTATGTTCATGAGCATGCATCATAATTAGGGCTGTCCTGCGTCAAATTTGGTATCAAAGCATAGGCTTGCATGGTTTTTGTCTAGATCGAGTTATCAAATTAGGGTTTTGATTTTTAAGTTTAATTTTGGAAAGTTCCAGATTTTCAGATTTAGAAAGTCTCCAGATTTAGAAAGTTTCCAAATTTAGAAACTTTCCAGATTTAGAAAGTTTTCAATTTTAAAAACTTTCCAGATTTCCAGATTTAGAAAGTTTCCAGATTTAGAAACTTTCCAGATTTAGAAAGTTTTCAATTTTAGAAAGTTCCTAATCTGAAAAATTTTCCAGATTTGAGTTGTTTCCTGTTTCAACTTAATTGTGTCAGTTCATAGTAGTTTTGCATTCATCGCATTCATCTTGAAAGTCATAACACCTAGTAGTCTAGTTGGGTAGAGTTTGGTTCAAGTCTTCATTGTATGCCCACGAGAAGAGGTAGAGGTTTCGGACTTCAACCTACCATGAATAACGAGCAGTTATCTGAGCAACTTGCTCAATTGATACAAAAGATAACCGCCTAAAGCGGGTCAAAAGCGTGAGTTTGCCCGCCTTGAGAACCAAATTACCACTACCATGACTAAGGTCGAGCAACTAGAGGCGTCCCAAGGAAAACCCCGGCCGTAGGGGTATGATGCGCACTCCTAAGTGGGAGGAATCATTGAAGAACGCTATGCCACACACACGGTGGTAGTGAGGATAGAGATCGTGGTAATGGTCGTGGTGTGGTGCGAGAGGCACGAGCCACATGTGATCATCAAGACCGCTATGATCCAGATGAGCGTGCGATGAAGAGTGTGAGAGTTGAGGCCCCGAGTTTTGATGGGCGCTTGGATCCCAAGGCATTCCTTGACTGGGTTGCTGACATGGACCACTACTTTGAGTGGTATGGCATGTCGAAAAACCGTCAAATGCGGTTTGCTAAGATGAAGCTTGTGGGTCAAGCCAAGCTCTTCTGGACCAACACCGAGCGTAGGATAGAGAGAGTTGGTAGAGCCCCTATCACACATTGGTATGAGATGAAAGAGAAGTTGAAGGAGAAGTACCTTCCTCTCTCATACCGTCAGAAGCTCCTTGACCAATGGCAATCCTTACGCCAAGGGTCAATGTCTGTCACTGACTACATCGCTAAATTTGAAGAGTATATGATGCGATGTGATATCCGAGAAGACCCTCTAGTAACGCTCTCGCGTTTCAAGACGGGCCATTGTGCGGATCTTCAGCGCGAGCTTATGACTTGGCCCTTAACGGACTTGGATGAAGCATATCAAGTCGTGCAGGAGTTAGAGCAATATCTGAAGGCTCCTGTCATTCGTCGTTTTGAGTCCCGAGACTCCAGTCTTGAGATCTAGTTCCCGGGAACTAGACTTAATATTGGTAGTCAACTGGGGCACAAAGCGACCATTCCGCCTAGGCCTAGGGAGGACAAGGGCAAAGGGGTTCTTGGTGCCGGTCCTAGTAACATGAGCCAAGTGAGGTGCTATGAGTGTGGCAATCTTGGTCACATGTCTAATCAGTGTCCTACGAAGAGCCGTGGGAGAACCTTAGTTATAGGCGAGTCCCACGAGGGTGGAGATGACCAGGGTGACTATGAAGTTGAAGAGTATCACCTTGAAGGAGGACTTACTGATGAAGAAGATGGAGAAGCAACGCTTGCAATAGTCAAGCGTGTGCTAGCTCAGTCTAGAAGTAGTGTTGACTGGCGTCGAAGCACTATCTTCTACACTATTGCCAAGTGTGGTGAAAAGAATTGTAAGGTGATAGTGGAAGTTGTCAGAATGTGATTTCCACTAGCACCTTAGATCGCTTAAAACTGAAATCCACACCTCATCCAGACCCGTATAAAGTTTCTTGGGTTGACAAGACATCCCTACCTGTCACCCAGCAATGTCTAGTCCCCATCGAGTTCGGGTCATATAAAGAGTCCCTGTGGTGTGATGTTTTACCGATGGATGTGGGACATGTTATCCTAGGTAGACCGTGGCTATTCGATAATGATGTCACGATCTTTGGCCGTTCGAATGCGTGTACTTTTATGTATAACGGTAAAAGATCAAACTTAATCCCATGCCACATGAGAATACACTAGGGAAGAAGAAGGATGAGAAGGCAAGTGAGCTTTAGAGGAATGGGAAATCCAAACCTAAGTCTCTACATATAATCACAAGCAAGAGAGTTTGAAAAAAGGCTAAGGAGGATTCTATGGTGTATGCCCTTGTGGCTAGAGATTACACCCGAGGTTCCATTAGAGTTGCCCCGTGAGGTGACCTCGGTCTGAAGGAATACAATGATGTATTTCCCGAAGACTTACCGAATGACTTGCCACCTATAAGGGACATCTGACATGCCATTGATCTTGTCCCGGGTCTACGTTACCGAACCTTCCTCACTACACGATGAACCTGCAGCATGCGAGTTGAAGAAGCAAGTTGATGAGCTTAAAAGGGTTTCATCCAAGAGAGTATGAGCCCGTGTGCATCACTCGCATTGTTGACGCTTAAGAAAGACGGCACGTGGCGCATGTGTGTGGACAAATGTGCCATAAACAAAATTACTTGTTAAGTATAGGTTTCTATACCTGGACTTGATGATATGCTTGACATGATGGCCAGGTCCACTATATTCTCTAAGATAGACCTCAAGAGTGGATATCACCAAATCCGTATACGCCCAGGAGATGAGTGGAAGACGACGTTTAAGACGAAAGATGGGCTGTATGAGTGGTTGGTCATGTCCTTCGGCTTGACTAACACACCCAGTACTTTCATGCGGGTGATGACACAAACTTTGAGGCCGTTCATGGAAAAATTCCTAGTGGTGTACTTTGACGATATTCTTATTTATAGTACCACTAAGGAATCACACCTTGAACATTTAAAGAAGGTCTGTGGTATCCTTAGGAAGGAAAAATTGTACGCTAATCTTAAGAAATGTGCATTCATGTCTAGCCAAGTTGTGTTCTTAGGATTTATAGTGTCATCTGAAGGGATGCGCTTGAGACCACGAAAAGTCGGGGCCATAGTTGAGTGGCGGAACCAAGGAACATTCATGAGGTGCGAAGCTTTCACGGCTAGAACTTTTATCGTCGGTTCATTAGGGGTTTTAGCACGATCATGGCTCCCATTACCGAGTGCATGAAAAAGGGAGAGTTCGTGTGGTCTAAAGCCGCAGTCAAGGCTTTTAAAGAAATTAAGGGCAAGATGGTGGAAGCTCCTGTCATGCGTCTACTTGACTTTTCTAAAGTCTTTGAAGTAGCGTGTGATGCGTCTGGTGTCGGTATAGGTGGAGTGTTGAGTCAAGAAGGACACCCAGTGGCCTATTTCAGTGAGAAACTGAATGAGGCAAAACAAAAATACTCCACTTACGACAAAGAATTTTATGCGGTAGTGCAATCCCTGAGACATTGGCGACACTATCTCCTACCGCAAGAATTCGTTTTGTTTTCTGACCATGAGGCTTTGAGATATTTGCATTCTCAGAAGAAACTCAACCCAAGGCATGCTAAGTGGGTAGGGTTTCTTCAGGAATATTCGTTTGTTTTGAAACATAAGGCCGGGGTTAAAAACAAACCAGCGGATGCCCTTAGTAGGAGAGTGGCGTTGCTCAACTCTTTGAGTGTAGAGGTAGTCGGATTTGAGCAACTGAAAGATGAATACCCCATATGTCCTGATTTTGGGGGTACTTACGCGTCGCTCTCTAGTGACCAGCATATTATGGGTGAATATGTTCTTAAAGATGGTTTTCTTTTCAAGGGAGACAGACTTTGTATTCCCCGTATGTCCCTTCATGAATTTCTCATCTGGGAGCTTCATTCAGGAGGGATAGCTGGCCACTTTGGTCGTGATAAGACCATTGCCCTCGTGGAAGATCGTTTCTATTGGCCAAGTCTCAAGCGAGACGTAGCCAAAGTTTTAGGGCAGTGTCGAACATGTCAGCTGGCAAAGTAAAGAAAGCAAAATACCGGGCTGTACACGCCATTGCCAGTGACACATGCTCCGTGGCAGGACATTAGTATGGACTTCGTGCTTGGGCTTCCCAAGACTATAAAAAAGCACGATTCCGTTTTTGTCGTTGTGGACCGTTTTTCTAAAATGGCGCATTTTCTCCCATGTTCGAAGACGTCGGATGCGTCTCATGTTGCTCGTCTCTTTTTTGATGGTGTGGTGCATCTCCATGGGTTACCTAAAACCATAGTGTCTGATCGTGATGTTCGATTTACTAGCTATTTTTGGAAGACACTGTGGCACATTATGGGAACTCGTTTGCAATTTTCTACTGCTTACCACCCACAAACAGATGGTCAAACTGAAGTGGTAAACCGTAGCCTTGGAAATCTTCTACGTTGTCTAGTGGGTGAACATGTTAAGACTTGGGACCTAATTTTACCAACTGCTGAACTTGCTTATAATGGGTCAGTTAATAGATCTACAGGATTGAGTCCTTTTGAAATTGTAAGTGGTTATAAACCTAGAATGCCCATAGATCTCTTACCCATGTCTGTTACCCAAAGGTCTTCTGAGTCAGCCGATGCATTTGCACGCCATATTCATGATTTGCATACACATATTAGACAGCGGTTAAATAAGAGCAATGATGATTATAAAGTTTCAGCTGATTCTCATCGTAGAATGCAAGAATTTCAAGAAGGAGACTATGTAATGGTGCGAATAAGGCCAGAGCGATTCTCTCAAGGATCTGCTAAAAAATTACAAGCGCGTAGTGCTGAACTATTCAAGATATTACAAAAGGTTGGGTCCAACGCGTATCGGACTGACTTTCCACCTGAAATGAGCATTAATCCAACTTTTAATGTGGAAGATCTAGTCCGTACCCATACTCCCATTGTTGATACATCGTCCCTTTCATGGCCTTTTTCTGAGTTTGCCACTCAACCCCTTCCACCACTTCCTCCACCTATTACCCATAAAGAAGAAATTGAGGAAATCTTAGATGACGAGATAGTATCCACGAGAGATGGAGGTTTCCAAAGGTATCTTGTCAAGTGGAAGAACAAACCATCGTCTGAATCTACGTGGCTATCGGGTGACGCATTACAGGGTATTGATCCAGATCTGCTAGAGCGCTACAAAAGTTTCAACTCGTCGAAGTCGAGTTTTTCTCACCCGAGGGGAATTGATGCGGACACAAGCGCATTCAAGGTGTACCAACGAAGAAAGCGTCAACCACAAGTGCCGTCCTTGTGGATAGGCGACTATTGAGGAGCTGAAGATCTTTCACATGTGATTGGACATATAGAAGACCCCACTCAGGGAAGACACATGTGAAGGAAGATTGAAGAAAGAAGACCAAGCACCCGAACTTTCCCGCACTTATGTTATTTGCGTGTTTTTGCTTAATTAGGGGTCTTTTAGTAATTTTATGTCTTTATTAGAGGTCTTTTAGTAATGTTATGTCTTTACTTGCTTATTCTAGGGGTATTTTAGTACTTTTATGTCTTTATTTGCTTATTTAAGTGGGTTAAAGTCCTAGATACGAATTTAAACTATTGATTAATGAAAAGCAAACCCTTTGGTTGCCTCCTTCCTCTCTTCTCTCTAATGGTGCTTCTTCTCTTCCCTTGATCTTCCTCTTTTAATTTCTTCTTGTGCCCCTCAAACTTCTTCAAGGTAATTATTTCCTTCTTTCTATTTTTCAGTTTTGGCTATTCCTTCTTCGATCAAAATCTTGAGAACCCATATAAACTCTAAACCCCCAAATTCTCAAATCCCTAATCCGAGAAACTTCTTGGTTCTTCGGACTAGTGATCTTCATTGAACGATTGGGTGTGACCATGCAAGATCGGGAGGTCTCATCCCTTGCCGGATCCAACCTAAGTAATAATTGAATGTCATACTCCATGGTTGTGATGATGGCCCGCTCCATTGCATGTTTCCTTTATGATTTTCTCAATTATGAGGATTACTACTAGAATTTTAGATCATTCATTCCTTTTATTTCCACTGTTTAATTATGTTCATGAGCATGCATCATAATTATGGCTGTCCTGCGTCAGTAAATGATAGGGTGAGATGAGAAGAATGGATGGTAGAAGATGGGTAGTAGAGATGACGATGGATGGGGGCCAATCGGGATAGATGTGGCTTTGCACCATAGTAGTTAACCCTTCGATGAAGGGAGGGCTTCGCACCTAATTAGGCTTCACAACTCAGAGAGTAAGAAAACGCAAAATTTTTATTAATCTTCAATGAATGAAAAGAACTACAAGGGGTGCTTATTTATAGGGAAAACCCTATATCCCAAAAACTCGCACCATGCGCGCAACCTATTACTTGGCGATGGAGTAAACTAAAATAAAAACCAAATAAAGAAATCTAAAGTGTTCACGATATTCTAAATAATAACAATAAGCAAAACTTAAAATATGAAATCAATTCGACGAGTGGGCCACAATCATGAGATCCCATGATGGGCTTTTCTTGACTATCGGGCCCACCCTTTTGAACCAAAACTTCGTCTTCTAGCTAGGAGGCCCTCCCTGGATGTCGTCATCGAGCCAGATCGATGGTGGGGCCCTCCTGCGTACATACACGTGCGTAGGGGGTGGTGTGTGTGCACGTGTGCGCATGATGTCCCCATCAGTGCTTTCCCTCTCCTACTACAACTGCAACCTTGTGCAACTATGGTTACAAGATATCTTTAAATATATTCATGTTTTCAATTGGCGGTGTTGCCTGGACACGTGGCATGGGTGTCAAGAGTCAAAGTGTCCTAAAGTTTCTAGCATGACAAGCTCCATACACAATAAATAAATTATTAAATAATTAATTAAAACGTAAAAGATAAAATGAAATTTAAAAGAACATTCACATAGTTACAATTTAACAAATATCGTGAATCACGAAATAATCATCTCAACAAATAGTAGCTTGTATAACAATGAGATACTTACTGCTAAGAAATTTAGCAACCTAGCAAAGGAACAACAAAAGAACAAGACTTTTGATCTTTTGTTACATTGGTCATGGTAAACATAATGAAGGATGAATTAAAACCTTGAATGTGAGGGGGGAGTACTAATGAATAGTTTCTTTGACAGCAAGATAATGAAGGCAAGCTTAAGGCTAAGGAAAGGGAGAGTTTCGGCTTGACAAAAAGAATTTACATCATCATCATCATCATAGCCTTTTTCCAACTACTTGGCATCATTCGTCAAAAAGAAGAACAATAATAAGAAGTGGAAGAACGAGTGAGCTTTATGGAGTATGTATGGACACCTCACTTCAAGTGTCATCTCTGTTAGCGGTGTGCCCTGAAAAGACAATGATGATCTTGATGACTATGGGTCTTGTGAGTATTAATGCTAGGGCTGTCAATGGGCCGGGCAAGCCCAATGGGCTTTCGGGCTTGGCTCCCCTCAGGTCAAGCTTGGGCTGGAGTATCAAGCCCTCAGGCCGGGTTTGGGCTTAAAATTTTAGCCCGTTTGTCAAGCGGGCCATGCTTGGACTTACTCGTCCAAAAGCCCACCAGCCCGGCCTAGCCCATTGGCTTTTAAAATTTCAAAATCTAAAACTAATTTTTTCCCTCCCACTTTAAAATTTAAAAAGTTTCAAATCTTAAAACTAAGCCTCTCCTACAAGTATTGTTATCAGGTTCTTTCTTAGTCATTATCCTCCCCATTGGAAAATCCCAACCCTGGCAAGCTACCGCAACACCCAAATAGCCCGTGTCATGTCCTTTCCTCTCTCTCTCTCTCTCTCTCTCTCTCTCTCTCTCTCTCTCTCTCTGGAAGGAAATCAATGTAGTTGTTCCTTCGACACCACTCCTAAAAGATGAGCTGCACATCGTCATCCCAGAAACTATGATTTCTTGGAGATGTGGGGGCCCTTCTTCCAGCCCTACCACCTGATCACCGTCTTGGATGGTGACCTGGCGAAGACATCAAGGTCCCCAATGGCTAAATCTCTACAACAAGAATGAGATCAACTATATAATGGGGCCCAAGGCGTCATGTATCTCCTTCAAGAACTTGGCATGCCACTAATGACGATTGCTCGTAAGTAATTTTTCTGATTTTTTTTTCCTTTTTTCTTTTTGAAAATTTCATCTATTTTGGGTGTTTTTGGATCTAGCTTTTAGGGGATTGGCTGGAAGATTGGTTCTTTAAACATTAAAAAAAATAAATATTAAGGAGGTTTCATCATAAACCAACTCCCTACCACAAAAAACGCTCTTTTTTTGGGGTGGGTTTAATTTTGGGCTCGAGCTGGACCCTGTATAACCACTCTGGGCCAAGCTCGAGCTGGACTATTTAGGCCCGACATAGGGCCGGGTCGGGTTTGGGCTTCGGCTGAAAATTACAGGCCGGGCTTGGACAAAGTTTGGCCCAGCCATAATCCGGCCCGTTGACACCCCTAATTAATGCCATAATTAATATGTAGGTTTACCTTACCTGTTTATATAAGCATGGGTTATAAGAAAGGGTTTCCTAGGTAGTCCTTAGGAACTTGAGTTGGGACACAATGGCCACTGGCCAAGACAGAGTTGTGTTCCATAGATCTCAGTACCTTGTTAGTCCATGACCACCTAGCAGGTTTTAGGAACTGTGGTTATTCTTATGTTGCCATCCGGTGTGAGGGGACCGATGACGAGTCAGGATGGAAGAACTCCAACCATTAAGCTCAATGACAAGTTGGTGCCTTTGTCCTTACCTCATATAGGAGTATGAGTATCCATGGTTAATCTTGTCATTAAACCTTTAGGTCACTTACACTAGAGGATCGCTTCAAATTTCTGGATTGAGAGACCCATCATGCTTGGTCCAAATCAATTTGTGTATGTACCAGTTGTGATTAATCCTTAAATCTGAGGACATATAGGGAGTTCAAGTTCTTAGTGTAATATGCTTTTGTGCTCCTCATGATGTCAATTCAGTGGCTCATATGTGGTGTGGTTGGGTGCATGCATTAGGATACGATTGAGGTCCATGTGATCCATAAGGAATCCACTAGTTGCCTAGGAACACTTATATAGCTTAGATCTTGTCAATCAAACTATCCATCAAGTTATTTTTTAGTTGAGCATGACACTTAAATGATTCGTTTTATTCATATTCCAACAGTTTAAAACTTTTGTTTTAACCGATAGAAGTTTTAATTGCACTTAATGGATATCCAATGGTCATGATATGATGGTCCACCAATTGATTTGCATGGGTACTAGATCAAGGGTGGATGGCCATGGTTGGTATATCAAAGTCTGTAGGGACAAGAGCACCATAACCAGTAATTAACCCTAATCCAAGAGGGGAGAGTATCCAAGAGAGAGCTTTGGACCCCCACCCCCGTGAGAAGTATAGAGAAGGAGAATCCATCTATCCTCCCTCCTCCTTTCCTACACATGTTCACACTTGTGGAGCCCACACTTGGACAGATCTTGTTGCACATGCCCTTAGAAGCGGAGCTTCTTTATTATTTAGGATAGATCAGGAAGAGACCTCGTTCTTTGGAGGATCATCATTGGCATTGTCTACATTGAGATCAACGGTTCAAATCAAGGTATGATCTTTACCATTGTTTTGTAGATTTAGGTTTTAATTGTACTCTACATGTGGATCCTAAGACATCTAAAGTTGATTTTTTTGAAAATAAGTTTAAGCTTCCACATTTTATAAAATTCTAACAATGTTGTGTCCCCAAGTGTTCGTGACAGAAGAAACGAGTGGAAGTTCCCATGTGACACTATTGTGGGATATCATAATCTATTTGCCTTAAATTGTAGTCAGTGTTCGAAATATCGGTATCAAACCCTTGGGATACAAATACGTATCGATTATTGCATGGGATATATCGGTTGTATCGCATAATGCATCGTTGTTATTGGAAACATGGGGAAACATTGGAAATTGGTCAAATTTTTCAATGAAATTTCAGTGATTGCTAAAAAAGACATCAATACACACTTACAAATCAAAACATTACAAAAAAACAAGTGCACATAATAGGTTTTCTTTGTATGGGGTCCTAATCTATGCGTTGTCTAACTGAATTGATGCAAGTATATTCAAAGTTTACTCATATAATTTATAAATGTAAGAAGACGTGTGGAAATACAAGCAATACATTCAAAAGCAAAAGAAGAATCACTAGATCAGGTTACATACATGTTTGATTTTATGTTTGGACATAAAGATTGCAACTGATTTGCGAGAAATTGGGAAATTTTTTATTTTTTTTCAATTTTCCACAACTTGGTCATTCTCCTCCAAATCTCGAAATCAAAGCTCCCAATCCATGATTTTTCATGCAAAACATAAAAAATCATTGATTTGTAACAATTTCACACTGATTTAACATAATTTACAGAAATAAAAAATGATCGGAAATAAAAATGCTCACCGGATCAAACATGTGGGATATATCCCACTACTTCTGCGTTTCGTATCACACAGGTGGGGTACAAGATATATCGTGGGATATATCGGCTGATATCGTCAATATTTAAAACACTAATTGTAGTACATCGATTTATAGGCCCATGAATGTGTAATTAACTTATCTTAATTCAAATGTAAGAATTAAAAATTTCCAATGTGGCATGCCCCTACCAAACCACATCTAGTGGGACCCAACATGGACACAAGTCACTCTCAGTGGTTTTTTATGATCTTCAATACAAGTTTTCACTTGCATTAGTTTGCAAAACAACAAATTCTATCAAGTCATGTAAGTGATCATGTGGGGTTCGTGCCTTGCAATAATGGCTCTAGGGTAATCGTCATCATCATCATCATCTAAGCCTTATACCAACTAATTGGGCCCAGCTACATGAATCCTTTTTCCTCCATTCCACTCTATCAAGGGCCATAACTTCAATTAAACCATAGGCATAGGTTATCATTTCTATTCTTACTCTCTCACGTACTTTTGGACCTTCCCCTTGCCCTTTTAGAACCTTCAAGTTGTACCAACTCACTCCTAACCGGCACAGTTCTTGGTCACCGTTGCACATGACCAAACCATCTAAGTTGACTTTCCTTAACTTCCGAACAATGGCCCTAGGGTAAGAAAAACAAATGAAACATGCATTTTGTTTCAGCAATATGCTATTTTTAGATCCAATGCTTCACTGATTGCAAGATTCTAATAACTGGAACCATTCCAACATAATGTACCATGGCACAAGTTGGTGTATTCTAAAAAGACAACAAAAAGAATATTCTATCTAGTGATTATTAACTTGCAATCATGAAGGTTTGATTTCTGGATAATGTCACTCAGAGGAATAGTAATGTGTTAGTAATGACTTGCCAAAAAAAAGGAGAGAGGGAGAGGAAGAGAGAGAGAGAGAGAGAGAGAGAGAGAGAGGAGGGGGGGGGGGGGGGGAACAAATATAATCTCAATGAAAGTCCAATTATAGCTCAAAATATTGTGGTATACTTGGTACTGATCTATTATCTAAAATGCTATGAGTACTATATCATGTAGTGAGAAATACTAGGGAGGCTCGCCTCTTTTGCCACACCACTTGATGATCTGGGCTGTAGATGGGCTGCATAGTCAAGTTGAGTTACAAAGAACAATCTAGATTTCAAGACAGGTGTATGGATGATGAGGATCTTTAATCATAATGATTTTTTTTTTTCATGTAGGCCATCCATGGTGATACCTATATGTTGAACCCTCTGGATCTCCACACGGTATCGCAAAAGGGGCATATGATCTCCACACAGTATTGCAAAAGGGGCATATGAGCCTCGTGGGTGAGCCTTCCTAGTGAACCTTTAATGTGTTTCTTATGTCTCGCACACTAATCTATAAAGAACCACCAAGACTAGCTTAATCATCATAATAAGAAAAGTAAAATAAAATTAAAAAAAAAACTTTTCTAGTTCTTTCAATTTAAAAACATACCCGTGAAGTTGATAAAATCTGGATCCCCAATAGAGAACTCAAACTTATCTTTTTGTATGTCAAAGATCTGCAGATAGTCCATGGTTCCCTTCCACTCCAAGAGTATATATTCCGGGACACAAATAAATGGAGGGTCATTGATAGGTTCCACAAAAATCGGGACATGGGTGTCCTGTATTCCATTTTTGTTCATGGTAGAGATATTGATGAAATCGCTTCCATAGAAGTTCTCATCTCTGGAGGGGAAAAAAAATTCACTACATGTATAACTAAGCACAAGGAGCACCATACACATGATAAAAGATAAGTAATACGATAATTTAACATGTCGAATAATAATCACCATCATCTAAGCCTTATCCCAAGTAATTAGGGTCAGAAAATTTTTGAACAAAGGAACAAATAATTCTAAAAGAGGAAAAACTATAATCCAATTCATTTGATAGGTTATTATTTGATATCCAATAAAAAAACCACAATGAATACAAGAATATGAGTGAAGGAATGCCTGTAGCCCTTGTGTAGCATGGCACCAAAGAGATTAGAAAATTTGGAACTAAACAAACATGCATTCTCTCATTCAATGAGAATATTTACAGAATAGGGCATAGGTGACAAGTGCATTGTTGTCCTTGATTTTTTCCATAATATGACCAAAATACCCTCTCTTCTTTTTCTTTTTTGTTTTTTTTTTTTCTTTCATTTTGCCAAGACAAAAACTCGTTGATTGTAATCAACCTATGAAATACACAATTAGATAGCATTTAATTGTAATCATTGTTCTGAGTAATGGCAATATTATCGATATTATTATTATTGCCAGCTCAGCGACACCGATAACACTGGTAGCATCAGAAATTCCAGGTATCGATGATATATTGCCAATATATTGCTAAGTATCACCTATGAATGGATGTATGTATATATGTCTGTATGCTAGACCCAATGAGAGCATAAAACTCCAATAGGCACAATGTAATAGACTATTACATAGGTTAATTACAATTAAAGTTCGTAGTATCGGTATCGTTACATGTAGCATTGGTTGGGGATACGAAAACATATATTGATATCATTGACACCCGGAAATGTATCGTTGAGGGAAACATGGGGAAAATAGTGAATTTCTCATTGGGTCTAAGGCACAACCACATAAATCACCACTATATTTCTAGTTTTCTACTTCTTTTTTTTACTTTTGAATGTATTTCTTGTGTTTTCATACATGTCTTCTTAGATTTATAAATGATATGAATTGATTTTGAATATAGTTGCACCACTTCTATTAGACAGTGCATAGATTAGGACCCTATACAAAGGAAACCTATTATGTGTGAACTTGTTTTTTGTGATCTTTTGATTTTTAAGTGTATTGATGTCTTTTTTAACATCCCCTAAAGTTTCATTGAAAAACTCAACCAATTTCCCAATGTTTTCCCATGTTTCCCAAAAACAGCAATACATCCGATATTTCCCATGCCATAACCAATATGTTTCAAGGGTGTGATACATCCACTGATACTGATACGGAAAACATAGCCTGGCATGAAACCAAATTGATTTTCTGATACATTCGTCTCATGCCTTAGTTTTTTTCTTAATCACTCTTTACCAAAGTTCCATAGTATGGTTCATAAGTTTAATCCCATGATAGTTAGTGTAGCTCTGTCTCATTTACTCTTATAAAAGGTACCACAGTAATTTTCCTCCATTTGTCTAGCATTTTCTTCAATCTTATGTATCTTTAATCATGTAAAGGTAGCGGGGGCTTACCAAGCAGCATGAGTTAGTTTGATTTCCATTTTATATACTTCTAAATACTAGTCATATCATCATCACCATAGCCTTGTCCCAACTATTTGGTGTCGGCTTTATGAATTGTGTACTCCAATCATTCCTACCTAAGGCAAACAAACATGTAGTGCGTCAAGTTACAAGAGAGGGATTCCGTGTCAGACACCTTTTGTCATAACTGATAGTCTGATACTAAAACATTTCATATGTAAGTTATCCATAGACTAATGCAAAAGGAAAGAAAGAAAGAAAGAAAAAAAAAAAACAGAGAGAGTGAGAGAGAGAGAGAGAGAGAGAGAGAGAGAGAGAGAGAGAGAGAGAGTGAAAAAAGAATAAAAGGAGTTCAGTTGAAGTTCCAAACATTTTAAATTATTGACGGAAAAAGATATTTAATGCATTTAGAACAAAGTAACGATTGAAGGAGGCATGTCCTGACTTTTGGAACACGACAAAGCTACAAGAGAGGTTAGAGTTCACCTTTCAAGAAAAGGGAAAAATCTCATAATGATAACTAGAACAGGTAACACTACAGAAGATATTGCTTAGTAGTTTTGATTAACTTTATACTTTCTTCTTCCAAAGGAGTTCTCGCATGTGCCAACATGGCAAATATGTTTAAGATCCAACTGATTCATTAGGAAGGCCCCACCATGTGGATGACCTTGCATGAAATTTAGGCCAGTTTGCTCATTAGGTGGGCCACACATATACAAAAGAAATGTGTTGTTAAAACAAGTTGAACAATGGACTACATGCAATGTACATGTGTTGCCTACCAGACGAGCCAACCGGCTTAATTTTTGGTACAAGGCATCTACGTAGTGGACTGCCTAATGAAAAGCTCGGATATTGCACCTGCACTATGCTGACATGTCTAAATAGCAACCCTTGGGAAAGAGCACTGCATTAGTGCACTTTGAATTTCTCTAGAAGCAAGATTCAATTGCCTGGAATTGCATAATCATTGTCAAGGAAAAGAAAAATACTAAAGCGTTAAATCCAAGGCGAGATGAGATGATTCTACGGGTACTACCCAAGATATTGAATGAATTGAAGTGCGGAATTAATTACTTCAACACGGCCTACTAAGATCAAGTCCTTCACTTCTTTGTTCACAGAACGTCCCCCTCCCAATAACTCTAAACACTGCATTGGCATCGGAGCAAGAAATATAGTGCCAGATAGTGCACTGAGAGTAATGGAGATGTTGTCCATCTGATCTGAATATTTTATCTTGAATCCGCAGAAGCCACTGAAAAGAAGAAGAAGAAGAAGAAGACAGAATTAATGATTTAAGATAGAAATAACTATCGTAGACCAAGTTGTGAGGAAATACGCGACACTCGACCCAACGTTTTCTCAGCCTAACAAACTGACATGTGGGGCCCACCTTGCATTGATCCAAATTGTTTGTTTGGTGGCCCCCACGATGGAGGGAGATCTCAAAACATTACTGTGTCAGGTTGTCGGGCCCCTGTTAAATGTGCAACATAAGCCGTAACTATCCATTTCATTGATAGCTAGGATCAGCTCACATGAAAGAGATATTAAGGCATGATCACATTATGGGGCCCCATCAGATCAACTGGATTATGTAACTGAAAAGTGGGCCCTTTGTGTACCATTGCTGGGTCAAAACGATAAATGCTGTTTCTCTCAATCAAGCATCATCGAGTACCTCACCAAAGCTCAAATGTGATACGGGAAGCAAATGGATGGTACAATAGGTAGGTTGCTTGGCACGCATTTTCTTTTCTAATTTCAAAATAAGATCTAGCGATGAGGAACATAACTTACCCGGAACTGGGACCTATCTGATCTTCAGTTACTTGCAATAGATTTGGTAAAGAAAGAAATTGCGGTGGGGAACTGAGTACAGAGATAGTAACGGTGCCGGTATCAACATTCTTATTTTTATCAGAAATCGTGTAAGAGAAAGAATCATTTCCAAAAAATCCTTTGTAAGGTGTGTATCTGAATATCTGTCCATACTGGAGAAGTGACCCAAAACGCGGCTTCGAAGATAACCAAAAAAATCATTAATCTCCAATGCAAAGTCATTAAACTGTACAAAACATTATTACAATACAAGTGTGTTCTAATAGTAAATTACAAGGAATTGTGTTACAGCATGAAGTGCAGCAATTAAGAGAGATTCACCTAATAGAGAAATCATAGATGAATATCAGATGAATAATGTCTTTGCTGATTGAGGTAAAGTTAAAGATGGATTGCAATTCTAGTAAGTTGGAGAGAGAATGAAACTGTCAATGGCTTTACCTTAGTTATGATAATGGGGTTTTCTTACCAAACATGCACATGTAACGCAGCCCCCATACATCCAATGTGTGTGTGGCATGCAAGCTTTCCACTAGATGAGCCCAAATGTGTATCAACTGGCTCGAATATAGGTAAGGGAACCTAAATGGCCATCTATGACGCATTTTGTCCACTTATCAAGTTAAATTTCACATTACTTCTAAATGCTTATTCTTGAGGCATTTTCCCCATTTTTCAAGAAAAAAAAATGCAGGTAAAAGTATGCGTATGCCCATCCTTGATGCATTTTGCCCACTTTTCAATTTAAAAATCCACATTAAAGGCTTCTAAATGCATATCATTTAGGCGTTTCCCCCAAGTTCAATCTAAATACCAAGGTAATGGCACCTAAAAGCCTATCCTTGAGGCATTTCCCCTAATTACGAAGTTAAAAATCAAGGAAACAACACATAAATGCCTATCCCTGAGGCATCTTCTCCAGTTGTAAAGCTAAAAATGAAGATAATGACCGCTAAATGCTTATCCTTGATTATTTTGCCCACTTTTCAAGCTAAGAATATACTTAATGGCACCTTAATGCCTATCATTGGGGCACTTTTAAACTAAAAATCCAGGAAATGGCACCTAGATGCTTATACTAGTGCCATTTTGCCACTTTACAAGCTCAAAATCTAGGTAGAGACACACGCCCATCCCAGAGGCATTTTGCTTACTATTCAAGTTAAAAATCTATAACTTGGCACCTTAATGCCTGTACTTGACACATTTTGCCAACTTTTCAAGCTAAAAAACAACAAAATAGCAAGTAAATGTGTAACCTTGAGGCATTTTTTTCAAGCTAGAAATCTCAGTAAGGGCACCTAAATCCCTATTCTTGAGGTGTTTTGAGCCTTTTGACCACTTTTCAAGCTAAAAGTCCTGGTAAGGGCACCTAAATACCCATTCATGAGGCATTTTATCCACTTTTAAAGTTAAAAATACATGCAAGGGAACCTAACTGCCTACTATCCTTGAGGCATTTACCCACTTTTCAAGCTAAAAATCAAGGTAGTAGAATGTAAATGCCTATCCTTCACTCATTTTGTGTATTTTTCAAGCTAAAATTCTGAGTAGGGAATACCCGCTTTTAATGCTAAAAATCCAGGTAAGGGCACCTAAATGCCCATCATTGAGGGATTTTACATACTTTTCAAGTTGAAAATCCATGTAAGGGTACCTAAATGCATATCCTTGGGGCATCTTGTGCACCTTTCAAGCTAAAAATTAAGGTAACGAAAGCTAAATGCCTATTCTTGAGGCATTTTGTAACTTTAGAAGATAAAAATCCTAGTAAGGGCACATAAAATGCCTATTCTTGACCCATTTTTCCTGATTTTCAAGCTAAAAATTCAGGTAAGAGCACCTAATAGGCCATCCTTGAGGCATTTTGACAACTTTCCAAGTTAATTTTCCATGTAAGGACCTTTTAAAACTCCTATTGTTTAGGCATTTAGCTCCCTTTTCATGACAAAAAACCAAATAAGGGCCCCAAATGCCTATTGTGGAGGCATTTCTGTTGAGGCATTTCCCCCTCTTTTAATGCTAAAAATCCAAGTAAGTGCACTTATAATGCTCAATCATGAGGCCGTTTGCCCCACTTTTCATGTTAAAAATTCATGTAGACGCACCTAAATGCCTATCCCTGGTGCATTTTGCCCTGTTTTCAAGTAAAAAATAAAGGTAAATACAGTGTTCGAAATATCGGAATTTTGTTACGTATCGCATCCTTGGGATATAGATATGTATTGGTTATTGCACGGGATATATCGTTTGTATCGGGTAATTTATTGCAATTTTTGGGAAACATGAGGAAACATTGGGAAATGGTTGAATTTTTCAATGAAACTTCAAGGATTGTTAAAAATGACCTTAATACACACTTCGAAATCATAACATCTCAAAAAAAGAAGTTACATACTAGGTTTCCAATGTATAGGTTCCTAAGCTATGCATTGTCTCATTGAACTAATGCAACTATATTCAAATTGAATGCATAACATTTAGAGTGAATGTGATGATCATTTCATCAAAGTTCAAACACTCCTAAATACTTCGAAATTAGTCTCAATTAACAGCTGGTTGAAGGGAAATTTCAAAAAAAATAATAATATTTCAATAATTTTTTATTAATTATTAATTAAAAAATAATTTTTATTTTCCAAAACTTAACAAGGACTTAACGAATCAGTAGATCAGCCCTCATACATGCTTGATTTCATATTTGGAGTGCAATATTGCTAGCAATTTGGGAGAGATTAGGAAAATTTTGAATTTTTCCCAATTTTCCCCAACTCAGACCACCTACACTCAGATTTCGAAATTAAAGTGTATGTGATGATCATTTCATCAAATACTCCTAAATACTTCGAAATTAGTCTCAATTGATAGCTGGTTGAAGGAAAATTTCGGAAAAAAAATGGAGAACATGAAAAACCAATGATATCAAAATCAAAGCTCCAACTTTATTATTTTTCATGCAAAACATGAAGAACCAATGGATTTATAACCATTTGACACTGATTTAAAATGATTTCAACAAAAAAAAGGGGGATCAGAAATTAAATATGCTCATTGGATCGAACATGTGGGATATATCGGCACTACCTGTGCGTTTCGTATCGCACAGGTGGGATACAAGATATATCGTGGGATATATCAGCCGATATCGTCGATATTTAAAACATTGGGTAAATATACCTAAATGCCCTCCCTTGTGGCATTTCACACACTTTTGAAGTTACGAGTATGAGTAAGGGCAATTAAATTCATATCCTTGAAGCATTTTGCCTACTTTTCAAGCTAAAAATCCACATAAAGGTACACAAATGCCCATCATTAAAGCATTGTGGTCACTTTTCACTTTAAAAATTCATGTACGGATAGAGTGTGTTTCAACTTGAGGTTCATGGGTTCGAGCGCAAGTTACCTTTCCAAAAAAAAAAATCATGTAAGGAAACCTAATGCCTATCCTTGAGGCATTCACCCACTTTCCAAGCAAAAAATCTAAGGGAACTTGAATGCCCATTCTTTAGGCTTTTTTGCATTTCGCGCACTTCTAATGCTAAAAATCCTGGTAAAGGCACCTAAATGTCTATCCTTGTGGCATTTTGCCCACTTTTTAAGTTAAAAAATCACATGAGGGCTTCTAAATGCTTATCCTTTAGGCGTTTCCCCCTGTTGTAAAGCTAAAAATCAAAATAGTGGCACCTAAATGCTTATCATTGAAGCATTTTTTCCCACTTTTAAAGCTAAGAATGTTCTTAGTGGCACCTTAATGCCTATCCTTAGGGCACCTTTAAACTAATAATCCAGGTAATGACACCTAAATTCTTATACTTGAGGCATCTAACCACTTTACAAGGCTCAAAGGTAAAGGCACCTAAATGGCCATCTCTGAGGAATTGAGCTCCATCATGTACTATTTAAGCATTTTGCATTGCGGACTTTTAATGCTAAAAATCCTAGCAAGGGCACCTAAATGCCCATCCTTGAGGCATTTTGCCCACTTTTCAAGCTAAAAATCCTCGTAAGGCCCCTAAATGTCTATCCTTGTAGCATTTTGCCCACTTTTTACGTTAAAAATCCATGTAAGAGCTTCTAGATGTGTATCCTTTAGGCATTTTCTTTTTTCTTTTTTCTTTTTTTTTTTTTGATATCGATAGGGTGTCCCCACACCTTTTTAAGGTGAGACTAATCCCTGTGGGTATATCCTTTAGGCATTTTCCCTGGCTGTAAAGCTGAAAATCAAGATAGTGGCACCTAAATGCTTATCCTTCAGGCGGTTTGCCAACTTTTCAAGATAAGAATCTTCTTAGTGGCACCTTTAAATTAATAATCCAGTTAATAGCACCTAATTGCTTATACTTGAGGCATCTTGCCACTTTACAAGGCTCGAAATTATTAAAGGTGCCTAAATGCCCATTTGTGATGGTAACAGGCCTGACCCTTTTATCATTAAATTCACATTTCAGGTGGGGGAGGGTGATTTTACAAACAGGAATGTTAGTGACTACTGCCATTACCACTTTCCACTCAGATGTGGATCTTGTTGCTTGAGAAATCAATTTTGCAAACTTCATTTATTGGTGAGCTGGGCTCTAACCTGGGACCTCAATGTTTAAAAATTGACCTTCTACCCGGTCAACCCAAAGTTTGCAAACTGAAGAAAGCAATCTATGGACTAAGGAAAGTCCACACGCATGGTTTGCAAATCTGGGAAACAAGTTTTGGTTGGGGAAAAATTAGGAACAATGTATTTTTCTTTTTCTTTTATTATTCTTTTTTCTAGTTGGGCTAGTAGACAAATCTTAGGAAAGACTCCTGCTTTCTTTTGGAGAATGCAGGTAGCAGGACTAGTGAATAAGAAGTATTTCATTTACTTGATTGATTGATAAACAACCGGAATAACTAGATTCTCTTTTGATCATTTCTTTAGTTTCCTTCACAAAGCTAAGCGTCTTGGTATTTTAAAAATGCCCTATTTCAAGATCTTTCTTATCAAGAACAACAAAAAGTTGTAGAGCTAAGACAACTTTCAGTCTCAAACAAACTATATATGTTACAAAGTTATGAATGAGTGTGTTTATATAAAACTGTTGCATTTCTAATGAACATGAACGAATTTGATATATAAAAAGGATGCTAGTAATATCAGTAATTTGAAACAACAATCCAAAGGATTTAAGTTTTCTTACCATCAAGATTTCTGCACTATCCATAATGCCGTATGCAGAATAGTAATTTTCGAGGGCATGAAAAGCAATTGATTCATTCTCCCAAACAGAAATAGTATAATTGTAGGCTTTAGGGAAATACTCTCCTACAAGAATCTAATAACCAGTCAGAAATCTTTCACAGAAATAAGCCTAGATACAAAAAAGAAAAAAAGAAAAAAGAATAGGCATATCTGTAGATAATCTTTATAAATTAGAACTGCCTTCAAAACATTAAACCATGCTATTCTACAGAGGATTCATTAAATTCAAAATTGAGAGCTGAGAGAGGACAAAAAGTACTTCAATTTTTATACACAAGAAATGGGTCAATTAATTATGTTCAAACCTAATTTACACAATTAATCTTCTGAATAATCTCGGTATTTAAGCGGAACTTCTTACAAATCTGTGGATTTGGAGACTATATCAAGCCGCAATATCTTAAAATGGGAGAAAGGAACTTCAAGATTTTCTTAGTGAATATGGAAAAATATTCTACCAAGAATCTGTAAGCTCAAAAAAAACCTTCTAATAGGAATCCAATTTTGAAATTCTTGTAGGAAGCTAGTGTTAAAGAACATGTGGACAAAATACAAAATACGACAAACAAATGATACATGTTTAAACATGTGGCCGGTTGGACCTTTTGACAACTGAGTGATTTCATTGGTTCAAATGGAGCCTACTGTTGATGTAGGATCATCCGATCATCCAGTGGAAGACTAAGAGTGGTCCCATTGGTGGTTGATTGAGGATCAGGCTGAGGTCAGGCCAATCAATAGGCCCATAGTACATAACATACCTATCCAACCATTCAGATTGAAGATTTGGACCACCTAACCATTTACATTGAAGAAATGGATCACATCAACGGTCCAAATTGACCAATTGAGGATCTGGATCAAATCAAGGGTCATCATTGCCATCATCAAAGCCCTGTCTCCAGCTACACGAATCCTGTTACACCGTTGTATTTGTACTCAATCATGGACCATATCCTCAATTAAACCATAGGTCCTCAAGTCGTTTCTTACTACGTCTACCCATGTTCTTTTCGGGCCTTCCCTTTTCCCTTTTAGAGCCTTCAACTTGAACAGACTCACTCTTAATCAGTGTAGTTCTTTGTCTCTGTCATACATGGCCAAACAATCTAAGTCTACTTTCCCTCATCTTATTACCTATTGACGTTGCATCCTAATTTCCTTCAATTTGGACTAAATCAATGGTCCAATTAGATATTGTGGACCATAGATATAATTGAATGCCCATCTAATAGACCCATTGATGTGGATCCCACAGGTTCAATAAGATGTCCTTAGGGGCTTAATATACAAATCACATACAAATCCTACAAAGCCTATGCTGGTAGGATAGTAGAAAGATTACACAGATCTACATATAGTTGTAGAGTAGATCCTAGATTAGATTGCATTTTATTCTAGATTAGATCGCATTAGATCCTAAGATTTGTTAAGATACATTTGAGCTCTTTTTATATTTGATTCATTATTTATTTAGTTCCCTTCTTTATTTAAAAGTCTTTGGGAAGATCTTGGATTCTTTAAGGTGTGTCCTCATTTAGTTACTCCTTTCATTTCTACTATTAGTTTACCTAACATTGAGCAATATTACAAAAGCAGTTTTGGGCCAATAGGCTTCAGGCCTGGGCTTCTTTAAATTCAGGTATGACTTTGTAAACAAGGCTATATATAGCCACATGTGTGGAACTTTGGAATTGGAGGTCATGCTATGAATTGTTCAATCGAAAATGTGCTATCTTTTTGTGTTTCTTGCAATGGAAAACATGGTGAAGAGTTGAGATTCTTCTACACACCCTTTGGCAGTGATTCCCTTAGGGCCTGTTTGGATTCGTGCAAAGCATAGTAAAGGAAATAATATTTCACAGGAAAACCTTATTTCTAGGAAACTATGGAAAAGGAACATTGTTTTCCTTGTTTGTGTTTCAACAAGATTTTCCTAGAAATTTAAGAATATTTTCAAATTTGTTGTTTGGCAAAACAAAAAATTTTCTCGGGAAAATTTTCTAGGTAGTCACTGGCACATGCTTTAGCTCTTGTGGCATGTGGGATGCTTGAAGATGGACAGTAAACATGTGGCACATGCAACATATGTGAGTGCTTTGTAGGGAAATGCGGAAGGTGAGCCCTCAAGATCTGACGGTCTACACGATGATTGGGACCCTCACAAAGTAGAAGGACGGTGTTCCAATGGCCCGTCTATCTACTACTGGAGCAGATGGAACTATTCACATCTCTGATCCTACGGTAAATAGTGGCCCCGGATTGCGATCTATGGATCAGATTGTCCCAAGGACAAGCCAAAATAGACAGACTATAATGCACTCTATTTCTCTCTGTATACTCTCGGTGTTTCGTATGATTCATTGCGAGAGAGAGCGGGTCCCTTTTTATAGGAAAGGAAGGAGATAGGATGAGAACGGATTATCCGATCTTCTCACTATCTCCTATCCAAAATCAAATTCAAAATTGAATTTGATATCCCAACGGAAAGTAAAGAGTCGAAAGAAGTCTAACCATATGGGACCCACCCACTAGTGATTGCTCACAAGTGGGCCCCACTGGTCTACGTCCAACATCTCTCACTCAATCACATTGTGGGATAGGCACATAAATCTGTCCAACTAACTTGCCTTATAACAATCAAATACCAAACATCGCGATCAAAAGAATCAGAGGCGTGGGACCAGCTGGATCACCATAATCTTCTCACAGGTGCTTAAGTACTAAGTGACCACCTAAATAGTACTTAATAACCCAAGCTTTGTAATGCCTGTCCTAGTCCGCATGACCACACCGGATGGAGTTAACTCCCGATCTGGAGTACTCGGCCAACATACGCACTTATCCAACTTATCGAGTTATTCTGAAAACTTGATTTTTCACAAACTTCGACTAAAACCAATTCAAAGCAATACTTATATATATGCTTTTTAAGAAAAATATTGTTTGCAAAAAGTCTAATAAAAACAACTTGATACTGCCGGCGGATAAGTGTTCAAGTGCGTATTAATAGTTCTAGAAACTTGGTGTAGCTGTCACGGGATCTTCTCCACGCAGATGTGTAATTTGGAATTAATCAAGCCGCTTTCCTAGCGTAACCGAGTCTGGCCAATCAAGGACCTTTCGTCATTGTACACTAAAGTAGCGACACTCAATCTCATCCTCATAGAGTCACCTACGGGACTGGCTACTCGCACGTTGTAATGATTAGATCGAATCAAAACAATCTGTAGGTAATAGGTCCCAGCACGTGGCTACAACCCACGTCGTAAAGTAGACAATACTAGGTGTAAGTCGGGTCTACAGTATGCAGGTTATTCTACATAAGGTACGACTCATCTCATAACCTCATAACCTGGCTTTAAATTCAGGCCATAACATTGATTGCATGTAAAAGAATGGTGCGATTATGTTATTCGACTTTATCAGTCTCATCTACAATCTTTATAAGATTGTAGGCGGATACGACTCACTCATATCCTCATCCTTTATTATCCACAATAAAGGGAAGTTCATACCTCAATGTATAAACATAGCCCCAAATGTACCTCTCTTGTACATTCAAGGTTGGTCAACCCGTGCGAGTGGGTAACCGGCCTGCCGACAAAAAATAGAAATCCTATATGATCTCAAGATAAATGCTGATGATCTTCTTACCTAGTTATTGTTCAATACTGAATAAATGGAATATTTTATTCATTAATGAAAGATCAAAGGTACTACAAAACAAGTACATCAATCAAGTTTTCCTCAATCCCATCTACCTGACATGAACCTGAAATAGATCTCTACTTATAGGTTTTGTCATGGGATCAGCCATCATCTCCTTGGTAGGAATGTAGCTGAGGGTGACCTTTTTATCTCTCACTTGATCACGGACGTAATGATACTTGATCTCAATATGCTTAGATTTCTGGTGGTGTTTAGGGTCTTTTGCCAAGTCAATAGCAGAAGTATTGTCTATCTTCAGTGATATAGGCTGACGAACACTCGGTACAATACCCAGACTCAATAGAATCTACGAACCCATACACACTCCTGAACTGCAGCACAACATGCAATGTACTCAGCCTCCATAGATGAAAGAGCTGTGGATATCTGTTTCTTACTCGACCATGAGATAGCTCCTCCTCCGAGTAAGAATACATACCTCGAAGTAGACTTTCCCTCGTCGGCGTCATTACCCCAAGCAGCATCAGAATATCCTTTGAGCTCGAGGCTTGTGCCTTTATAACACAACATTAGGTCTTTTGTTCCTCTGAGATAGTGGAATATACGTTTGACGGCTTGCCAATGAGACTGTCCCAGGTTACTCTGATAACGGCTGACTATGCCAACTGCATAGCTAATATCCGGTCTGGTGCAAAGCATAGCATACATTAAGCTTCCTACTGCGCTTGCATAAGGTACTGAGGACATAGCCAATTTCTCGGCTTCAGTCTGGGGACACGATTTCCTGTCTAGCTTGGTAGCTTTATCCATAGGGGTTTCAACAGCTTTTGAATTTTTCATCCTGAACCGCTCTAAGATCTTTTGGATATAGGTTGCTTGAGACAAGCCTAAAAATTTCTTAGGGCGATCCCTGATGATTTTTACCCCAAGAATAAAATTGGCTTCACCGAGGTCTTTCATCTCAAAGTTTGAGAATAGCCAATCTTTAGTCAATATCAATAATTGCATGTCATTACCAGCTAACAGGATATCGTCTACATATAGAGATAATATCAGAAAAGATCTTCCAGACCGTTTTAGGTATACACAATGATCTTCTTCACTTATCGTGAATCCAAAAGTGGTGATGGCCAAGTGGAACCTCATGTACCACTGTCTTGAAGATTGCTTCAGCCCATAGATAGATTTCAACAATTTGTAGACTTTCTTTGGATACTTTTTGTCCACATAACCCATGGGTTGTTGCATGTATATCTCTTCATCCAAGTCACCATTTAAGAATGCGGTCTTTACACCCATCTGATATAACTCTAAGTCTAAATTTGCGACAATGGACAAGATCATGCGAATTGAGGAGAACTTTGCAACAGGTGAAAAGGTCTCCTCGTAATCAACGCCTTCTTGTTGTGTAAAACCTTTAGCAACTAATCGTGCTTTATACTTGTCCATTGTACCATCTGCCTTTCTTTTGATCTTAAGTACCCATTTGTTACCGATCGCTTTGCGATTAGAAGGCAGATCAACAAGTTCCCAGACTTTATTCTTTTCCATGGAAGCGATCTCTTCGTCCTTAGCATTCACCAAATCGGCCGAGTTAGAAGATAATAATGCATCCTGATACGAATCAGGTTCATCATCATCAACTGCAACATAAGAGAATGTTTGCCCCTCAATATCGAAGTATCTTTGGGGAATCAATCCTCTTTCGCTTCAACGTAACTCAGGAGCCTGCTGAGATGTCCTCCCACTGTCCTGACGAACTATAGGAGTATCATCGTCTTGTGAAGCAGAATTCCCACTCTCCTGAGATACATCGGGTATTTCAAAAAGTTGTATTGGAACCTTTTGCTGCATTCGGCTTAGGTATCTATCTTCAACGAAAGTCACGTCCCGGGATTCTATCTCAATCCATCATCCATGGTCCTCATAAACTAGAACGTATCTCTTTAAATGCATGGGGTATCTTATGAACACGCATTCAATGGTTTTACTATCAAGTTTACCTCTATGAGGAGTAGGCAGCAAAACGTATCCCAAAGATCCCCAAGGGCGTAGGTTGGTTAGAGAAGGAATCCTCCTAGACCATATCTCATATGGAGTCTTAGGAATTGATTTGGATGAGACTCTATTTAGGACGTAGACGGCTGTTAACAGTGCGTCTCCCCAAAATGTGGTAGAGAGATTGGCTTGAGCCATCATCGATCTAACCATGTCCAATAATGTCTTATTCCTTCTCTCTGCAACACCATTTTGCTGTTGTGTGTAAGCCATTGTGTACTGCCAAACAATGCCAATATTTTTGCAATATGATTTAAATGTTTCAGACGTATACTCGCCACCTCTATCAGATCGAAGGATTTTAATCTTTTTCTCAAGCTGATTTTTCACCTCAGCTTTGTATTTAAGAAAACAATCAAAAGTCTCAGATTTGTGTGAGATGAGATACACATATCCATAGCGCGATTAATCGTCAATGAAAGTGACAAAGTATTGACATCCGTTTCTGACATGTACATTAAAGGGTCCACAAATGTCTGAATGGATTATCTCTAGTGTGCCCTTTGACCTAGTCGCTTTGGAAAATGGTTTCTTCGAAGTCTTCCCGGATACACAATGTTCACAAAATGACAAATAAACTTTGGATAAGGAGTCTAACAGACCAGAACGTACTAGTCTTGTCATACAATCCTTTCCGATGTGACCTAACCTCGCGTGCCATTTTTGAGATTCAGATACTACAGTTTCATTCGACATAGCAGACAAAGCAAGAAGTGCATTATCACATTCTATGTCTAGAATGAATAAATCTGAAATTAAATTACCCCATGCAAAGATGAGGTTATTCTGTCTCAAAGAAACTCTTGTTCCGAAAAATCGAATATCAAAACCATCAGCTAATAACCTAGAAACAGAAATTAAATTCCGACGCATCCCCGGTGCATATTGAATGTCAAGGAGTATTATTGTTCGCCCTATGCGCGTACGTAGATGGAAAACGTCAATCCCTTGTACATCTTCAACAGCGTTATTGCCCATGTATAGCTTGTAACTCCCCTTGGCTACAAGCCGGAATTCCTCGAGTCCTCGACGACTACTTGTCACATGCTTTATTGCGCCTGAATCCAAAATCCACTCGTTAGATATAGTATCAACAGAAAGGATTTCAGAACAAACGCCTACATACAAAGTATCTAGTGACTGAGAAATTACCATCTTTTTATGGGCGCACTGTCGAGCATAATGGCCGGAATTTCCACAGACAAAGCAGACTACATTTGTCTTTTTCTGCTTCTTCTTTCCGTTCCCCTTCTTGAGATTTGGAGCAGGTGCTGTGGTTTTCTGTTCTTGGTTATTCTTCTTCGCCTTCTTGCGAGCTTTGGACCGTTTATTGTTAGCTTTCCACTTATGGGTCTCTGCTACAAAGGCCCTGGCCGAACATGGCTGAATTACATTCATTTCAACCTCACGTACCAAGTGGCCACAAAAGTCTCTAAACATAGTGATAGAATCAGTATGGTTCAGAATTCTTTTGATTTGGGCCCAAGATTCAGGCAAGGAACGGTGCATGGCTATAATCTTCTGATTTTCAGTTAATTTACACCCAACATTCCTAAGGGCACCTATCATTTGTTCCATCTTACAGATATGATCTTTGATGGGGCAGCCGACGGGCATCCTATACTCCTGGAATTTTAATTTCATTGCCCTAACTCTCGCATCTGACTTCTGCGATAGGCATCTGTCAGTGCTTCCCAGATTCCCTTAGCGGTTTCATGCACTTCATATGTAAGTATGAGTTCTTTGTGCATAGTGCTAAGAAGGACATTACGGGCTGAATGATTTTATTTTCACCACTTATTCTAGCGAGACATCGCAACCCTATGTTCTTGTAAATTCCCATTTTCAGCCAAGATGGGTTCCTCTTGAACTACATCGAGTGTGTGAGATATGTCGTCCTCGTTGAGAAGGCATCGCACTGCGCGGGACCAGTCTTCGTAGTTGTTGCCTTCGAAATGTTGTCCTTTCAGTTGTTCAGCGATCAACGCTTTGGTGGCCATCTCTACATTGCATGAGTATCACTACTTAGCTAAGATCTAAGGTATTGACACTAATCATTAGCATTTCTACGTGTTATACAAAATTTCATATTATAAAAGTAGTCAACACATCTTAACGAGATCTGAAAGTCCACATACCCGAATGGGCGGTGTAGAACAATCAAGTTCTCTATTTAAGATGAAATTGGTACTTTTATAAAATTATAATTGCATAACATGCAACCTTCCATTACATGGTTGCATGCATCATTTGGTGGATGAGAATAAGGCTCCCACTCAGGTTATGCACAACCTTTATTTTAGGGAGCATCTAAGCACTAAGTTTTATAAATTCTAATGGAAAATGTAAGGGGCTAAGATCTAAACACATCAAGCCGAATATAATCATGCATATTTACATCATCATCAGAAAAGAAAAATCAAGTGCTAAGATATCAAGAGAGTATTATCTTCACCTGTGATCATGACCATTAGTGATGGATCCGATCATTACCTTTAATGATCATTGTTGATGATGGATCCGTTCATCAACATTGATCATCATGGTTGATGATCGTTTCGATCACTAATGAGCTTTAGGTCAATAGTGAAGAAGTTATGATAAAGAAAACAACATACTTGATATGTGGGCCACACTATTGTTTTGTAGATTAAACATGAATTCAACAAATATCTGGATTCATCTTTCAACAGATCTACACGTGTAATTAGCAAAACAAAAACATTGTTGCTGCATGTGGACATCAGCCAACATGTGATTTGTACATGTGTACCATTATTCAACAGATGTACATTCAACAGTCATTGTGCAACACGTCACATGTATACGTTTGTACAGATGTATATCCAACAGTCATGGTAATATATACATCTCAGTCATGGTACAACACGTCACTGTATACAGTCATGGTATGTTAGTAGTTCCTCCCATATGATGGATGGACGGTTTGGATACTACATATATCGCACAAAACTACAAAACTTGCTGACGTGAATTTAAAGGCTATATGCTGGTGTGATGTACATCAGTCAATCCGCTTCTCACAGCAGATATATAGCAGGTGTGATATACACCAGCCAATCACGTGAACTGCAGCTATATAGATGGTATGATGTACACCAGCCAACACGTGTACAAAAACTATCTAGATGGCTGAAGTTATCTCTCAGAACAATATGTGTACACGTGTACATTAGCCAACATGTGTACACACGTGTACATGTGCACATCATCCAAGTACTTATTATTCTTCTCAAGCATAAATCCAAGATCACCAGATGGATGGATGGTTTGGATTCATATCTAGTGATGAGACCTATGTGTTGCTGACATGAATACAATTTATATCTTTCAACGTAAATAAAATACATGACGTGTTTTGGTTGTATACGTCATTTAACAAGTGGGTCTCACCGTTAATCTAAACAGGGATGCTTTTGGCCCTTTGTGAATTATTTTGAACTGTCCATTATGTACACATGGTAGCCGTATGGTGATGGGTTTAATCTAGCATTCATGTTGTTCTAGGGAATAGTCTAATCATCAATGGGATTAAACTGATTAACAGTCGTAGAACACTTTTTTTACTGTGGTGTGGTCCACTAGATGAGTGGATCTGCCTCATTTTTAACTCCATATCATGACATGATACCGAGAAAATAAAGATTGGAGTGGATCTTCGAGAAGGCATCATTAGTGGACCTCACCTATCCAACCCAAATTCAACAGAATCTTTCCACGGAAAACCAGGAATATGTTGTTACGTTAATGGGTTTTATCCCATTTTCTCTGTTCCAAATGTGGGTCGTCCACTCCCTAGATCCACCTAAAATTCGGGCCCATGGCCTAACATTATTCTACAAAAATAATGAAGGGAGTGGATTTATCGACAACTCATCATGGTGGTTCCCACCTTGACCTTCTCAATCGAACCGGAAGCAAAAAACTTCCGCACGTTGTAACAACGCACGATTTTCTCGCTCTCTGGAGAACTTCCACCGAAATTCTCTCATCCAGGGATAATCCGACTCCTACACAAGTCCTCGGGAATGTTTGCGGAGTTTATGAGAACATGGAGGGCCATGATGTAGTCGATAAGTCCAATTCATAAATACAATGCAAATACACATAATGCATGTACTTTTAAGCAACACTGAGATGGATCTTAAATTTCAATTTTACATGTGCACATACTGATTCGATACCATTCGAAAGCCATGGATTTTAATCCAAAAAGAAAGTATGGGCCACTTACCTTTTTAGATGAAAATAATCGGAGATCCGCCGTTGAATGCTCTGATACCACTGTAGGTTATGCGGAAGGTGAGCCCTCAAGATCTGACGGCCTACACGATGATTAGGACCCTCACAAAGCAGAAGGACGGTGTTCCAACGGCCCGTCTATCTACTACTGGAGCAGATGGAACTATTCACACCTCTGATCCTATGGTACATAGTGGCCCCGGATTGCAATCTATGGATTAGATCGTCCCAAGGATAAGCCAAAATAGACAGACTATAATGCACTCTATTTCTCTTTGTATACTCTCGGTGTTTCGTATGATTCATTGCGAGAGAGAGCGCGTCCCTTTTTTTAGGAAAGGAAGGAGATAGGATGAGAACGGATTATCCGATCTTCTCACTATCTCCTATCCAAAATCAAATTCAAAATTGAATTTGATATCCCAACGGAAAGTAAAGAGTCGGAAGAAGTCTAACCATATGGGACCCACCCACTAGTGATTGCTCTCAAGTGGGCCCCACTGGTCTACGTCCAACATGCTTGAAGCTGAATTATGGCACATGTGGCACATGTGAGGTGATTGGAGCTGTATAGTGGCACATGTGGCACAAGACACGCATTGGCACATGTGGGCACTTGAAGTTAGATGGTGGAACTTGTGCACATTGGCACCATGGGTGACAATGGCACACGTGGCAGATTGGTGCACATGGGGTCCTTTGCACATGTGTGGCTACATAAAAGATGAATGGTGGTACGTGTGGCACATTAGCACATGCAGGGTGCAAGAGAAGATGGATGGGGGCACATGTGGCACACTAGCACATGTGGGAGACTTTGCACATGTGGGGTGCAAGAGCAAATGGATGGTGGCACAAGTGGCACATTGGCAACTGTGGCATAGTGGCACCTGTGGGGCATAATGAAAGATGGACAATGGCTCATTTGGCACATTGGCACATGTGAAATGATTGAAGATGGATTGTGGCGCATTTGGATTTAACAATTGAGAAACTCATTTTACTTCCATCCTGGGAAGATGCCTTTGTTAGGGGTGGAGGTGGGAACATAAGTTTATTTATTTTTCAACAAAGATACAAAGTGGGAAAAGATGTTTACCACAAATTCCACAAAGGAAGGCTTGACAAACAACAAAAGTTAGTTTCATGGGAAGCAATGTTTCCTTTCCTTTCCCTTCCAGGAACCCAAACAGGCCCTTATGTTTTGGTGGTGTGGTTCTACTATTCTATCCCTTTATCTATATTTTTTTTCTCAATTTTCTTTTCCAATTGAAGATTTGTGGCAATTTAAGTTGGATCCCAGGTTTCATAGTTGGTTCGTGTTCAAGATCTTTTCACGTGGGTATCAAATCTATCTTAATTGCTACACCATCCAATTTTGGCATCATTTCCTGCTCATTTCAATCAATCAAATCTAGTGAAACTTTATCTACCCATGAGGTGTGGCACCACAAAACTTGTGGAAACTATCCTTTAACAGTGAGGGGAAAAGAAATTCTAACATAAAAATAAGTAGGGAAAACAATACATGTCGAATCTTCATCTTCCAAAGAGCTGTTCTTTGTAAAAAATGCAGAAACATACAATTTGATTGCCTTTGGGAGGAACCAATACAATATTCAATTACATAACAACAAGATAGTAATACCACACCCAAAAAGTACAAATCAATACATAGTAATACTAAGGGCCTGTTTGTTTGCCCATTTCCCTGGTAAAGTAATTGTGTCATCATTTACTGTTTTACTACTGCCAAACCAAACACAGGAATGGTTGGTCAAATGCAGATGTATTCAGTAGACAAGTAATTTGTAACATTGCACTTTTTCACGTAATTACTGTAAAAATCTCCATCCGAACATCAACATCAGTTTGTTTTGATGATGATTTGACATTGAAGTAATGCAAAATTGCCATCGTTATGATTTTATCATGGATAAATCAAACAATGTAAAATTGTCGTCATTGCGGTCAAATGCAATTGTTGTCAGGAGACAGGTAAAGTAATTTGCAATCATTGCCCATTTCATTTACTGTGGTAATGGGCAAAACAAACACACCTTAACATACAATTCAAGATAACAAAGAAACTATATGCCCTGTTATTATTAGAACTTACTTTCATGCACGCTGATCTCAAAGGGAGAAGGAGACAGATGCTTGTCCTCAAACAAAATGGATATTTTGTAAGTGCCCAGAATGGTTGGTAGATAGTAACCAAAATATGATCCATCCTTATTATCAATAAAGTCCCATCTCAAGAAACTAGAGTTACGGATGGGATCAATCTCAAAGCTCAACTTTTTCTGTTGAGACGTGACAGGGTTAGAAAATGAATCCATGAGTTTCACTACTAATTCATTTATGACATGTTTTGCTACTCTCGGAACAAATTTTACAATGCTTGATTGCGATGCATCGACCATGCCTGCAACAAATTATCAAATTATTCAAAGCAAAGGAAGGTACGACTGTTGGAATAAAACAGTTTGCATTACATGCAATCACCATTGTAAAGATTCTGCATTGGAAAATATTCAACAATAAATCAGAGATGCTAGGCTGTAAATGTGAATGAACTTCAACCAAGCCAGATTAAAGGGTCTAAAAGGAACAGATAGAACTGCTGCTGTGTCAAACTATGATCACTAAGAATGTGCAGTAATATTAACACAAAATAAGAAGATTAAAATGGGAAACCAAGGATGTAATTGTTAATCATATGATAGACAATAAAATTAAATTGACAGTGTTGATGTCTCAAACATGTGCCATTTTCATTTTCAGGTAAAACAAAAGTACCAGTACTCATGGGTTTGTATCTATAACAATGTTTTGATCCAACATAATTTAGTATGCAATATGGATTTCTACTCCAGTACGATATTGAAGTGTGAGTGTCAATGTATTTTCAAACAATGGTCAGTAGGGCTTTTGAGCCAACAAGGTACAATTAGCATTTGAGGTGCCAAGAAAATGGAACCTTCATGCAGTCAGCTTCCATTTTCTCACTTTCTGCTGCAAATCACAAATGATATAGTTATGGGAAAGTCATCTCTTTTCATTTTGGATCAACCCAATTGAGTTCAGCATTGTGAATGAATAACATTCAAACATAACTAGAAGTGCGGCCAGGCAAAGCCAATTACCATGGAATGCTTCAAGTTCAAAATTTCTCTTTCTTTTAATAATCAATGGTTCACTGCATTAATAGAATATGATACAAGTAAACAAAGTGTTTATGTCAAGGGATATTATAGTCTCTGATAGAAATAGAAAATCACAGGGCCCTTCTTGTATGAGGGTGTGTAGAAATGAAACATCTAATGCCACTGCTCGGTTCCAGATTTCGTTATGCATTGTAACGTCCATGTCTTGGATGCTCGAGATAATGCCCACACAATGACATTCTTTCTGTCAGCGTTTGCAGCTGGAAGGCCTAATAGAGATGAAAAAAAGATTCCAAACCTTTCTAAAATCTCCTGCTTCCACTTCATTTTAATTCTTCGAACCTATTGGACTTGAAAATGCCTGATCTCTCCATCATCACCTTGAAAGATGTTGCCAATCCAAGATGGATCTTGTTGAGAATATAAACTCAACCTTTTATTGTGACGTGTCTTATGTTTATTGTCTTGTGAGTTTAGTCCCACATTGGATACTTATGGTAAGTAGGTTGTAACTCCTACCTATATAAAGCAGCTCAAATCAAATGTAGGCCAGTGCTGAGAATGGGTAAGCAATGTAGCACCTTGTGCACCTCGGAGCTCTAATCTTGTAAGAGTGCCCCAGCCTATCTCTTAATATAATTCTCAGGTGTTTGTCTTTGTTTAGTTCATTTGACTTGGTAACAGAGCAGTTTAGATCCTGCTGATATTTGTCTATTTGGTCTAGTCTTCTTTGTCCTCATCCAACTGCGATCTGTGAGCCCAATGGAAATCTAATGCAAGGGCATTTTCACTTTGGGGTCAAGTGGGGTAACCCGTGGGATGCGGAGACACACTCGGGGTGGGTGACCCATGTGATTTGGGGCCATGGGGGAGGTCTCGTGTTCGAGAGTCCTCACCAGGGGTGATTAATGCAGGAGCATTTCACATCGGGCTTGAGTGGGGTAGCCCATGGGATGCGGGGACACACTCGGGGTGGGCGGCCCATGTGATTTGGGGCCCATGAGCCCACAAGAAGGGTTCAGCCAAGGTCCTAACCCATGAGATGTGGGGCCTGGGCTATGAGATAAAGGGATTGATTCACCATACTCTAACAGTTCGAGCTTTTAGAGCAAGTGGTTAATTGTCCTGCATCAAAATCTCTCTAAAATCGACTACCTTGGCATCCTTGATTTAATCTTTGTCACACTTCCATTCTCATTGTTCTATATTCTCATCCAATTTGTCTCTGTTATAAACATGGTTGTCGTCATTGGAGAGTTCTGTCTTCATGTTGGATTGTTGTCCTAGTGGGATGTGTCGGTATAGATATGATCCAACTGCTGCATGTTGAAGTTGGAGGAGCAGCAGATCAAACTGTTGGATTATCATCCTACACAGCCTAGCATCCCCAAACTACATGAGTTCCAAGCTTTTTTTTACTCAAAGCACACAAACTCTTGGCCATAATGCTCAATCCAACCTGACAGAGGATTCAATCAGCATTGGAGGTTTCCTTTTCCATGGTTGTTCTTCCTTTATATGGTCTTGTTTATCTATTGTTGAGTAGTTGCAGCATTTTATTTATGTTTTCACATATGCCACTGTGGGTGTAGTCCTCCTCTCAACTATTACGAGTGTAGTTCACTCACCTGTTGTGAAATATTACACTTGAGAGGATTTTGCATGCGAAGGATGGTTTAGTTGCTCAATGATTGTTGAGTTCCACTATGGCTTGCTATTTTAAGAGAAGATTCAATGGACATTGACAGCTCAATGTAAAGGCAAGCTGCAATTGAAGATGTAAAACCCTACCATGTTGAGTCTGATAGGAGTGTTAAGAATATAAACTCAACCTTTCTGTATCATCTATATGTTTGTTGTCTTGTGAGTTTAGTCCCAAATTTGATACTAATGGTTAGTGGGTTGTAACTTCTATCCATATAAAGTGCTCAAATTATTTATCTCCTACTATGGAGAGTGCATAAGCATTGTAGCACCTTATGCATCTGAGAGCTCTAATCTTATTTCCCAGCCTTCTCTTAGTATAAATATCCTGTGCTTCGTCTTTGTTTAGTTTCTTTAACAGATCTAATTTCCTAGAGAGATGCAATTGAAATTCAATTTCCGCCCTCTTGAGCATTCTTCAATTTTATAATTGCTTTTCTTTTCCAACCTTCAGCTACCATAAACATCTTTTAGATCATGCAAGAACCTAAATTTGTGAACTATAAGGTGTTTGCAGATTATGTTTTGCTACCTTAGGCCTTGTTCAGCACTTGACATGTGACAAAGATCTGCCTCTTTAACTGAAAGAGGTGGACATGGTGCCTGACACGAGATGCAAAATTTAAGGTTAAAAAATTCTGGATACAATATGATTAATGCACCTAGGGTCTCATCTACCTCCACTGCCCCAGTACATTCAAAAACACACAAAATCTGTACCAAAACCAATGTAATCACATAAAGGTGCCACTTGGGCTAGTGGCACTTTTGCAAACCAAAAAAGTTTAACAGTTGGAAAATCCAAACTTATTATTTAGCATGGAATCCATGCCTTTTCAATTTCCTAAGATTGGAAAACTGAAGAGGCATGTATTTTTCTTGATGCCAAATCAAGAATAATGGTCCAATTCAACCCAGTTTAAACAATAGGCAGAGCATCAAGAGGACCAAACATTTCAAGCAATGGAAAAGGGAATTACCTGGAAATGCCTCAAGTGCATAAGGAAGGCCACCATTTAATGGAATATTTCCACAAAAAACCCAAATTTCATAGATTCCGGACTTCTCGAGTGTATAAATGACATCAAAAGAACTAGCCTGAACTTTCGGATTAGCACGAGAGTAAATTCATAGCAAGCCATGGTCAGTTTGTGCAATGTATAATAATCATAAGAGTTTTGCTAAGCCTATACACACTGATACACATGGCCACATGAGTGCCAACCTGGAAAATGTGTAGGACATATGAAACACGTATCAGGTGGGACCATGGGACCCACAATTTTAGATGGCCTGGCACAAGAATAGGCCAATCAACTCATTAGTCGGGCAACATGTAACGAAACACTGAACGGTTTCAAAGAATGCCAACGGTCCAAATTCAAGGAACATGTAGCCTGTTCGATGAGTGGGCCAGCCTAATTGTTGGGCCAGGTTGTCTGCATGTGCAGCCTATAATGTCCCCATAGTCCACACACACAAGTAGGCACACATGGCTGTTTACAGTGTTTCATGTGGACATGGCACCACTCTGATTTTAATTAAATTACACAAATTTGATTCCTTACAGTGTTATTTAGATCAACAGATAATGCAGGAGCACTTCCAACATGGCCTCCAGCACCATAGTTATATTGTCCGCCATGCCCATACCCTAATTCCAAAATGTAGACCACTTTGCTGAGAAAAAAAGAGACCATTGTAGAGGTTTTCTGCAGAAGGACTATAACCATATAATCTCTGAAGCATGCTTACCATCTACAACCATAGGGTGTATGGTTGGCTGCACATTATATGAATCAATTTGCCTTATAATTTGTACACGAAGTCTTTCTGCATCAACTGGAGAAGGATAATGGTACTTATCTTCCAAATAAACCGAGAATGACGACATCTTACCGGCAACAGAACTGGCTAAACCGGATCCATTTACAACACTGTTAAACCCATCACAATAACCTATGAAAAGAAGCCAAATCAATTATTCAAACAGAAAAAAATAATAATAATGGGAAACTAGGTGATTCAGAAGCATTGCAGGCATAAATGAATGGTGGTCCCCATGCATGTATGTCGCGTTTTCTGTTAATTTGGTGGCCCCCACTGGGAATCCGCTGTGGACATAACTTTTTGACACGTGTGGCCAACCTGGCATCTGGACCAGCCTGATTTTTGGCAGATGGATATAAACAGTGGGGCCCACCTAATGAACAGCTAGGATCTCGTAGATGCATGGTAAGACTTCTACTCTTGCACGCAGTCTTCGTATGCCTCTCTCAAGTATTAACAGCAGTAAATATTTCCATACCTACAAAGACAGTGAATTCATATGGCATATTGGAGATGCTTTCACCTCCCACATCGTCAAAAATGGTAAGTGTGAAATTTCCTGGTTCAGATACAGTGAAAGAAAGCAATTGAATTCCTTGTGACGCTTCTTCAAAGTAAATATCTGATACAGGGATGGACAAATTCATCGCCTTCTCAACCACTCGAGCATCAAATGGGAACAAAATCGGGACAAGATTTCCAAACCAATCTTGCTGGTGTATAAAGATTTCCAGCTTAGAAAATATTTGCAAGTTGTTTGTTTCATAACTCCATTTGGCCACACAATTGGTGATGCTTAGAGGTCCTATTAAAGGGTAAGTGTGAAACTTGTATCAGTGAAAGACATTATAATATATATACTATTATATAATATACATATGTACATACATACATGCGTGTATATAGAGTATAGCAGGAAATGATAGCATTTTCATGGACAGGTTATTGACATTAATTGCTACCATCCCAAACAATAAAGTCTACAAGCCTTGGGCAAGAACTTCCCACAAAACCTATTTAAAAAGTGTACTGTGTTTGGATGCTCAATTGAATTGAATCGAATTTATTCAGTCGAATAAACTAATGGCCAATGTGGGGCTAACCCAGCTCCATTTATGAAGAAGGGCTTGCCCCCAAATAGCAACTCCCATCATTTCAAGTCCAGCTTGAAAAGCATGTAGTCGAAAACTGAAATTTTGGTCATCCATTTTCACCATTTCCTTTGTATTCAATGATCTATTGCAATTCAATTCAACCGACCATCCAAACGCACCTGGAATTAATTCAGCAGCCAGTAATCAGAAAGAACACACACCAAAAAAATAAGGAATTATGTATAAACAAAAGTTGCGAGAATATCCACTATCATCTTCACATAATTTTTTCCTTAATACTCCGGAGTGGTTAACATTTAAGCTAAAGTAACTCACCTGGTCTCACCTCGAACAGTAGAGGGGAGCCGTTCAAGGACTGATTTCTACCCTCTACGTGTAACAAGAAACTTCCAGATATGGTAGCCAAGAACTCAAAACCAATATATCCAACTTCGTTCCAACTCTTAAATGTGATATCCAAACTTACAGCCGAACCATTTTCATAAGATACAGATGCCATAAATTTATATGAATCTGACTCTTCACTTGTCAAAGACACATCATTGCCAAATGCATCTTTAGGAAGTATTATAACATTAGCTTTTGTTCCTGCCACGAACTGGTTCACAAGATTCATCCATGAAGCAATGGAAACGGATTCATGTATTTTTCCTTCAAACAACATGTGGAGATTAGGATTAACCAATGAGTAACAAAACATAAAATTTAAAGAACAATATAGTTTTCATATTTTCTACACACAGAAGCCATTTCGTCAAGCATTTGAGAAATCATTTATTTTCTCTCGTTGTTCCTTTTTTTTTTTTTTTTTTAAAGAATTTTCTGGCAAGACTATCCTTACCCTCGGTCATCACCAAAGGGACAATTACAACAAAGCATGCTTCAGATCAGAATGTTAGGATTCTTTGATCTTTGTGATTGTCGCATTGCAGCCAATCAATGTTGGGTTACATCAACAACAGGTACTTTCATGTGTGGTGGTGTTTGTGGTGCCATACTATCTAACTTTAAAAGACATGAAGGCAAATGAATCTTCTTTATGATTTTATTTGTTTTGCGATATATGTATTGAATATTTACTGATCTTGGTTTGTGGAAGTATAATCCTGGTTTGTGATAATTAGAGGGCCCTTGCCTCTTCAAGTTCAAAGTATTCTTAGCATATAGAATGTGCCTGTTACAACTTACAAGTTGAGATTAATGAAAATGATAGTGCTGGTTGTTCATGCAAATCTATTGTTTTAGATCAATAATATCCCAATAAAGTCTAACTAATGATGTTTCCTATGACACCCACATATGACAATATATGTGGACATGAATACAAGGATTGAGGATGTGACTCTGATTCCCCATTAACCAGGATGCATACATATAAGGTTATCCCATTCAATATGCTATCATGATAAAATTGACAGAAGTTCAGATAACAGAAAAGCAAATACAATGAAGTATGCTAATTTTACAGGTGCACCTCCACATGGCCAAACATGCTACATTCAAGCAATGAGTAGGTGGGTCCCACCAGGTACAAACCCCATCTGAAAATCAAGCCATGCATGTAAAAGAAAATGTCAGGACTTAAAAGTTATCCAGTAGTCCACATTCAACATACATGCATGAACCACCTGATAATTCAGGGTGTCTACATGTTGCACCCACCCCACCCCTGTTGGGTGTGAAATATGAGTGCCTCACCAGAATCTGTGGCGACATGTATATGGGCATGTAGGCATTGGAGTGTAGAATTATCAAACCTTCCAAACAAAGTAGGAACACAATTAATTTGCTAAACCATATTCTACTAAACTACAAGTATCCATAAAGTACCTGACACCAATATCAGTATCATATCGTGTTAGTACTGCTACAGTAAGCATGTGGAAGTATTTTAGTGTTCTAGATTATTCATATCAGAACAAAATGAATCCATTCTCATCACAGGCTTTATGTTTCTACCTGCGGTAACATTGAAATGAAGTGTTCTGTCACGGGTCCCAGAACGATAATCATCAATGATTACAGTAAAGTTCCCTACTATAATTGGGATGAACATAATATTCCAGTTAGTGGGGTCCGCCTCGGGAGATGCTGATACGCCGGATACATATGAACTATTTCCCTTTCTTCCATTCACAGAAAGCGTAAACCGAACCATATATTTCTCAGGATGGGGGTATAAGTCACTGTTGTTACTGTCCATCACTTTTATTTTGATAGTTGCTGTATCACCAGCCCTGAATACATTCTGACCATCCAACCAACTGGTGGCAAAGCCAGGCGGGTGTATTGTATCTGCAGTACAAAAAGCTGAAGTAATTCATCATGCATACACATGAAAAACTAAAAAGGGGTATGATCTTCATGCAATTGTACGCATCATAATTTGACATCATCACACTGCCACAAGCTTCCTAACACATAGAACACTGGCCAGTTTGTCGACCAATGATCAGAATTCCACCTTAGGGGGGCCACGTTGGATTGCGCATGGTTCAAGGGTTGTCTAATAGGATGATACTAATACAGTTAGTGGAATTTGGCTGTTGAATATGGAGAAAGGTCCAAATATTGAAGGGTTAGAATCTCTCAATTTGGGACATTTCTGGGGCATTCTCCATCCATGATCGGACACCTTGATCAAAGGTTTGTTCATCGAACAATGGGCCCTCTTCCCATTGGCAAACTATACATTTGCTGATGAGCAGGACACCGTAGTTCTTCTTGAGGAAAGGCTACCTTACAGGAGATACTCTAAGTAGGGCTAGATACAGTGTCCATTCACCGAATCGTCGCACACATAAATACCAATCCAAAATGTCCAAACCTGGCCTCCATTTTGTATGGAGCATAGCCTGAAAACACCAGTGATTGGACGATCATCTGTTGAATTCAGACCACCAACCATTTTCTTTCCACCCATTCATTTGATGGCAAAAAATTTAGGCCATTAAGAACAGGCGGTCAGTTTGATTCGTAATCACATTAGTCTTGACATTCCAGAAGATTGTTATTTCCAGACCTCGTCTTCAAGACCAAGCACAAACACCCCATATGCACCAACGTAGCACATTTACATGGATCCGTAATGTTCATCGCATGGCCCCTTAGCACATACATACGATCCTGAAATTAACGTCAGTCCAATAATCAGGTGACTGACGAACGCATGCCAGACGAACGCATGCCGTTAATTTCTTGGTACATCCATGGCCCGCCTGATAAACTTACCAGAAAATTTTTCGGGCTAAGGAAAATCCACCATGGGAACCACCATATGAACAGCCCGGATCTGACACACGTGTTCTAGTTCGCACATGACCAGATGGAAATAGCACTTCCTCTGCCCTTCTAAGCAAGGAAGCTGTCTGGAAAATACCCAAAATGATTGGATCATACCGTTAGACGATGCCGATTCGGAGGCAAATGTGAGATTTGAAAGTAGAATACGGAGGAGAAACCAGAGATTTATGGTAATCAATATCCTGTGCTTCATTTCCTCTCTCTCTCTCTCTCTCTCTCTCTCTCTCTAAAGGGTTTGGTTTTCAGTGATGATGGGGATGAGAAGAGAGTGGCTTTGAAGGAGTTCTTTTTGAATGGGAAGGGTGGAGGGAAACGGTTAGGAAATGGACATGAAAAAACCGCCTCAGGAATAGATCGTCCTGCCATCTGTCGCCACTCACAATCCTGGAAGCGGATTGGCTGGTGTACCTCACACCACCAACCTAGCTGGTGTGGGTACGTGTCGTGCGAAGACGAGCGCTGACGCTCCTCGAGCTCCTTAGTTTGTACGAACGGTTCAAAGGATATCAAAATTACATGGGTCCTACGATGATGTATTTATCATATCTACACCGTTCATCCATTTGGAGAGATCAGTTTAGATATTGATCCCAAAAATGAGTAATTTACCAGGATCAAGTGGACCACACCACAAATAGCAGTGGGACAATGATTCTCACCTTTAAAACATTTGCAGGGCCCGCCGTAACGGTTACTTTCCATCCAATCTGTTCATAAGGTCACACAGACCTGTATGAAGAGACAAGACAATTTCAATGGCAGGCGTTCAATTCCCTGCTGCTTTTTATAACATGGTCTAGTTGATTTTTGTATGTCTTATTTTTCGCTTAGGGCGAGTTTGGGCAGTGGGATTAGGTGGGATGAGATTCATCTGGTACTGTGCCACTTTCACTCCAATGTTTGGAAAGAATGGAAAAGCTTTACGACGAGCTCACCAAGTAGACGGACCGTTTGGATGTAACTCATACCTCATGATGGTACCCAAAGAACTTGGTGACGTCAACACACCAGCCACATCGGTGGTGTGTGCTACACCAACCAATCCGCTTCCCACAATCCTGCGTGTGTTGCCACTCACTGGGGCCCACATGCTAAGATGGTCCGATGCTCTGAACCGTCCATACAGTTATTTTTTTTTCCTAATCGCACTTATTGATGATCCTGACCTTTGATTTGTATAGTTGAATTACAGCCATTGAAAATTTTCCTTTCGTTGTTCTAAATTCATCTACGGATAGTGATGATCACAGTCATTGGTTCAGTTAGGGCCCGTTTGGCCGGGTGGGTTGGAAGGGATTGAATGGTATTAGGGTGGATGGCGTGGATTTCAAGGTAATGATGGTGTTGTCAGTGGATTGTCTTAAGATTCATGGATTGCTATATCAAGTCTCTTTGACACGCCTGGCCAATCCCGGGATTAAACCTTCCCATCCCTTCCAATCCCTTGGACCAAACATGTCCCAAGTAAATTTGAACGGATTAGGATGGATTGGATATGATTTAAAGGTAATGATGGTGTTGCCAGTGGATTGTCTTAAGATCCATGGGATTGCTATATCCCGAGATTAGATTACCTAGTCTGTTTGGCACAACCGGCCAATCCTGGGATTTAACTTCCAACCCCTTCCAATATCATCCAATCCCTTCCAATCCACCCAACCAAACGGGCCCTTAAGCTTTTTACAGTAGAACATGTAGCATAGGGCAACATGGACGGTTCTGATTATCTAAGTACTCAGCATGTGGGCCCCAGTTGGCAGCGACACATATGCTTGAATAGGAAAAAAAAAAAAAAAAACCTCTTTCAAAAAGAAAAGAAAGAAAAAAAACTCTACGAGAAATGGCAAGGGGATTCGCGTGCGACGGTGCGAGGAGAGATTTAAGCCACACGTGTGCAATTGTGGACCGTTCATCAGAACAAATCCCGGCCCAATACTCAGGTTTTTAAACTCACCCGGTGGGCCATGCATATGTGGTGAATGTGGACAATTTTCCAATTTTTCTAATATCATGCTTGTGGCCCACTTGATGAGTGGATTGGCTTGATGATAGAGCCAAGGCATTTTTACGGTGGACCAACTTCGAATGGCCCGGATCTCTCACATGCATGAAACATCAGGATGTGTAGGGAAAGTACGTGGATTACCCCGCAGGTCTCCAGCTGGGATCGGGCAGGAGCTTTGAGTGGCCACTGTGATGTTTGGGTCTTATCCACCCTGTCGATCCTTTTTTTTTTCGTATCATTTTAGTTATAAACTCAAAAAGAGGCAGATCCAAGGTTCCAATGAACCACACCACAGGAAACAGCGGTGATAATGATATTTGCCGTTAAAACATTTCTAAGGACCTACCGTACTGTATATTTTCCGTCCAATATATTCGTAAAGTTACATGAAACTGTATGTGAATGAAGCTCATTTGATTTTCCAGTGCAAAGGTAAATACCAGGTAAGAGAATAATAATTATTACCACGTGTAAAAACACGGCACCTGATTTGGTAACTTACTTTTTTGAACGGATATCTCCAAAACATTATAAAATATATATGGTCCCACTGTGATGGGTTTTGCTTATTCACACCGTTCGTCTATTATACCTTTTGAATTTATATTATGATAAGAAACATGAGGTATATCCAAACCTCAAGTGGACCACACCATACGAAAATAAGAATCAAATACTTACCATTAAAAACTTCGTGAGGCCACCGATTCTTTTGGCATGGGCTACCTGATTGTTGGATAATCCTCATTTTTTGGTTCATGGCTCAAAATATCGTGGTAAAACATATGAACGAGATTGATATATTATATACATTATCTTGAGGTTCAAAAATTTTAAATAGCTATTTAAACTGGTCCAATGCAGATGTTTCCTTTGATTTTCAAACAGATGAAATGAATTACTCATTTCCTAGTTATTTACCTAAGTTCTCGAAATCAAACACGGCTGAAGAAAAAACACAAATATCAGCTCCATCCAAAACTTCTGTAGCCCTCAAGAAGTTTTCAACGGTAAGAGTTTAATCCCCGTTGTGTAGTCCACTTGAGCCATGGAACTGCCTCATTTTTGGGATTATACCCTAAAATGTTATGAAAAAATGGATAGACGGTGTGGATAAAACCCACACATCACGGTGGCCACTCAAAGCTCCTGCCCGTTCCAGCTGGAGACGGGCAATCGGCGTCCGTAGCGGAGTCATCCATGAATCCATGGCGAACTTAGTAGCCGCTGTTGGTAAAGTGCATGCATGTCTATCTTGCTAGATGCAAACGCAAGCACCACACGCGTGCCGATGTGGCACACATTTTCCATGCACGTGTAAGATCTGAGATATTCACGAGGGAACTTGCAAATTGGGGGGGGGCAGATCATCAAACAAGCCATACGTGTACGTTGAATGTGGACCTCTGGTTATCCTTTTCCTAACCCTCCATTTCCTGCTGCGCAATCCACGTTCGTCAAACACCGTGTGGGCCATCGGAAGTACGACGGACATGGGTGGGTGGAGTTCAGTCCTTGTCGGCTTTATCAAAATGATTCCGTACAATTGAGATTGGTCGTAAATTGGAGTAGGTGAGCGACTGTACGTTTGATCTAAATGGGGCCCACCATGATGTGTGGGTGCCATTTCACCCATCGATTAGATGTGGAGGATGAAGCATTGAAACCCCACAGAGGAAGTTCTGGATGGAATGTGGGTCAACCATATTGCGTATATTCCCTCAAATCCTTTCAATGGACTCCACCTCCATGCATGCATTACGTAGGTACGTCGTACATCTGTGTTTTTCAGATTAGTTTAATGCACGGTCCCAAAAATGAAGTAGACAAAATTTTCAGGTGAACCACACAAACAGGAATTATTAACCATTGAAAACGTTTGGTGGGCCACAAATTTTTTAGATCAAGCTAATATTTATTTTTTCCTCTTGTCTAGATTTATATGAACTTATCAACGTGTTATTAACATGTTGGATGGTCAATAAACATTATGGTTATGATGGGCGTTCAATGACCACTTTTTTTGTGTGGTCCACCTGAACGTTGTATCTGACCATGCATAAAATATATGGTATGAGGGATGGACGGCATTCCAAGGCCCCTCCACATCATTTGTTTCCAGAAGCAGGTCACGCTCTTCATGAGGTGAGCCCCACAAAGATAAATAGGCTTATAAAAACTAGAATTGTATGCGAGTTGAGCTAAGTCGGGCTTTGCACGGTTTCTATGCTCGGCCAATAGCCAACCTTAGCTTGAACTTCGTTCGGCTTGGTCTTTGATCTCGATTGGCCAACTCAGGCCAGATCAAGCCGAGTTCGAGCATGGGCGATATTTTGTCAAACACATCGATTACAAATTCATTTTTCCAACACTTCAAATGCAAATCAACAAGAGTTTTTTTAGACATTTCATCAAACATTCAGCGAGCAACACCAGGATATGAGAGCAGTCTTATAATGTAAAGTTTCTTTTAGTAAAGGTTTGTGTAACATCCCAGATTTTCACTGTTTTGGATTTCCAAAAATCCTTGAAATTTATTTTTTTATTAACTTATAATATCACTTAATGACCATTAGCACTCAATGTTAGTTCATACTGGGGTGGACCAGTCTAGTTATGATGAGACAAGTACAGGTCGTCAAGCCGGATAGTCCGTTTACACCTAGCATCAGCCCGTGTGGGCCACCCAGCGACCGAGGAGGTTCAAAAAAATCTAAAACTTTAGAAAATCATAGATCTCACTGGGCTTGTGGTCCATCGTGGACTGCGGACCCAGTGGACACCCAGAAGTACCATCTGGCGCTTGCCCAATGCGCCCCACCAATGCCAAATTAAAATCTGACACTGACAAAAGAAACTAAGACTCCAGGCCTTCCAGCCGTCGGATTTCTTCCAAATTTACGGTGAAGGTTTATTGTATTTTTCAATGCCTGCCCACCAAATCTGGACCCTGATCGTGGCACGATGACCATTGATCACGAATCGGACCCGTACAACCAAACCCCATATCCGATCGTCCCCAAATTTTGCGTGGCCCCTCATCAAGCCATGAAGACCCTATCCTATAAGTTTCATGGCCAGAGGGCCGCCATAACCGCTTCAATCACCAAAATGGCCCTCACGGGTCCACTTAAGGGACGGAATCGCTTACTCAGACCCTATATCCGTTCATCCGTTTGTCCCTAAATTTTACATGGACCCTAATTGGACCATAAGACACCTACCCACCAAATTTGGCGGCCTAGGGGGGCATTAGGGTCACCCCAACTTCAATAGGGAGCCCTAGAAGGCTAGTTTAGGAAATTGTGGGAACTTAAGTGATTTGAGTCGTCCACTCTTATGCCAAGTTGGGGATTTTGGACCATCGGTTTACGACCAAACCTTACCCGTGAATTAAGGATATTTTCCCGCTCACATCCGTATAGCCGCGGCCCCGATCGACCATCGGTGACCGTTGAACAGACTTCTAATCATATCTGTCGATCGACGCGTCGAAATGGCGGGCCGATTGTGTCCATACGTAGATCATCATTAGGACTAACTATCCTACGGTGTATATCGACTAGTACACCCCATAGGCTAGAAAAACCCTCCCATAAGGTTAGTATAGTAAAGACCCAACACTTGCGGCCAATTGCACCAAAACTGGCACTATATAAAGGGTTTCATTTGGGCACCCCTCTCCCCATACGATTTTGCCCTAAGAGAAAAGGGGGAAAGAGAAAAGAGAAAGAGGAGAAAGAAGGGAGAGCAAGGGAGTAGTGAGTGTGGAGGTGAGCAAGGTGGACTCTCAATCAAGGTGGGGCCCAAGAGGATCAAACCCACAACCTCCTACACTTTCTCCAAGAGGAAACCTTACACCACAACCACCGAAAATCGTCCGTGGGCCATCTAGGTAAGATCCCTCACTCCTTTCTCTTGAAATCCTTGTATTAAAGAAGAAAATGCATGGATTTCTCTCATGTTTGAATTGTTTTAGGGATTCCGGTCGGCCAACCTCCAAAACCCTCATCTCTAGGTCGTTTCCAAGCCTCCAACGAATCCGAAGGTGCAGACTATTGTTCTTAGGTGGCCTAGCACCAACTTTACTATGGGTTTAATGATTTTGATTGTTTGGATGTTATGATTGGAGAAACTAGGAATTGCATGATTGTTGAAATTCGTATAGGATGCATGTTGATCTTCATTTGGTGTTGCTATTGCCTTTCACATGATTGGGTATTTGGATGATTAGGTGCTCATGCCTTGTTGATTTTTCCCTACATTGTTGTTTCATAGAATGTATGATGATCGTGTGCATATGATTTCTTGCAATGGTGAAAGTGCTTAACTTCCTCCCACACACACACACACCTCACTTGCACTTGTATTATGATATTGTTGGCCTTGCTTGGTATGAGAATCTGAATTGTATGTTGAGAATCTTGAGAACATGAAGGTTGTATATGCTAGATGACGCATTGGTAGGCGGCATGCTCGGGATTGCTACCCGTACCCTTGGATTGGTCAGGAAACATGAGGAGAGCAAATGTGACTCCATTGGTAGGACCACCTAGAGGCTAAACCGTGGGTTTTGGGCTGGTGTGCTCGGGCAGCTGTAGTTCGACTACGTGGGACCCTTGTGCCCGAGGTCACTCGTCTCACACTCGCCTGACTCATGCGGTCTAGCCTAGTGACTAATCAACCCTGTATGTTAACCTTGTTTGCTCACATATGTATGGAACCTGAATCACCCTACAACCGTTGTAGCCCATCAAAAATCCACTTGCAACTGGTCCACAGCCTCGTGAGCCGGGCATGGTGGAATGGGACACTATGTCCGAGCTGTCGGCCTACGCTGGGGTACCGCGCCTCCCCGTAGTGATCGCGAGCGATCCCTTCCTTTCGGCACTCCTCATGTGCTTGGTGTCGGGGATGAGGAACCCGACGGGATCACGGACCGTGAGGTCTCGGCCTCACGCATTGATGGGGTCTTAGCCTCACAACCAGTTTAGGGCATTAATATGTAGGGTGAATCAGAATCTCCAACCTGTTGGATGAATAGACTTAATTAATAACTCGGCTAACACGATCGCATTGCACGCATTAGTTAAGGTGGCGACTCGGAAGTTGAGGTCGCTCTGAGGGAGTGTTGTCATATGCGATCGTTAGATGGAGTCGCTTGAGGGAGTGTTGTGGCGAGGGCATGCATCATATCATCCCGCATGCATGCATTTTAAATAAGAGTTATTAGGTGTTGATGATTGTCTGCTCTTCATTAAGTTCATATTACAATTGATGCCTGTTATAACTTGAGACCAATAGTTCACACTGAGTTGATCACTCACTCCCACTCTGGGACGGTGTTTTAAAACACCAACCAGACCCATTCATAGATGCAGGTGACTCAGGGCACGAGGAACCTGGCGAGGTGAGCTTTAACGAGGAGGACGAGTTCTCCTACTTTCAGCTGATGGGCGGCTCTCCATCGGCTTGATCGGGCTGAATTTGGATTTGCTGAGCCGCGGGCTCCACTTTAGTCTTTTGGATATAGCTTTTTTTTCATTATCCTGTTGGGCAACGCCTTGGGCGACTCTTTATTATTTTTGGACCTATATATTTGTGAGATTTCCTTCATTTCAGTAGACTGGTGCGATTGTGCTTCATGCTTTAGGTAATTCCAAATTGCGCAGTAAAATTTGATTAATCACAACAAAAAAAACCATAAATGCATGATAAGTGACACTCGGGAACTCGGGAGTCGAGTCTATGCACGACCCCCGATTTTCCGGGGCGTTACAGTTTGTTTTTTCAATCTTTCCTCAAATACCTATTTCAATAATACCCTGATGTGAGGGCAATCCAAGAAACAACATTTTGTTAAGGCATTTCATCGAACACTCGACGAGCAGCATGAAGATCAAAATGACTGAGTCATCGATTTGAGTCGAGGTTCGAGCCGAGTCGAGCTCGGACAAGCTCAAACTCGGCTCGAAAAATTTTCAAGTTCCAAAAACCAATTCAACTTGGTTCAAATCCAATTTGAAACTGAGGCAAGTTGAGCTTTTCTGAATCGAGTCAAGCTAGCTGATTGAGCTAACTCAGCTCGTGTACAGCTATAATAAAAACTCATGCCAATCAAAAAGTCAGATGGACCACACCACATGAACATACATTTTTTAGGCGCAATTGTACATTGCTCCCTGTGGGGGTGTCCCACCTGAATCTTGAATCAGGATATTTCTTGGTATTTTCGGTGAATGTAAGGAGGCACACCGGATATAACTATCATGGGTAGGTCCCGCATCGTTCAAATGTATAGTAAGTACCATACATCCCTTGAGGCCAATTGTTTCAATGGGCCGAGCAAACTATACTAAGCCTGAGTGGACACCCTAAGACCCAATACCTGATCATAATATCTTATAGAATAAGGAGAGCATGGAGAGAAATTTTGATGTTTTATGACTCTTGTTACTTCCCGTGCTTGGCCCTGCCTTGGCATCATGTTGTCTTAAAGAACATCGATATTTAGATGCTTCTGCCTCTTCCCTACTTATCTTTAAGACAGGTTTCAATTGTTCTTCTTCCAGAGCTTTTAACCTGACATTCTCCTACTAATTCATTGCACTCTCTCTATTTCTGAATTTTCGTCTATTATAATAGGCTTGTTATTATATTTTTTGTGGCTAGTTGAATTTGTTGTGGAGGGGGTGGACTTTTTCTTATTTAAGTCCAAGAGAGCCTGGAATAGAATTCGTACTTCTGCGAATCATTGGGACATGTTTTGCATCTCCTCCCCAACTAGATAAATGTATTCTTAACCGGTTTGTTTTGTTCACGAATTTGTCTCCACACAAACAACATCTAATCTTCATTCTTACAAATGTTGGGGAGTAGATTTCGATACCACAATCCCTAATGTCGGCGGATGGGTTATTAGCCATCATTTCTGCACATGGACTTTTATTAATAGATAATTACATTTTTAGGCGAAGTCATTAAGCCAACATAATTTATAAGAAATAAATTATAATATGTTCAAAATTTAGATGTCAACGTCAAGTCACTCCAAAAATAGTAGAAATTAAAATCTTACGGAACAAAATATAAATTATAACAATTAACAACTAACAAAATTAAGATGTGCTAAAAATTAAAAATCACAGTTAAATTTTAAATAGATGAAGGTGCAATCTCATCTAAACAATCGATCTCATCCTTTTCATCATTTTCTTAATCAAATGAACTACCACCCCAAAACTGGATGTAACCAATCCTATGTACAAATAAGTGCTTCAATTGTTTTAGGCGCAAGAGAGATTCTACTTTTGCCACCTTGCTATAGGTACTAAATGTAGTCTTTGATGCCATTGTTGTAATCGCAATTGATAAAATATCTCTAACCATTAATGATAGTGTAGGGTATTTTTTTTTTTTATTCACAGACTTCGGTCTTCCACCATTCTAAGATGTCAAAGTCTTGGTTGGAGACCTTCACATCTGGCTCCTTGATATATACATTTAATTTTGACTTGTAAGTTTGCTCACTTGCTTCATCCTGTTCTAAGGCTGAAAAGTACTCATAGAGAAAATTATCACCACATATAGACACATTCATGCATAAGTCGTGTGTCCCATCTTGTGATAAAATTAATCACATAAGAATAGTACAATTCTTCAAACACCACACGAACACTGGATGTTTCAACTGCTGCCCTGTCAAACAAATAAATTTTTTTATAAATGCAATTAACCAACTCCATTTTGCAACGAGAATCAAGGATAACAGGTGACATTCGCTCCAATACTTTTCGAATTTCACTTACATGCTTTGTGTCATATTCTGACTATAATTTAAACTTTTTGTGAGACTTTTTTTGAATAACATCCTTAATCTTTTAAAGCTTTGGAAGAAATAAATTTGTTATTGGATATTTATTTTTTAAAAAAAACTTTGTGTAGTCATAGTAAACTCAAAGAAAACTATGAACATCTTCAACTTTTCTCCAATCATCTTCATCAGGTAACTAAGCATATGTTTTGTCACGGACCGCAAATTCTGAGAATGCAATTTTCAACTCGACTGCCACATCCAACATTTCATATGTTAAATTCCAACAGGCACACACATATAACTTTAATGTTTTTTGTGATCAAATATTTAAACGTTGGAGTATATCATTTCAAATACTAAGTCTTAATGGTGACCCCCTTTTATACTCCACGCTCTCTCTTATGTTCTCAATCGTTGCGTTAATTATTTTTAGCCCCTCTTACACAATCAAATTCAGAAATGTGAGCACAACATCTGATCTGAAAGACATTTCCGTCAAAATAAAGATTCTTTGTTGTTTTGAATTGGCTTCATAAAAAAGAAATCGCAACATCGTTTACAAATGCATTATCTTGCGTAATTGAAGATATACTACTTTTGATGTCTCACTCTTGATGACAACTGTATATGCTGTCTGAAATAACCAAATCGGTACAAGAGAGAGGAATGTGAGAAAAGTTTAAAATGGTCTTACATATGTTTCTATCTACATTCACATAGTGTACAGTTAGTGACATGTACATATTCCTTTAGTTGGACGTCATCCACAAGTCTAAAGTAAGACATATATGTGAGATAGAGACAGATGACAAAACGACTTTCATCTTTGTATTCTCATTCATATACATATTCATGTATTCTCTTTTCACCGTGACCTTCGAGCACTTCTGTAACGCCCTGAAAATCGGGGGTCGAGCAGAAGCTTAGCTCCCGAGTTCCAACGCATCACTTATACAACATAGAAATGATGATTAAATGTTGTCCTTATTAGTACATTAAACATGAATGAGATTATACCAAAACAACATATCATACTCCAGAGACAGTTAAATTTCGCAAGAGGAAGACTGTGATAGGTATATAAAATACATAAACTGTTGTAAGTCTCCAGAGTGTGAACATGTTACCAGGTTAAATATATCAATGTATACGCCACAAATGAACAAAATAAAGTGTATGACATCTAATCAACAACCCTGTAACCCCGTCGATCAGAACATGATTGACATAGACCCGCTTGATAGCTGTATATTGGAGAAACCCTCATCATTATAGAAGTTCGGCTCCGCTTCGTAAGCATCGCCATCATCTGAAACTAAAACAGGGTCTGGTAGGTGTTTAAAACACCGCCCCGTAACGTGGGAGTGAGTGATCAACTCAGTGGAATCATGAAGCAAGGGTTAACATGTTATCAATTCAATCAAGCAGTAATGATAACACAATACAACAATCAGGTCCTAAGTACTCTTATTAATGCAAGAACGATATGAATTAATAATGCATGCCCTCGCCTATGCTCCCTCAGCGACTTCATCTCACGAACCCGGCATGCAACCCTTCCTTAATGCTTGACCTGCTACGCCAAAGGCACATGTAATGCGGTGCATGTCGTGATTAGCCAGGTTCTTACTTAGATTTATTCATACAACAGGATTGGGAAGCTAAGGTACCTCCCTTATATTAATGCCCAAATAATGATTCATTCTAAGGTCGTCAGTCCTAGCAAATCTCATACGATATTGTGGTTCTAGGTCACTACAAAGGGCTCGTCACCTGATCAGTGTAAGCCTAGTTTATACTCTATTTGCTATAGAAAGACTCGTCGTCTCAACGCAGTCTTAGAGTATACTCGAGGTCACTCCACCAACGGAATTTTCACGGGTAAGTTGGTACATTAGATTCAAGCAGTAGTGGCCATACATGGCGAACACACAATAGCCAATCGGGTTACTTGACAAGTTCGATTGGTACAAGCGTATGCTGAATTAATCGACATAGAGCGCTAGCCACTATCGACAATCATCGTACGACTCGGATTCACCGAACGCATCAATTGTGGCGAGACTAGCTCAATCACTCAAATAGAAATTGTTACCGATTGCCTGGACTACGTCGTAGTCCCACTCATACTTCAAATATAATAAGCATTCATATACGCTAGTCAAAACAGTATGTAGCAACCATTTCAAACATAAATCTCATATAAGTATTTTATCGAACACATAGTGCACATGTTAACATACATATGCATTTTATCCATAAATCACGTAATAACGAGATAGGTTATATGAAGGAAACTGTAACTATAGATAAGGCAATTGAGAATCCTATCTCAACACTCTCATTAAATACACCTCAACAAGCATTTTCTCATTCAGACGTTTTATCAAACACTTAGGCTACGCATATCAACATACATACAATAAATTAGTTATAACATATATTGTAGCAAATCCTTTCACAAGGAGTTGCCACAAGTACAACAATCATGTGCTCTCACTAAGTAATCATAGCAAGAACAAATCTTAATTCCATATTCAACATAATTCACATATATATGTAATAAACAGAAATCGTTGCATCTAAGCACATGTGACAGCAATCAAGTCAGTCATAAATCATTACTGACATTGAAAGCCTTTAAAACCATAACCTAAACATTCATAATTCGCACCTTTCGCTGGTAGACTCGTAACGAACTCAGTTCAAACACTAAGCCTTTGTCTATGGCACCACAACAACCTATAACAGGGAATAGGTTAGCTATTCCACCTTCTGTTCTATTTGAATCCCTAAATCAAGTTAGGGTTAAGATTTCTTACTGTAGTACGGAGTTAGAATCGCTAGAATAGCGATACAGACGAAGTGGTTGAGTGCGTGGAGTGGCAGGATTGAATCCCAAGAACAAACGCCGACTCTCTCTCTCACTTACTCTCTCTTTCCTTCTCTTTTCTCTCTCTTCTCTCTTAGGGTTTTCTAAATTCGTATGGAATGAGGGAGAGAGGGTTTAAAGTCCTTATATAGGCCCAAAATCGACCATAATGGCCCCAGGGTCATGGTATACTTAGATTATAGCCAAAACCTGACTGTTTCGGCTCAATGGAGTTGTTCTGGAGGCCCCTTTTCTACACGCGGTCGGACTTAAGCTCCTTGACATTGGATCTAGGTCAGGCTAAGTTTTTGGTTCGATCGGATTTGGGGATCGACAGCGGCGAACCCGTTTCAGTTCAACGGTCACCTGTACTCGATTAGGGTCACAAATACTCTGACACGTGTTGAAAATTTTCCCTGATTCGAGGGTATAATTGGGTTAGATTCCAACGGTCAGAATCCTTAAATTCGGCCTACAAGTGAACCGACTCAATTCACTTAAGTTTCAGTTCATTTTCTAAATATATTCGCGTTTCTCACACACTTCGCTCCGGACTCAAGTTGTGCGTTTCTGGGTACTATTAGGACTTGATTTCTGAGGTAGTTGTCAAGTCCAGCAAGGCGGTCATAACCGTATAGTTTTGAGGTAATCGGACTTTAGACACGCGGTCCAGGTTTAATACGGAGTTTCAATGTGCTCTCGAGAACAACTGGGTTTAGAGATTGATCCTAAGTTTTTAGGTAACGTAGCGTTATCAGTTCTACTCATTTTGGGTCTTGTATATTTAAAGTGGTTCAAGCTAATTCTACTGATTATTCAGTATAGTACTTAACTAAATTATGCCCTAATTACGACAAAATAAGGTCCTAGGGAAATTCTACATCCTTTTCTGGTACTTTTAATTAGTATTTTTTTAATTATTTTTTTAATAATTCATCATCAAGTCTACTTTATCTCTACCAAATTTCATTAGGTTTCGTGTTGTAGAAAAATTCTAAAAGCAGCAGCTGTCCAAACTAATGATTTTTAGATAGTTTTTAGAATGACCTAGATTTTATTATATTTTTTACTTATTTTTATATGAAACTAGACTTATCAAGCTTCAATCTGGCTTTTGAATCACCTAAATTGGAGTTATATTGAGGGAGATATGATTTTTCAAAATAGGACGAATAGTGCTTAAAAATTGCAGAAAACGGGTCGCCCGACCCGCTAGAACGGCGAGGCCTCGCCGATCCGGCCATGCCATCGCCGGTCCCTGGACCTTGGGGCGATGGGTCACCCCAGGGGCGATGCTATCCCCCCCCCCTCCCGGGGGTGCTAGAAATGTGCGAGACCCACCTCGGGTCCTCCTGATTTGTGTCGTTTGGCCCCCTAAGTCCGTTTGATGTAGTTTCACCACCCGATATTTTGAAACGGGTGTATTTTTCAATCTAGAATGAGTTACACGACGCGTAATTATAACGCCCCGAAAAATTGGGGGTCGTGCATAGACTCGACTCCCGAGTTCCCGAGTGTCACTTATCGTGCATTTATGGTTTTTATGATTAATCAAATTTAACTGCGCAATTTGGAATTACCTGAAGCATGAAGCACAATCGCACCAGTCTACTGAAATGAAGGAAATCTCACAAATATACAGGTCCAAAAATAATAAAGGGTCGCCCAAGGCATTGCCTAACAGGATAATAAAAGAAGGCTATGTCCAAAAAGAGTAAAGCTGAGCCCGCGGCTCAGCAAATCCAAATTCAGCCCGATCAAGCCGATGGAGAGCCGCCCATCAGCTGCAAGTAGGAGAGTCCGTCCTCCTTGTCCAAACTCGCCTCGCCAGGCTCCTCATGCCCTGAGTCACCTGCATCTATGAATGGGTCTGGTTGGTGTTTTAAAACACCGTCCCAGAGTGGGAGTGAGTGATCAACTCAGTGTGAACTATTGGTCTCTAGTTATAACAGGCATCAATTGTAATATAAACTTAATGAAAAACAGGCATTCATCAACACCTAGCAACTCTTATTTAAATGCATGCATGCGGGATGATATGATGCATGCCCTCACCACAACACTCCCTCGAGCGACTCCATCTAACGATCGCATATGACAAAGACTCCCTCGGGCGACCTCGACTTCCGAGTCGCCACCCTAACTAATGCGTGCAATGCGATCGTGTTAGCCGAGTTATTAGTTAAGTCCATTCATCCAAGGGTTGGGGATTCTGATTCACCCTACGTATCAATGCCCTAAGCTGGTTGCGAGGCCAAGACCCCCCAACGCGTGAGGCCGAGACCTCGCGGTCCGTGATCCCGTCGGGTTCCTCATCCCCGACTCCAAGCACATGAGGAGTGCCGAAAGGAAGGGATCGCTCGCGGTCACTACGGGGAGGCGCGGTACCCCAGCGTAGGCCGACAGCTCGAACATAGTGTCCCATTCCACCATGCCCGGCTCACGAGGCTGTGGACCAGTTTCAAGTGGATTATCGATGGGCTACAATGGTTGCAGGGTGGTTCAGATTCCATATATATGTGAGCACATAGGGTTAACAAACAGGGTTGATCAGTCAGTAGCCTAGACCGCATGAGTCAGGCGAGTGTGAGACGAGTGACCTCGGGCACAAGGGCCCCACGTAGTCGAACTACAGCCACCAGAACACACCCGCCCAAAACCCACAGTTTAGCCTCTAGGCGGTCCTACCAATGGAGCCACCTTCGTTCTCCTCATGTTTCCTGACCAACCCAAGGGTATGAGTAGCAATCCCTAGCATGCCGCCTACCAATGCGTCATCTAACATATACAACCTTCATGTTCTCAAGCTTCTCAACATATAATTCAGATTCTCATACTAAGCAAGGCCAACAATATCATAATACAAGTACAAGTGAGGTGTGTGTGTGTGTGGGAGGAAGTTAAGCACTTTCACCATTGTAAGAAATCATATGCACACGATCATCATACATTCTATGAAACAACAATGTAGGGAGAAATTAACAAGGCATGAGCACCTAATCATCCAAATATCCAATCATGTGAAAGGCAATAGCAACACCAAATGAGGATCAACATGCATCCCATATGAATTTCAACAATCATGCAATTCCTAGGGTTTCTCTAGTTTCTCTAATCATAACATCCAAACAATCAAAATCATTAAACCCATAGTAAAATTGGTGCTAGGCCACCTAAGAACAATAGTCCGCACCTAGGATCGTTGGAGGCTTGGGAAAAACGTCCTAGGAAAGAGGGCTTTGCGGTAGATCGGCCGGAATCCCTAAAACAACTTCACATGTTAGATTTACAAGCAAAACCCCCCTCCTTACAAGGGTTTTCAAAGAAAAAGAGGGTTGGATCTTACCTAAACGATCCATGAAATGAAAAGGGCGATTTTCGGATGGGTTTTCCCTTAGAGAAGGTGTAGGGAGAGGAGAGATTGATTCCCTTGGGCCCCACCTTAGTTTAGGGTCCACCTTATCTTCTTCCCTCTCTTCCTCCTTTCTTCTTTCTCTCTTTTCTCTCTTCCCTTTCCTAGGACAAATTCGTATGGGAGAGGGGTGCCCAAAAGAAACCCCTTTTTATAATTCCAGTTTTGGTGCAATTGGCCCCAAGTGTTGGGTCTTTACTATACTAACCCAATGGGAGGGTTTTTCTAGCCTATGGGGTGTACTAGTCGATATACACCATATGATAGTTAGTCCTAATGATGATCTACGTATGGACACAATCGGCCCGCCATTTCGACGCGCCGATCGATAGATATGATTAGAAGTACGTTCAACGGTCACCGATGGTCGATCGGGGCCGCGGCTATGCGGATGTGAGCGGGGAAATATCCTTAATCGACGGGTAAAGTTTGGTCGTAAACCGACGGTCCGAAATCCCCAACTTGGCATAAGAGCGGACGACTCAAATCACTTAAGTTCCCACAATTTTCCAAACTAGCCTTCTAGGGCTCCCTATTGAAGTTAGGGTGGCCCTAACGCCCCCCCGGCCACCAAATTCGGCGTGTAGGTACTTTATGGCCCGACTAGGGCCCATGCAAAAATTGAAGACGAACGGATGGATGGATATATAATCTGAGAAAGCGTTTCTGACCTTTAAGTGGTCCTGTGGGGGCCATTTTGGTGATTGGAGTATTTCTGATAGCCCTTTGGCCATGAAATTTATAGAATAAGTGGTCCATGACTCGATGAGGGGCCTTGCAAAATTTGGGAACAAACGGATGCGAGGTTTGGTCGTATGGGTCCGATTTACGATCAACGGTCACCGTTCCACGATCAGGTCCCAGATTTGGTGGACGGGTGTAGAAAAATATATTAAACCGTCACCACAAATTTGGAAGAAATCCGACGGCTGGAACGCCTGGTATCCCGATTTCATTTGTAAGTGCCAGATTCCAATTTTTGGCATTAGCGGGGTGCATTCGGCTAGTGCCAGATTCCAGTTCTGGGTGTCCACTGGGTCCGCTGTCTGCGATGGACCACAAGCCCAGTGAGATCTATGATTTTCTAAATTTTTAGATTTTTTTGACCTTCCTCGGTCGTTGGGCGGCCCACACGGGCTGTTGTTAAGTGTAAACAGGCCCTTTGGCTTGGCGGGCCACATTTGGTCCGATCATGACCCGACTGGTCTAGTCTAATAGGCTAATCTTAGATTTAATTTATTTGTGATACCTCGCCCTGAGTAATTTAAACGAACGATCCTGTAGCAAATCCGACGTGGACGGGATGTTACCATCACCCATGTATAAGCTAGCATTGAGTGTTAATGGTCAGTAAGTGAAAATATAAGTTAATTACATTTTTAAAAAAATTTAAGGATTCTTGGAAATTCAAAACAGTAAAAATCCGGGATGTTACAATCTACCACCCTTAAAAACAATTTCGTCCCCGAAATTGCCTAAGGGTAATAAATAAAAGTTTTATTATTTCATTTGCCTAGGTTTTGTTGATTTCAAGTTTATATGCATGGTAAGGTGTGTACTATCTATACTAGTTTGGCTCTCTTTAGTCTACCCCCCTTAAAACTTTTTCACCCTAATGGTTACTACAAAGTTGTTTAATTATCTATATATATGTGTGTATATATATATATATATATATATATATATTTAGGAATTGGATTCATGACGTCGATTTTCCTCCATCTAGAGTAAAAATGTTTGTGTTCAATGTCAGGCCAATACGGAGAGACAGTTATAGTGGGCTTAAACCTGATACGTTGATCATCTACCTGACCAGGGTAGAAGGCTCATCGTATCCCTTCTTAATCCTGATGGATCCTGGTCTTCTGCTCGGTCAAAGCAGTGAGTCCATTAGTAGTCGCCCAGGATTGAGAATTGAGTCAAGCCGCGTATGCTTCGCAGGCGTATACTTCCATCATTCCGTAGTCTGATTATCCTAAATGTTTAGGGAACGACCCTCGTTGAAAAGTTTAAATCTCCTATTTATAAGGTTGTTCTTTGGGTTTTGGCTTACGGGAGTCCTCGTTTTAATTTATATCTAATTTGGGGTTTAATAATTCTCTCAACATGTCTATGGGCAATGATCATCCTAAAAAGTTTTTAAAGACACAAATTTGTATATGAATTACCATTTCAATCCTATGGCTAGTGGGTTAATCTCAGACTACACTTTGGTTTCATAAATTTCAAGAATGAAGGAATAGTCGAGGTTCTAAGGTATCCTGGTGGTTGGAAGTGCTAATAACGCAAACAAGAACGCAGTAAGGCAATCATACATACAAGCATTTATAAGGCGACAAGAAAATTCAAAAACAATCTATACATTCACATTAAATTCAAAGTGCCATTAGTATGGCTTGTTACATCATACAACATGGATTTCATAGTTTTCTAGACATTCCAAACATAAGGGAAAAAAAATAACTTAGTCAAGCAAACGTCCTAACTATCCTTCAACACAAGCAGGTAGACCTAATCGACTTAAAGCAAATTACTAATTATCGAAAAGGTTATGCTACTACTCTTCCGGATCGGGGAAAGATGGGGATACTTCTTCCCCTTGAGGAAAATAATCACCGGAATGGAGAAGAAGAAGGCAACGGTTGCTAGGAATGTCATTCTCCTCGGCAAGGAAATAGATAGTTGTTGAGAAGGTGCAAATAGGGAAATGGGTTTGAAATGGATTTGTTGAAGAGGGCTTAGGGAAATGAGGATGGAATGGGTTTTAGAAATTTGAAGTTGAGTATGGTCTTGGAATGGGGAGGAATGGATTTGAATGTGGATAGTTGTCGTTTGGTTTTGTGATGTGGGATTTTGGAAATGAGAGGGTGGAGATGGGTTAGGGAGATGGAAGTGAAATAGGAGAATGATGGTTTCTTAAGGAAGATGGACCTTAAGGATGTGGTTTGGGGAAAATGAGTTGAGTGTGGGTTTGAAGAAATGAACTTGAAGATGAGTTGAAGATATGAGATTCGAGAAGGGATTGAAATTGGTTTATGAGAAATGAGGCTGGGAATGGGTTTGGAGTTTGTCTTATGAATGGGTTTTGAAGGCAATGGGTTTGTTGAAGGGAAAGGTGTTGAGATGGGTTTGATGTAAAGGGGTTTGGGAATGAAGTTTAGAGTGATATTGAGAATGGGTTTTGTGTAATAAGAAATGAATGGGTTTGATGGGTTTGGGATTGGAGTTGAGTTTTGAAAGTGATGGAGTGGGATGAAATGGAGTGAAGGTCTTGTAGGAAGGAATGAGTTTGGTGGATTGTGAAAATGAAGTTGGAGGGGTTTAAAGAATGTTGAAAGGGTGTGAATGTTGGTGGGAGTTGGTTGGAAGGAGGGATTTGAATAATGGGTTTAGGATCTGAAGAATGGATGATTGAAGTGTGATATGTGGTTGGAAGAAAGAGAAGGTGGGTTTGAGGATTTGTTTAAGAATGAGAGATGGGAAGGTGAGTTGGAAGTGGGTTTGAGAGTGAATGGTGGAACTTGGTGGATGAGCTTGAAATGGGATTTGTGGGTGAAATTTGGAGAGGGTTTGGCAAGGCATTTGAGAATGAGGTGTGAGGTTGGGTTTTGGGGAAGGGTCAAGTAAGAGGGGTTGAAGGGTTTGGGTTGGGTATGAGAAAAAAATGGGAGTTAGTTGGAGAGAGTGGGTTTGATGTTGGCTTTGTGAATGAGATTCTGTGGATGGACTTGAGAACGGGGTTGAGAGAAGAAAATGGTTAAGAAAGGGTTTGGGAAGGTGGTTTGAAGGTGAGGAAGTGGAGATGGGGAGTTTGTAGGAGGAGAAGATGAATTTTGAAGAGATGGGTTTGAGTATGGAAGAGTGAAGATGTTAGAGTGGGAGTAGTGGAAAATGGGCTCTATTTCTTGTAAGGTTTCTTATATTTTCTGTAACTGAATTATTTTTAAAATTTTTATAATGTTTTATCATTGAGTTTAAAGACATCACACAAAATTTCATCTCATTTGGAGTTGTAAATAAATTATTAAAATTCTAGGAGCAACAACTGTCCGAAATCAAAAAAATTTTAGACAGTTGATATAACAGCTTAATTTTAGCTATATTAAAATTTTTATTTTATTTTTTTCTTATTTTTATATAAAACTAAACTCATCAAGCTTCAATCTGGCTTTTGAATCACCTAAATCGGAGTTGTAACAAGGGAGATATGAATTTTTAAAGTTAACCTAAAATTACAGGAATTTCGGCGGGGTGACAACGCCGGCGGCGGGGTGAGCGGCGGGGGCCACGCGGCCCTCTGGACCACTGGCGGGGCAGCCACGCGGGTCGGCGGGGCGGCCACGCGGGCGGCGGGGTGAGCGGCGGGGTGAGCCCGCAGGCGGCGGGGTGACCCCCCCGATTTTTGGCTCGGAGGTCCCTCGACATTCCCGGGCGTCGGAAAAGCTCCCCAGGAAGTGCCATATATGATTTTGGGGTAGAACGAGCTGATCTACGCAATGGCCCTACCTATTTCATGAGATGCCTTCCGGTTAGAGGTCAAAACCTGATTTTTCTATAATTTCACTATTTCTGGTGAATTTTCATTCACCTTCAAGTCTTTATCCTAGAATGGGTTGGAACTATCAAATTTGGCCTAAGACTATAGTTTTAACCGTCTAATCCCTCAGTTTTGGTTCTATATTTTCTCTATTTCTGGTAGAATTTCATTCACCCCTACTTAATTGTCCCCGAATGGGTTTGAACTATCATGTTCGGCCCGACATTAGCCCATTTGGTCTAGATCTATGGTTGTGACGTCTAATCACTCAATTTCGGTTTGTTCCTACCATCGGGTCAAGGTATTGTAAGTCTCTCGGACTCCTTTCTTATCGCCACTACCCTCTCTCACTCCCCAATACTAATTTCTTGGAAGTCTTACCATTCATCTAAGATTACCGGTTAGGGTTCTAGGAGGGTTCCTACCATTCTAAGTTTCTACTGTGCTTACCCTAACGTCAGCGGACGCGTTGGTGAGTTCATAACCCATGGCCCAAGGGATTCCAAACTATTGCTCTGATACCATCTGTAACGCCCCGAAAAATCAGGGGTCATGCATAGACTCGACTCCCGAGTTCCCGAGTGTCACTTATCGTGCATTTATGGTTTTTATGATTAATCAAATTTAACTGCGCAATTTGGAATTACCTGAAGCATGAAGCACAATCGCACCAGTCTACTGAAATGAAGGAAATCTCACAAATATACAGGTCTAAAAATAATAAAGGGTCGTCCAAGGCATTGCGTAACAGGATAATAAAAGAAGGCTATGTCCAAAAAGAGTAAAGCTGAGCCCGCGGCTCAACAAATCCAAATTCAGCCCGATCAAGCCGATGGAGAGCCGCCCATCAGCTGCAAGTAGGAGAATCCGTCCTCCTTGTCCAAACTCGCCTCGCCAGGCTCCTCATGCCCTGAGTCACCTGCATCTATGAATGGGTCTGGTTGGTGTTTTAAAACACTGTCCCAGAGTGGGAGTGAGTGATCAACTCAGTGTAAACTATTGGTCTCAAGTTATAACAGGCATCAATTGTAATATGAACTTAATGAAAAACAGGCATTCATCAACACCTAGCAACTCTTATTTAAATGCATGCATGCAGGATGATATGATGCATGCCCTCACCACAACACTCCCTCGAGCGACTCCATCTAACGATCGCATATGACAGCACTCCCTCAGAGCGACCTCGACTTTCGAGTCACCACCCTAACTAATGCGTGCAATGCGATCGTGTTAGCCGAGTTATTAGTTAAGTCCATTCATCCAGCAGGTTGGGGATTCTGATTCACCCTACGTATCAATGCCCTAAGCTGGTTGCGAGGCCAAGACCCCCCAACGCGTGAGGCCGAGACCTCGCGGTCCGTGATCCCGTCGGGTTCCTCATCCCCGACTCCAAGCACATGAGGAGTGCCGAAAAGAAGGGATTGCTCGCGGTCACTACGGGGAGGCGCGGTACCCCAGCGTAGGCCGACAGCTCGAACATAGTGTCCCATTCCACCATGCCCGGCTCACGAGGCTGTGGACCAGTTTCAAGTGGATTATCGATGGGCTACAATGGTTGCAGGGTGGTTCAGATTCCATATATATGTGAGCACACAGGGTTAACAAACAGGGTTGATCAGTCAGTAGGCCTGACCGCATGAGTCAGGCGAGTGTGAGACGAGTGACCTCGGGCACAAAGGCCCCACGTAGTCGAACTACAGCCACCCGAACACACCCGCCCAAAACCCACGGTTTAGCCTCTAGGCGGTCCTACCAATGGAGCCACCTTCGTTCTCCTCATGTTTCCTGACCAACCCAAGGGTATGAGTAGCAATCCCTAGCATGCCGCCTACCAATGCGTCATCTAGCATATACAACCTTCATGTTCTCAAGCTTCTCAACATATAATTCAGATTCTCATACTAAGCAAGGCCAACAATATCATAATACAAGTACAAGTGAGGTGTGTGTGTGTGGGGGAGGAAGTTAAGCACTTCCACCATTGCAAGAAATCATATGCACACGATCATCATACATTCTATGAAACAACAATGTAGGGAGAAATTAACAAGGCATGAGCACCTAATCATTCAAATATCCAATCATGTGAAAGGCAATAGCAACACCAAATGAGGATCAACATGCATCCCATACGAATTTCAACAATCATGCAATTCCTAGGGTTTCTCTAGTTTCTCCAATCATAACATCCAAACAATCAAAATCATTAAACCCATAGTAAAATTGGTGCTAGGCCACCTAAGAACAATAGTCCGCACATAGGATCGTTGGAGGCTTGGGAAAAACGTCCTAGGAAAGAGGGCTTTGCGGTAGATCGGCCGGAATCCCTAAAACAACTTCACATGTTAGATTTACAAGCAAAACTCCCCTCCTTACAAGGGTTTTCAAAGAAAAAGAAGGTTGGATCTTACCTAAACGATCCATGAAATGAAAAGGGCGATTTTCGGATGGGTTTTCCCTTAGAGAAGGTGTAGGGAGAGGAGAGATTGATTCCCTTGGGCCCCACCTTGGTTTAGGGTCCACCTTATCTTCTTCCCTCTCTTCCTCCTTTCTTCTTTCTCTCTTTTCTCTCTTTTCTCTCTTCCCTTTCCTAGGGCAAATTCGTATGGGAGAGGGGTGCCCAAAAGAAACCCCTTTTTATAATTCCAGTTTTGGTGCAATTGGCCCCAAGTGTTGGGTCTTTACTATACTAACCCAATGGGAGGATTTTTCTAGCCTATGGGGTGTACTAGTCGATATACACCGTAGGATAGTTAGTCCTAATGATGATCTACGTATGGACACAATCGGCCCGCCATTTCGACGTGCCGATCGACAGATATGATTAGAAGTACGTTCAACGGTCACCGATGGTCGATCGGGGCCGCGGCTATACGGATGTGAGCGGGGAAATATCCTTAATCGACGGGTAAAGTTTGGTCGTAAACCGACGGTCCGAAATTCCCAACTTGGCATAAGAGCGGACGACTCAAATCACTTAAGTTCCCACAATTTTCCAAACTAGCCTTCTAGGGCTCCCTATTGAAGTTAGGGTGGCCCTAACGCCCCCCCGGCCACCAAATTCGGTGTGTAGGTGTTTTATGGTCCGACTAGGGCCCATGCAAAAATTGAGGACGAACGGATGGATGGATATATGATCTGAGAAAGCGTTTCTGACCTTTAAGTGGTCCTGTGTGGGCCATTTTGGTAATTGGAGCATTTCTGATAGCCCTTTGGCCATAAAATTTATAGGATAAGTGGTCCATGACCCGATGAGGGGCCTTGCAAAATTTGGGAACGAACGGATGCGAGGTTTGTTCGTATGGGTCCGATTTACGATCAACGGTCACCGTTCCACGATCAGGTCCCAGATTTGGTGGACGGGTGTAGAAAAATATATTAAACCGTCATCACAAATTTGGAAGGAATCCGACGGCTGGAACGCCTGGTATCCCGATTTCATTTGTAAGTGCCAGATTCCAATTTTTGGCATTAACGGGGTGCATTCGGCTAGTGCCAGATCCCAGTTTTGGGTGTCCACTGGGTCCGCTGTCCGCGATGGACCACAAGCCCAGTGAGATCTATGATTTCCTAAATTTTTAGATTTTTCTGACCTTCCTCGGTCGTTGGGCGGCCCACACGGGCTGTTGTTAAGTGTAAACGGGCCCTCTGGCTTGGCAGGCCACACTTGGTCTGATCATGACCCGACTGGTCTAGTCTAATGGGCTAATCTTAGATTTAATTTATTTGTGATACCTCGCCCTGAGTAATTTAAACGAACGATCATGTGGCAAATCCGACGTGGACGCCCCAGGACACTGTGCTGGTTGGACGGGATGTTACCATCACCCATGTATAAGCTAGCATTAAGTGTCAATAGTCAGTAAGTGAAAATATAAGTTAATTACATTTTCAAAAAAATTTAAGGATTCTTGGAAATTCAAAACAGTAAAAATCCGGGATGTTACAGTAATATATGATTTTGGGGTAGGGAAGCTGTTTTATCCAAATAACCTATTTATTTCATGAGATTCCAAAAGGTTAATGGTCAAAAGTCTATTTTATTTATGTATTTACCATTTACAGTAAGTTTTAGTTTAAGTCTTGTTCTTCATTATTTAAACTTCAAGATTAGTGTCTAATGTGAAAGTACTTAGAAGATTTTGAAGGACAAGGGGGTGAAAGGTGAGATTCTTATGGAAATAGATTGAAAAGGGGATTTGAGACTTTAGGATTGAGTTTTGAGAAGTCAATTAAGGTATCATGATTGACTCATTGTCTAAGGACGTCTATCTCTAAGTTGGCAAAAATCCGGGGTGTTACAACTTCTCAAATTTAGGATTCAAGTATTTGTTGTATTCGCTAAAAACTCTTTTATTTATAAACCTAATAGTTTTTTCTCAACAATAATTATTCTTGCAAACCACTCTTTCAGTTTATCTTTTTCAAATTTATGAGTGATGAGAGTAACTTGCAAGTTGTTTCCTCCAAATGAGATAAATGAGAGCAAATGTTGGCCTGAATATGGAATTTTTGGACTCTTAGCACAATTAATACTATGTTTGCGATAATGTGAATTTGATCCCCCCGAATGCTTTATGAAGGTTTACTTGCAATGCTTACATCTAACCTTGGTAACATGGTTCGACACATTCCTTTACCTTAACCTCTTCAAAATCTTCTCAAACTGTTGATTTTTTCTTTTCTCTTTATTAGATGCATCTAAATTTAAGTTTTTCTTATCCCGTTGGATATCAACAACTAGAGGGGATGTGACAGATGCACCAACACCAAGGGTAGTTGGGACCTACCTCCTCACTATCCATATTTAAATATGAAAAATAAGAAAATAAATACGTGTAGGATATGTGAAGTTGGAAGGTGTCATTGTATTATGTGATTTGTAAGTAGGCTTTTTCTAATGTATTCTAAAATTTAATTTTACTTTTTATCCCATTCGGTAATATATTATGTACTCTACTCACACAATTTACATGCGAGTTAAAAATTCGGCAGCATCTCCCCATAATTAATACCCCAAATATATGTAAAAATTCTCTACTATTTGAGTATCATCACTGTTATTTGTTATTCCTAGACGGGAGGCAGGCAGTTAGTTAAAAACCATATATTTGAAGAATAGATTGGGTTGATGCATCGAATCTCGAACTCCACGTATATTATGTAAATAACATTAGGTACATGATATATTACCAAATTGTCCAACTTGAATAATTTAAAAATTCATACATATAAATAATATCAAAATAAAAATTGATTTGAATATAATTTATTGTATATGAATTTCTAAACGGGTAGGTAGCATATTAAATTCATCTGTCAAGTTGGGTCGCTCTAAATCTAATTGATGTGTGGTTAATTGAAGTATACAACTGCAAATTATATATTTAATATATAATTTGTAGTTGAATACTTGAATTAAGCATAAATCAAATTCGAATAATCAACTACAAGTATACACAAGTTTAGAATTTCTCAATTCAAGGTACTTCAAATAATTAAGATTCAAATTAAAGTAATTTTAAAATTCAAGTAATTAATATTCTAATTCAAATTCAAGTAATCAAGATTCAAGTTCAAATAATATATGATTTGACCTAACCCAACTCAACCTTGACCTTGACCCAACCCAACCTTGACTCTGACCCTAACCTAGCCCGACCCCGACCCTGACCCAACTGGCCAACCCTGACCCTGACCCAATCCGACCATGACCAAACTCGATATAACTTAACCCTGACCATGACCCTGACCCAACTCGACCATGACCCATCCTGACCTTGACCCTGACCCAACCTTGACCCAACCCGACCCTAATCCAATCCCACCCTGACCCAACCTGACCCAACCCAACCTAACGCAACCCAACCCCAACCCGATCTTAACCCATTCCTACACAACCCAAGCACAACCATAAATAAACATTCTTTAGGAGAAAAAAAATTAGAGAAGGAGAGAGAGGTGGGGTTGCTCGCCAGGTTACGGGGTCGGGTGGGGTCCTTGATGGCCTATTGCTCAGGTACAGTAAAAAGAAAAAAGAAGGGGGGGGGGGGAATGCGGTCGATCGACCTCATGGGAACTTCCCATGAGGTTGAGCTTTGTGGGCCCACCGTGATGCGTGTCGAACATCTACCCCATCAGTAGATGCACCATTCCATGGTAGGCCTCGGGCTTAAAAATCAAGTCAATCCATAGAGGTGGGCAAAATAGATCCGATCCGATGGATCCGACCTGAACAGACCCTATCCGACCCGAACCGACGGTCTGGATCGGTCGAGATCGGGTTCGGTAATTTAGATCAAAACGAATTTCGGATCAAATTCAGATCTTGGTGGATCCGGACCGACGACCTCACCCAATCCGAAATCGGGTATTATATAAAGGCATTTTACTTTTTAACCTAACCTAAAAACACCCGATCGCTCTCTCTCTCTCTCTCTCTCTCTCTCTCTCTCTCTCAACGCTCCAACCCCCGCCAATTCCCTCTCCCAAACCCTCACACTCCAACCCCCGCCTACTCTCTCTCTCTCTCTCTCTCTCTCTCTCAAAGCTCCAACCCCCGCCTCCTATGCCGATGCATGTAATGCCATTTGGAAGGTGACCCCGCACCGGCCAGCTAGTTGGCATCAAAGCTCTCTGGCCCACCATGATGTATTTTTCAATCCACACCGTTCAAAGCTCTCTCAAAGCTCTCATCACTATCAGGCATTAGGTATCTCTCTTCCATTCTCTCTCTATCTCTCATTCTCTCAAGTACAGAAATTGGAGAGTTAGAGCTTCCAATTTTGGGAGTTTTAGGGCCACAGATTTAGGGTTTTTATGGTTATAATTGTGGGCCATGGCAATGACGGGGTACGGTCAGACAAGATCTACAACGACAATAGATTCAAGAATCTTAGAATTCGAAAGCGATTCGAAGCAAAAATGCAATGCCGCTGCTGTCAGTTTTGATTTTTGTTTTTCGTTTTTTATCAAGAAGTTGAAATTTATTTTAGAAAATGGAGGCAAGGAATTTACTGAGGATAGCTTGTGTAAGACAGCAAAGGATAGATTCTTAGGACAAAGCTTTCTTTTCTTCTTTTCTACTTCTTCTTCTTCTTCTTCTTCTTATTCTTCTTCTCTCTGTCTGTGATTTTAGGGTTTTGACTTTTGAGATAGAATTTGAGATAGGATTTTAGTCGGACTCGGATCGGATCAGCTCATACACATTCCGGATCGGTTCGAGTCAGGAGACCCGGACTCGGTCCCGGATTGGATCGAGTTCGGGTCAGGTTATTGAGATTTCGGATCAAGTCGAGTTGGACCCAATCCGATCCGACTCGGTCCGATGCCCAGCTCTATCAATCTATGACTTGTGTGGGCCACACCACATACAAAAATTAAGAGGGGTTACCCTCCTGTTAAAACATTCATAATCATTTGTTAGGCCCACCAAGATGTGGTTCACAAATCCAACCCATCTATTATGTGTTTCCCACTTCGATGAGAGGTTAAACCAAGTTTCAGATGCATCCAAATTTCAGGTGGGCTCTACCAAGTGCTTTTATATGTTTTAGACACGTCTTCACATGATTTTAGATGGTATGGCCCACTTGAGTTCCGTGTACGGATGATTTTTGGAATATCCTATAATTTAAAGGGGACCCATCAAATGCACGGTGTTGATGTTCGATACACATCATGATGGGACCTACACAACTCAACCTCATGGGAAGTTCCCATGAGGTTGACGGCATAGAACCATATATATATATATATATATATATATATATATATATATATATATGGAAAATGTACTATGGGCTCGAGCTCATGATAACGTCCCATGAGGTCGAGCTATATGGGCCCCACCGTGATGAGTGTCGACCATCAACACCCATTGATGGGTTCCTTTTAAATTATGGGATATCTAAAAATCAGCCGTATCTGAACTCATGTGGGCCATACCATCTAAAATCATGTGAAGACATGCCAAAATCATATAAAAGCACTTGGTGGGGCCCACTTGAGTTTTGAATGTTCTTTGAAACTTGGTCTGAACCCTCATCCAAGTGGGACACACATAATGGATGGGCTGGATTTGCAAACCACATCTTGGTGGGCCCAAAAAATGATTATGAATGTTTTAATGGTGCATGGCCCCTCTCAACTTTTGTATGTGGTGTGGCCCACACAAGTCACGGATTGACTTGATTTTTGAGACCTAGGCCCACGATGGAATGATGCATCTGACTGATGGGATAGATGTTCGACACGTATCATGTTGGGGCCCACACAGCTCGACCTCATGGGACGTTCCCATCAGCTCGAGCGTAAAGTACCTTTTCCCATATATATATATATATATATATATATATATATATATATATATATATATATGGAAATGCTCACCTGCGCACTAGTTCACAAGGAACTGGTGCGAACTTTTTTGAGAACCCGTCATACGTGATGTGGATCCAAAATCTGAACGCAGCACCTCATGAAACCCTCTAGGCCCAAGTTTTATTTTGATCCAAAACTTTGGTGGGCCATGAAAAATGAAAACAGTTTTCTCCCTTAATTTGCATTTCTCTTTGCTATGGCCCACCAGAATTTTAGATTAGGGTGAAAATTTGTCCCTTGAGGTTTCATGGGATTCCGCATCACATGGACTGTTCAGATTAGATACCCATGACATGCGTGCAAAGGTGCGCACGTGCATAGGTGCACAGGTGATATATATATATATATATATATATATATATATATATATATATATATATATATATGCACGTGCGTAGGTGCGCAGGTGATTAGAACCCGTTTACGAGTGGAGTTAGATCAAGCTCAACCGAGTCGATCCCAGATAATTTCTCCAGCCAGCTTGACTCGTGTTCAGCTCGTTGCCATCGTTTTCATGTACTTATTTACCATACAAATGGCATGCTGGCAGGAAAGCATTATCATTTTAATTTTCCACCACCCATTTGAATGCCATTGGGCGGACGTCTAGAGTCGTCTCATCAGTTTGATTTTATTTTATTTTTTAACTCGGTCCATCTATTGTAGGACCCACAGGATGGACCGTCACGCTCTAGAGCACATTGTAACACTCCACCAATAAAAAACAGAGACAAGAAGTCACGTGATCAATTATAAACTTTCACTGCTTGTCATCATCAATAAATAAATAAATAAAAGAGCACAAATGATGTGATCCAAACCGTTGATCTATTGCGGGGAATTCTGGGCCATAACTAATCTGGAAAATTTTCTCAGCCCTCTACAGAAAGATGCATCAAATCAACGGTTCAGATCACTCCATGGAATGAGTCTGCTGATGAGCAGGACCCTTGGTTCCTAAAATAAGAAGGGAACCAATGCTTCAAGACCACTGTAAATTATAGTGCTCCTAATTGTACAGGGGACACGTGGGAAGCAATCCGTGGATCTTAACCGTTCATTAGTTCCAACCACTCTTCAGCAAAGATTGTATATGAGAAATAGATCCGATCAACAATCTGAACCATTCATTTGATGATTCATTGATTTCTTATGTTTCCAAATAATCACTTTGATCATAAGATCGTGACCATCACATCAGTGGCTTGTTAAACGAATATAAGACAGAAAGCCAACTTTCCAACGGATCTGATCATCCGATCATTATGATATTTGCACTGTGGTCCATGAAGTGGGGACCACCGGATCATCTTCCCTTCAAATATTTAGAAAAAAAAAAGAGAAAAAAAAAAAAAAGGATCTGTACCTTAGAATCATAGATGCTGCCCTTGTGAGGGTTGGAATCAATCATTGTGGACCACCGGAAATCAAGGGTTGATAAGAGGGGAATATGCTTAAATGTCAACCCTTGGTTCCCGCAATCCGGGAAAATCTTAAGGAGTTTTGAGGCCAGATCCTCTACAACGTTTGTAGATTACGCTTATTCCACAACACGTTGTGTGGGGCCCACTGTGATTTGTGCATGCTATCCAATCCAAGCATCATGTGCGACCCTACATTTTTCCATGCAGCCCAAAACTATAGGATGAACCACGTAAATTCATGCTTAAAACCTTAAAATCACGTGGTATGGCCCACCTGAATTTTAGAATGGCTTGATTTTGGCATTTCCGTTCATCATGGTGGGACACATCTTGTGAACGGATTGGATGCAGTATAAAAAACAGTTAGCCCTAAAACACAGCCTTTAAGATTTTAATGGTGGATGTTCCCATCCCAACCTTCCCTTTGGTGTGACCCACCAATCTACTTTATTGACCTGATTTTTGGTATATCGAATGAAATCTAAGTGGCCCACCTGATGGATGGATTGGATGTTATCCAAACATCACAGTGAGCCCACACACCACATTGTAGAGGAACCGGCTTTGGAGTTTAAATGGTATTTTGTGTCTAACCGCGTGATTAGTGAGAGTCAAACGATCAACTCAAACACGGAAACGGATTCGCTACTCCCCCTGACACCAGCTCCGTGGCTGGTGGTCGGTGCTCTGTGGGCCCCACCATGATGTATGTGTTTCATCCATTCCGTTCATCCATTTTTAAAGATCATTTTATTATTTAATTCCAAAATTGAGAGGATATAAATCTCAGGTGGACCACACCACATGAAAACAATAGTGATTGGATATCAACCATTAAAATCCTCCTATGGCCCACTATAATGTTTATTTGACATCCAATCTTTTGATTAGTTAATACAGGCCCAGATGAAGAGAAAAAACAAATATCAGCTTGATCCAAAATTTTTATGGCCCCCAAAATGTTTTTAATGGTCGACCCTCATTCAACACTGTTTCTTATAATGTGGTCCACTTGAGATTTGGATATAACTCATTTTTGGGTATATGCCGTAAAATGATCTGTAAAAATAGATAAATGGCATGGATTAAACACATACACCATGGTGTTGCCCACATAGCACCGACCATCAGCCATTGGCTGGTGTCAGGGGGAGTAGCCAATCCGTAAAAATATTTGCGGACTATTCGAAGAAGGTACGCCGTCCTTCCATGTGGGCCCCACCTACAATCTCATTGGCCCCATGCCAGCGCAGCGGCTAGGAAAAGGACGCCGATTTCCTGCGAAAGCTTTTCGCAGGAACTTCCTGCGCAAGGATGCTGGGTGGGGCCCACTGAAATGTATGTGAGAAATTTATTCCGTCCATCCGTTTTTCGAGCTAATTTCAGGAAGTGAGACAAAAAAATGAGGTGGATACAAAACTCAAGGGAGTCACACAAGAGGGAAAATTAGGGAAATAAATTTTCACCGTTGAAACATTCCTAGGCTTAACCTTGATGTTTACATGCTATCTAAACCGTTTATAAGGTCATTTCAAATGGGATTAAGTGAAAAAACCGAAAATATAGACCGATACAGAACTTTTATAGCCATAAGAATGCTTCAACGGTGATCACTGAATTACCACTATTTACTCTCGTATGGCCCACTTAAGTATTGTATACAACTAATTTTTGGTCACACATCATAAAATGATCTCTAAAAACATATGGACGGGGTGGATTTTACAAAATAATCTCCGTGGGCCCCACCCAACATCCTTGCGCAGGAAGTTCATGCGAAAGGCTTTCGCAGGAAATCCGCGTCCGAAAAGTAAAAATAGGCCGCGCGGCTCTATTTCAAGCTGGCATGCAAAGCAACGAGGTGACAAATGCAATCCACCAAAGAATCTACAAGGAAGTTGCATGAAGCATGGTACTTTCCCACCCTGCACGTGCCACTTGTATGGTCACGTTGACTACTGGTCGCATCTTCCCCGGCTTATGGGGTTTCGGAATCCATGATCGATACATGGGGGAAAACTGAAAGGACGAATGAATTAATGCGTTCTGAATCTCCTCCACTTTTGATTTGCTAAGTCAGTCCCCATACCGAGGAATCTCTTCCCAAAGGAAGTAAATGAGATTAATTAACTGATATAGATATGTTTGAATTTGAATTTTCATAATAAACGGTCAGTCTTGCAATAAGACCTCGTCATGTTCATCCTTACTAACATCCATAAAAACAGATTTTCTTTTATATGGTCTGGATTTTCTCAATCACCTTAACGAAGGAGGTGGACTTCAACCAAGCCAGCCCCGTTCGATTGAGTTGGTTTATCAGTCCTAATAATCAGATCATGGCTGCTATTAATGTTAAATGCACGTGGGCCATTGCTTATTTGACTGCTGTTACCATCCACTTGGAGGACGCTAGTGGCTGCTATAGTTTGACGGCTAGGATTTTTGGGTTATGGCCCATCCACGTGATGGTGCAGGATGGACAGTGCTGATCACAGAAGACATGGGTCATATATACGGTGGAGATTTTTGGATGTCGGACACTTCTTTTATTAGATATGAGGTTCTCTTTCCACGTGGCACAGATAAATAAGGTCTGGACCGTTCATCTGGCGAGCCTTCCTTGTATGGCTATAGATAGAAACACGGTGGTTGGATGGTCTTAATCATCTGATTATACGTTTGTGAAGGATTACGGTTGGACAGTCAAAAATCAGTTAGCTAACAATCCAAGTTCAATGGCTTTAAGTCTTGTAAAAATGGACGGGGGTTTAGCTAGTGACCCCAACACCAACGGGCTAGCTGGTGTCAAAACTCTATAAGCACCACCATGATGTATATGTTTCATCCACTCTGTCCATTTATTTATTTAACTTATTTTAGAACATGAGCCTAAAATTGAGGTGGATCTAAATTTGAGGTGAGTGATGTTACAGGAAACGATAAAGATTGAATGCATACTGTTTAAAAAAAAAAGAAATTGAAAATCATGGAAGTTTTGGATTTAATAAATTTGATACAAAGATTTAGGAGATGCTAGTTTAATCTTAAGCATTAAGATAATTAAGAAATATTGTAGTCTTGTATTATCACAATTTCATTACGTTGAGAAAATGTTAAAAAAGTTTGACCATTTTAATTGTTTATCATTCAATATACCTTATGAATGATAGTATTATATCTTAATTGAAATATTTCAAGATAATTGGTAGTGTCATGTATCTGGCAAACTACACTAAGCTAAACATATTTTTTGTAGTAGGAATGCTAGGTAGATATATATAACTCTAGAAAAGAACATTGAAATGGCTTGTCCAGCCAAAAAGTACTATTGCCTATGACTTACATTATAGTAATTATTCTACACATTATAGTAATTATTCTACTGTATTAGAAGAATACAGTTATGCTAATTTCATCACTGATTTAAACGAAATGAAATCCACTAACAGATATGTCTTCACTTTCAAGAACAAACAGTTTCTTAAAAGTCTATTAAGCAAATATGTATCGCTCAGTCAACTATGAAATTCGAGTTTATTACCTTAAAAAATGCTAGATCGGAAGCCAAATAACTTAAAAATATCTTGGCTGATATATCATCGTGGCCAAATCCTATATCAGTCATATCTATTCATTCTGAATGTCAAGCCAATATAGCAAAGGTCAAAAGTAAAATATATAATGAAAAGAGCAAGCATATTAGACTCCGACACAATATGATAAAATATATATTGCATGACAGAGTCATATTTAATAACTTTGTGAGGTTAGAAAAGAATATAACAGATCCTCTAAACAAATAATTATCTAAAAGATTGGTCAATGATAAATTAAATGAAATGAGATTAAGCCAAATATATGAGTTGCCAGTGTCGGCAACTCAACATATACAAGTGAAGATCCCATGAGATTGGTTTAATGGATACATAACAAAACACAAGATAGACGATTGCACATGTGTAAATAAACTCATTCTATGGTATAATAGTGCAACAACAATGCAAAATGATGAGTTCTTAAAATTCTTAATGAATCTATAGCCATATATTTTGTGGTGTATATAGTTGTTGTACATACTAGAAGAAATTCACTTATATGAGTGTGAAGATAAATGCCACTTTTAGTGAGAATTTAGGCGCGTATTATAGAAAACTCATGAAACATATGTAATGGTGTATGGGTGAAAAGCATTGAACTGCATAATCATTATAGAAGAAGAGTTGTGTGAGTGATATATAATTGCGATTTATACCAAAAGTATTCAGACTCAAGATTATAGTGTCACATAATTCTTGTAAACATGTCTTGTTTAGTCTAATGTCGGTTCAAGTCTATGGTGGCAATACCATTGCTTAACTATTCCATGTTAATCCGAAATATTTTTTATTTTGAAACATGTGTGAGATTATTGTATTTTCCTTTAAGAATATTAAATACTTTGATTTTCCTCCAAAATTTGAAAATTTTGTTGCTTTTGTATTATAGGTTTAGTCCCACATTAGATTTGCCCAATATATATATATATATATATATATATATATATATATATATATATATATATATATATATATATATATATATATATATATGCTTTTTATCTTAGGGCTTTAGCCCTATTTAGGGGGTTAGAGAGATGTATCTGATCAACAGCCAATGGACTAAATCCTTTCAAAATGGTACTTAAAGCACTACTTCAAACTGTATATAAGAACTTCCATTCTGTTTTACAAATCATAAAAATTCATTTTCTTTTCTCCTGTGAAAAATCTTGTGTTCGTTATTTTTTTATTTTTAATTTTAATTGCTGAGTTGACTTTAATTGTTGAGTTGACTCAACACTTTTAGATTAAACTATAAGTGGTTCAAGCCCGCATACAATGAATACACTGCTACGGGTTTATAGTCATTGTATCTTGGAAGTCAATTGCTCTGGAAACGTGTTGCACTTGGGATGCTGTTGAAGGGGAGCAAATTCGATTTCAAGCCAATTGACTCACATCACATGTTGAGTCAACTCTACAAGTTTCCTATGTAATTTCTGTTATTATTATTATTATTTTTTTTGTTTCAATTTTAATAGTCTATTCAATTCAACCAAATATACCAACAACTTGGCCATTAATCTACCGGGCCATATTCCAATTGCATTGGTTTATCAATCCTAATTATCATATGCAATTGACTATTATTACCATCCACTCGGAAGACGCTAAGGGCCCGTTTGGCCGGGCGGATTGGAAGGGATTGGAAGTCAAATCTCGGGATGGCCGGGTGTGCCAAACAGATCGGGTGATCTGATCCCGGGATATAGCAATCCCATGAATCTTAAGACAATCCACCGACAACAACATCATTACCTTTAAATCCCATCCAAGCCAACCTAATCCGTTCAAATTTGCCTGGGACGTGTTTGATTCCAAGGATTGAAAGGGATGGGAAGGTTTAACCTGGGATTGGTCCCGCGTGTCAAATAGACTTGATATAGCAATCCCATGGATCTTAAGACAATCCACTGACAACACCATCATTGCCTTGAAATCCATGCCATCCACCCTATTACCATTCAATCCCTTCCAATCCACCCGTCCAAACGGGCCCTAATGGCCACTATAGTTTGAAAGCTAGGATTTTTGGATTATGGCCCATCTATGTGATAGTGGAGGATGGACAATGTTGATCAAAGAAGACACGGGTCGTATCCTCAATGGAGATGTTTTGGATGTCGGACATTTCTTTTATTAGATATGAGGCTCTCTCCATGTGGCACAGATAAAAGGTCCGGACCGTTCATCTAGCGAGCCTTCCTTGGATGGCTATAGCCAGAAATCACAGTGGTTGTATGGTCTTTATCATCTGATAATAGTTCCGTGAAGGATTACAGTTGGACAGTCAAAAACCAGTTACCCAGCAATCCAAGCTAGAGATGTCTTGAAGTCCCGTGAAAATGGGCGAGGTTTAGCTATGGACCCAACACCAATCAGCCAGCTGATGTCAAAGATCTGTAGGCTCCATCATGATGTATATGTTTTATCCACTCCGTCCATTCATTTTTCAACTCATTTTAGTGCATGAGCCTACAAGTAAGGCAGATCCAAATTAGAGGTGGACCACACTACAGGATACGGTGAGGATTGAATGCTTACCGTAGAAAGTTTTTGGGACCACAGAAGTTTTGGATCAAGCTGATATTTGAGTGGGGCCTAGGAAAACAAACATTACAGTGGTCCCTAGGAAGTTTTTAGTGGTGGACGTTCAATTAACACTGTTTTCCTGTGGTGTGGCCCACCTGAGATTTGGATTTACCTCATTTTTGGGCTCATGTCCTAAAAATGAGCTGGCAAAATGGACGGAGGGCATGGATATAAACAGATACATCATGGTTGGGCCCACAGAACTTTGACACCAACTACCAAGTCTACCATTGGCTGGTGTTGGGGTCACTAGCCAAAACGCGCCCCGTAATAATGTTACGTGCAACCCATCTGCTGCGAGGTCCACATGATAAACAGTCTGGATCTAACACAAGTGCCACGTGCAAGGTATAAGAACCCAATACCAAAACAAGAAAAAATGCCCACAGCCGGATGCTTTCCTAGAGGAGATACCACCTCAGCCGAATCAAAGCCAAGTATTTGGCTAGTCCAGTAGTCCTACAAGCAACCACACGTGCCAATATACCACGACATCTTCAGGTGGGCCCCACATCAACGTCGAATCTGAATCAGTCATCATTTTCTGCTCCTCATTTCTTGCACACACCTGGACCACAGGATTAAATGACAAGGTTACTAGATGAGAGAACGACTTGGCTGTAACCAGCAATGTGACTGAGACCCCTGACCGTGGGGCCCACCTTGATGTATGTATTTTATATCCACGCGATCCATCTGTTTTGACAGTTTATTTTAGAGCATTATTCAAAAACTGAAGCAGATCAAATTCCATGTGGACCACACCACATAAAACAATGGTTATTGACAATTAAAAACCTTTCGTGGGTTACAAAAGTTTTAGATCAAGCTGATATTTGTTTTTATCCTTCTATCCAGGTCCGTGTGACCTTATCAACAGCTTGGATGGTCAATAACATTAGATTAGACCTTAGGAAGTTTTTAATGGTGGGTGTTCAATAACCACTGTTTAATGGTGGGCCCACCTTGAAATTTGTATCTGGTGCCTTTTTTAAAACCATCTCATAAATCAAGCTGTAAAAAGAGATGGACGGTGTGGATACACACTGCATACATCAAGATGGACCCCACTTAAGGGTCCCACCCACATAAGGGACACAAACGGGTCAGGATTTAGTTATCCAGCCCGTTGGTCAGTTTCATCCGACATTATACCATCACAGCCAACAACATTCTCAACCATTCATTCACATCCCACAAACCCAACCATCACTTCACCAACATCAGAACGCAAAAGATCAACGGTCCTGATTTCCGAACCATGAGCCCAACTCCTCATAACCGAAAAACCAGAGCAAACACACAAAACTGCCAGAGTACCCTACAAATCCTCTACCCTAGTTTACTAAAAACACAGAGCCAGTCAAGCAACACCGCCCATATCCCAAACCAACGAGGACCCACCGTCACCCACCGGCTCCTCTCATCCTTCCATGACCGGTTCAACCGGTAGTCTTCTAAATAAATCCTCCCCAACTCCAGGCTTTCCACCCACCAAATGGAGAAAAACGACCCCACCCATGTTCTCGTCATCAATCAAAATCAAAATAAAATAAAATAAATAAATAAATAAAAATGAGAGAGAAAATTCCCCAAATTTCAGTCTCTCTTCCTTAACGCGTTCACGCGTCTTCTAGTCCTCTTAAAAACCCCTTATAAAAACACCCCCAAACATACCTACCGTTTCTCAGCGGGTGCAAGTAAGAACCGTACTCCTTCAACCCACTGCATCTGCTTCTCCTTTCTTCTCTATTTCAAGATGCCGTCTTCCAAATCGATAGAAGATGAGCTTTTCCCATCCACACCAGGGAAGGTTAAGATCGAACGGTCACATGCTTTCCATCGTCAATTCCACCGGTGCTTCGCGTCCACCAGCACTATGTTCCTGTGGGCTCTTTTTCTGATAGCCCTCACGGCTTCCTACCTCAGCTTCCAGAGCTTCGTCGACAGCGGTAGCAAGTACTTCACCGCGTCCTGGGGCGGGATCCAGTGGGAGAAGCAGGTCCGTTCAAGCGCCGAGATCAAACGGGCAAATGGCATGGCGGTGCTGGTTACGGGCGCGGCCGGGTTCGTCGGCAGCCACGTCTCGCTCGCGCTGAAGAAGCGCGGCGACGGTGTCGTCGGCATCGACAATTTCAATAACTACTACGACCCGTCGCTGAAGAGATCGCGCAATTCGCTTCTGAATTCCCACTCTATCTTCGTCGTTGAGGGCGACGTCGACGACGGCCATCTCCTTGCCAAGCTCTTCGACACCGTCGCTTTCACTCACGTCATGCACCTCGCCGCCCAGGCCGGCGTTCGTTACGCCATGGAGAACCCCTCTTCGTACGTCCACAGCAACATTGCTGCTCTCGTTACGCTCCTTGAAACCTGCAAATCGGCAAATCCGCAGCCGTCGATCGTCTGGGCATCGTCCAGCTCCGTCTACGGCCTCAACGAGAAGGTCCCCTTCTCCGAAGCAGACCGCACCGATCAGCCGGCGAGCCTCTACGCCGCGACGAAGAAAGCAGGGGAGGAGATCACTCACACATACAACCACATCTACGGCCTTTCAATCACAGGTCTGAGATTCTTCACCGTCTACGGCCCGTGGGGCCGCCCCGACATGGCCTACTTCTCATTCACTAGGAACATCCTGCAAGGAAAGCCGATTACGATCTACCGCGGCAAGAATCACGTCGATCTGGCGAGGGATTTCACCTACATTGATGATATCGTGAAAGGATGTTTGGGATCGCTCGATACTTCAGGGAAGAGCACGGGGACCGGCGGCAAGAAGCGGGGCCCAGCACCGTATCGGATATTCAATCTCGGCAATACATCGCCGGTGACAGTCCCGACGCTGGTGGGGATTCTGGAGAAGTATCTGAAGGTGAAAGCGAAGAAGAACATGGTGGAAATGCCAGGGAATGGCGATGTTCCGTTCACGCATGCTAACGTGAGCCTTGCCAGCAGAGAATTGGGGTATAAACCTACAACGGATTTACAAACGGGATTGAAGAAGTTCGTGAAATGGTACTTGTCTTACTACGGCTACAATCATGGCAAGGCTGTAAATTGAATTCTTTTTGAGGGGTAGTTTGGGAATACTGATTCTTTTTTTTTTTTTTTTAAATCCTTCTTTTCATTTTGGAGGGAAGAGAGAGGGGAAGGAAGACAAAGAAAGATGAAGAAGCTTCCTTCCCCTTCTCTGGCTTTTGGGGGTTTCTGTGTAAAGGAATAGAGTTTTTCTGTTTCTGCCCAATTCTGCACGTGCGTATATGGCACCACTCGTGTGTGAGATGATAGACGTTGGATGGCTTTTTAAAGTGGGGCCTATTGTGAAATGTGAATTTGCCCTCTGTTCTAAAGTGTAAGGTGCGGCACGTGTGAATGTGGACCATTTAGTTACCATTTTGTCTTTTTGCGTACGTATTATGGCAGTGGGATGGACCGAGTCTGTTTTTAGTTCGGGCAAATTCAGTGTGGGGCCCACCTTATGGTCTGGACGCGTGCGCCATGTCGTAGCTTTGCCTTTTGTCGGTTGAGATTGGGCGGTACTCCAGTGTACTCCGAAAGTAAATGGTCGCTGCTTGCACTGGTACACGATATTGGGCTGTTCTGCAAGTGGGGTGATCCAGACCGTTGATATGATGGGGCTCGGTAGATTGGTATTCTACGAAATTTCCCTAACGGAACAATCGTGACCGTTGAACTACCACGGCAAAAACACACTGGCAAGAAGATGGTGTAGTTATGTTCACACTCTAAAAGGCAAAAATTCAAAGAGAGGACCACGGACAGCAGGACTATCAAAGTGGAGAACGGATTGGCTGCTCCCCTGCCGCTAGCCAATGGCTAGTGGTCGGTGTGCTATGGGCCCCACCATGATGTATGTGTTTCATCCATGCCGTTCATATATTTTTATATATCATTTTATGATATGAGCCCAAAAATGATATATATCCCAATCTCAAGTGAACCACATTACAGGAAACAATGTTGATTGAACTTCGACCGGTAAAATCTTTTTGGGGCCATAAAAGTTTTAGACCAAGATGATCTTTGTTTTTTTTTTCCTTCATCTTGGTCTGTTGTGTCAAATAAAGAGTACAGTGGATAAAAGACATACTTCAGAGTGGGGCCCGCATAGCACCGACCACTAGCCACCGGGCTAGTTGCAGGTGGAGTAGCCAATCCGTTTCCATCAAAGTAGGACGCGAATTACGTACGTACTCACTCAGTACGCTACTGTGGGGCCCACCGTGACTTACGTGTCTTATCCACGCCGTCCATCTGGTTTACCTGCTCATTTTAGTGCACGAATTCAAAATTGAAGTAAAGCTCAAGTGGACCACACCATGAGAAACAGAGGGTATGATGATGTAACTCAAAATGAGTTTTCAAAACGTATCTACAGGATATAAGTCACATACATCACGGTGGGTTCCACGGTCACGGATCGTTAAGATGAATGGACGGCCGGATAAGACACTTATATTACAGTGGGTCCCACAGTTTACACAGGGTGATGTGTTACTCAATATAAGCAATCCGCGTCCATCAAACTCCCTCTTCTCGTTTCAGTCCGTCGCCATCTTTGTACATTGCGTTTGCGTCTGGGCGTTTCGTTCGGTCAAAACGGGAATTCAGTGTTCCTCTTATTTCTTCATTTGGAACCAGATACACGACTGCAGCTGAAAGAAACAGCTAAGACCTGCACAATTCGATGGTAGGCCAGCTGTTGCTGGCCCTGATCTACGGTTGGGATTCGGGCCCCACAGTGCTTTTACAGATCGTACGGCTTCCGTCGTCGTCTCTGTTCTTATTAGACAGCTCGATCGGTTCGATACAGCTGTATAAAGGTCCGACACGTCACCGCTCCGAATCCGAACTCTTTGCCCACGTAGCTTTTTCCTTTCTAGGAATACTAATTCCACGCGCGTGATCTTCAAACGCGTAGATGCAAACGCACTGCACGTGCCAGTATTAGACATTCGTGTAGGACTCTCATTTTATGGGGTGATTCCAACATTGGTTTTTACTATCTGGAATTCCGGAATGTCCATTTATCAGATGGGCCGCATGTGGATGATCAAATGGACGGTTAGAAAAATGACACCCATTACGAAACACTCAACGTACAAGAGCTGCTCAACCGATGAATGAAGCGGTCTAATTTTTAGTGTATCATGTTAAACACCCTATGAACGTCTCAGATTCTTTATACGTGTGCCACGTTTAGCGCGTGCCGCGCGTTTTGTTTTGCGCTTCAACATGGGTGTCTGCAGTAAGTATTCCTGTCTTTTTTCCTGCGATTCTTTCTTCCTTGCTGGATTTCATCAACTCCAGTTCACACGACAACGTGCTCTTATTGCTCGAATCTTTCTAGGCACAATCGCGCGTGTGAACGACTGCCTGCCATCGCGCAAGATCCAAACCGTTCATCCGGTGTACTCCTAGTCTCAGTTAGTAGATTGGATGGGACAAGACCAACCGTACTCATTCGTCTTACTTGTATGGGCCACCAAAGGAGAAGATTTGAATTACAAATGAACCTACGGAGTGAATTCCACCTCATGAAAAGTTCGATCTCACACAGGCGCGTGTGGTGCCGAGAACTGCCGACGCAGATAGATTGGTGAGTCACAGCTATACACAATTAGAATTAAGTCGACCAACTCGGCTTAGCCTTCAGCCAACCCTAGTTCAAACTTAGCTCAGCTCCACTTAATCCTTATGATTGGCTGGGCAGCTCATATTTCAACAGCTTCGGCCGGCTTAAACTGAATTCGAATACGTGCTACATTTTCTTAAATACATATATTATATGTTGAATGCCATATACTTTGAATGTAAAAAAGTAAGAGTGATTTGCAGACATTTCATTGAACACTCTGTGAATAACATCGGGATCAAAATATGAAGTCATTCTAAAAACCGGTACTTCCTTGAGCCATTTCATCAAGCACTTGACAAGCAGCATCAAGAGCGAAATGATCTAGTGACTGAGTTAATTTGATCCAAGTTGATTGGAGTTGGGGTTCAAGCAGAGTTGAATTGAGCTTAGAAAAACTTGAACTCAGCTCAAAATCTTTGTGAACTCCAGAAAATAGCTCAACTCAATCTGAATCCAAATTCGACCCGAGTGAGTTGAGTTGATCAATCTAATTGAGTTAACTCATGTACAGTTTTATTAGTGACCCTGACAATAACTAGCTAGCTGGTGTCAAAGTTGTGTGGGGGTCTCATGATGCTTATGTTTTATCCATGTCGTCTAACCATTTCTTCAAGTCATTCTAAGCCACGAGATAGAAAATGAGACATCTAAATCTTAGGCGGACCACATCACTAGAAACAGTGTAGATTGAACACTTACCACTGAAAACTTTTTGAGGGTCAAAGAATTTTTGAACCAAAGTTGTAGACACCCCACCCATCCAAAAGGCAATACCATTATTTTCCTGTGGTGTGGTCCACCTGATATTTGGATCTATCTCATTTATGGGCTGTTACCCAAAATGATATGGATGCAGTGGATGAAGCAGATACATCATCGCGGGCCCACTGAGCTTTGACACAGCTAGCTGGATGATGCTGGCTCGCTAGCCAAACCGCGTCCGAGAATAGCAGCAAACGCACTCGCGCAAGTGCACTCCAGCGAACCCGTTGCTTTGAATATATGGATGGATTATACGGTTTTAAATTAGTAACCAAGCAGTAAATTTCTATACACGTGACAAACAATCCGTAGATCAAGACCGTTCATCTGTCGGGTCATCCCGATCATAGACCGTGAGCCAAACACCGTTAACATTATTCCTAGACTAGAAGATCTTTCTCATTGAATGGTTTAATCTGAGACGTCGTCCGTCCAAATCAGTGGCTAGAATTAACCGACTGCTATACTTTATAGGGCAGCCACTTCTAGGTACGGCCCGACAAACGAACAAGTGGGATCTTTTACACGTGTTCCACGTGTAACTCCTATGTTTTTTAGCCTGTAGCACTAGGATGCTGACGAATGCTAATTTCAAACGCCAAATGTTCCATGCCCAACGTAAATGCAACACACGTTCTGGCGCTGCACACGTGTGCTAAAAATGGTGCATTCATCAGACTGTCTTCTATTTGCACATGTCCCGTCTTAAAAATCAGGTGGGTCCACTCATCAGAACGTGGAACGCTGGTCATCATTTCTGCAACTTTCAGATTCTTCGTGCATGTGTGGTCCACCTGAGGAATTCAGTAATTACTATCCATGAAGACTACCCGTCACCAATACGGGTCATGCATACATGTGCCTGGTTGGAATGTGTGCATACATGTGCCTGGTTGGAATGTGTGGTGGACGTACGCTTTATACGCAGATACCCAAAACTTATACACGTGGCATATGTTAGCTTATACAAACCGACTAGATTGTGCATTATAATGTCGAAGAGTCGGAATCTCAAGGTCAGATTGGTTGAACAATCCCAACATCTGATTCGTGGATACTTTTTTTTATGTAGAAACACAATAGTTGGATACTTTTCATCTCTTGTGTCCTGTTACGGTAAAAAAGGATAGATGAGTAGAGGACAGGTTGGACATCCGTGCACACCACGAGGCCGGTCAACAATCAAAACCGCAAAGAGCTCGACCACATTCCCATGTCAAGTGAGGAAGGAGATCAATCTCAATTTTCAGACACCTCTTCAAAGGCAGATCAGCTAACCATTAATCTATTAGGTGCCAAAAGAGCTCACTAATGCCTCGATAGAAGAACTCAGGTCGGCCGAACCCCTCCTCAAACTCCCATCCCATCGTGCGCTTCTAATAGTTCCGACATGAAATCAACTGTCCATATTTTACCAAAACTACTGTATGAGATCCTAGCCGAAGATCTATGGGGACGATTGTGATACTGATTTATCTGGGATCTCCACTAAAGATCTCGAAAGATCAACACGATACAATAGGGTTTTGAATCCCCCTGCAATATGCTCTCACCAAACAAGAAATGTCTTTTTACGCCACCGTATTCCCTTACCTATAAATAGGATCATTCCTTATGATAAAAGATACACATAACTTTCCACTCAAAAACCTTACGTTCGACTAGATCTAGCATCCCTAACTAACTTTGGCATCGAAAGCTTTCCTGGAGTAACTAGGGTCTCCATTCTTATCTAGGGGTGTACATCGGGCCGAACCGAGTCGAACTGGGCTCAACACGGCCCAGCCGGTCACCAGCCAAACCCGGCCCAGCCCGGCCCAATCATCGGGCCAACATATCCAGCCCGAACTCGCTCCGGTTAGCAATCGAGCGAGTTCAGGCCAATTTTAGATCTTACAACAAGTTCATGAGAAGAGCTTTGGGAAGTTCAAATGGTTAGGATAAGGATTTAGGAATATATATATATATATATATATATATATATATATATATATATTATATATATATATATATATATATATATATATATAAACTACCAAGTCGGGCCGAGTCGGGTTGAGCTGGTACTTGTTCGAATTTGACTTGAACTTAGTTTCGAGCTGAAAAAAATGACCCGTCCTAGACCGAACTCAGTTTCGAATCGAGCCGAGTCGAGCTTTTTCAGGCCGATTTGTGTACAAATCTATTCTTATCCCTTTTCGCAGGTCTCAAGTGGTTTAAGGAGAATGTCTAAATTTCTGCATGGACGGGTATAATAAATGTCCATCAATATAAGTTATATAATCAAAAGCATCATATTTTGTTCCTGAAGCATCTATGCTGGTACCGTAATTTGAGCTGTCCAGTTTGATTGTTGTATCATCCATCACACTCCCCGCCATAGAGATGTCCATGGAAAATCTATTCCGTACAATTGTTTTGAAAGATCTCAATGTAATAGAATTCTAAAATATAAAAATATGGCAGATACGAAACTCAGGGTGGACACACGAACTAAACAGTAGGAACAGAAACATCCACCGTTGAAAACTTCCTGGAGCTGAACATGATGTTTATATGACATCCAAACCGTTAATAGCGTTGCTACCACTCAGATAACCTGTAGGAAAAAAAAAAATATATCATCTTGATAAAATATAAAAAAATAAAAAACTTCTGTCAACACCTGGCGTTCAATCCCCTCTGTTTCGTATAGCATGGCCCACGTGATTTCTGAATGTTTGATTTTTAGAATCCTAGCCTATTGTGATATTTCAAAACAGATAGATGGAATGGACCTGTCACTAGCATCTCTGTGGCCCCATAAAGCCCCATGCCTATCTGGGGCTATGTGGGGCCCACAGGAATGTACGTGACAAATCCACTCTGTCCAATCTATTTTGCAGGACATAATAGGACAAGATTCTAAAAATCAATCAGATCCAGAATCATGTGGCATGGCCCATATGAATAAGTGGGGATTGAATGCTTGGGGTGATAGAAAATTTGTACCAGGATGATATTTGTGCCTACAGTTTATCTGAGTGGTAATAATCCAATGAACGGTTTGGATGGCATATAAACATCATGGGTTGCGTAGTGTAGTGTTGCCTCTTTAGAGTTAAGGGGGACTCAGTTGCGTAGTGTAGCACACAGCACCGTTGGTACTGTGTGCTACTACTGGAAAAAGCTGAGTAGGCCTTAAAACGATGTATGTGTTTTATCTCGCACCACTCATCCGTTATGAAGAATCATTTTAGAGCATGAACTCAAAAATGAGGAGGATCCAAATCTAAGGTGGACCACACCACAAAAGTAGTAGTGATGGAATGCCCACCATCAGAAACTTCATGGGAGATGCATAAGTTTTAGCTAGAGCTGATATTTCTAATTTCCCTTCATACAGATATGTGTGACCTAATCAACAGGTTGGATGCAAAATAAACATTATAATTGGCCTTACGAAGTTTTTAATGGTGGTTGTTCAATCAACACTTTTTTCCTATAGTGTGGTCCACATGAGATTTTTATATGTTTCGTTTTTTTAGATAATTCCCTAAAAAGATCTGAAAAAATAATGAAAGGCGTGGGTAAAAACATACATCACAGTGGCCCCACAGTGCTTTCCCAGTAACACACAATGACACAACACCCATGTGCTACACTACGCAGTCCGAGTCCAGTTATTTGACACTCTGTACGAGTAGGACGGTTGATACGCGGGCTCTCATAAATACACACGTGGCACATACAAACTCAAACTAAACCGACTATTTTTTGGAATCCAATGTTGAGATACGACCATTAGAATTTATTTATTTCAGCCGTACAATAAATGTCCACCAATCCTTTAGTGCTCATCAAATAAGCGTAAGTTTTTGGTTAACAGAGCATTCAAACTGGGGCCCATATTTTGAAAGTTTGATTGACTTAGTGTCCCACTAACACGATTTCCAAGTAATTTCCTAGCGCCTGCGTATCATCCATCACACTCGCCAGCGTATCAATGACTTGTGTCCCACTAACTCGATTTCCAAGTAATTTCCTACCATCTTCTTTGCAACCGTCCATTTGTTAATTGGACTAGATCACTATGATTTCGGGACATGTTACTGCCATAACAGAGCCGGCATTTGGTCGGTTCTGACGTGTATGTATATCTGCTACGTGTGCACAGAGGATGGATGGCTACAATTAAAAATACAGAGAAATAATAATCCACTGCTACCTGAGTACTGTAAGCTGTGGTGCTCGTAGCTGCAGAGGGACACATGGACTTTCTGCAATCAAATGATCTGGACTGTTAATTTGGTCCGGCCCATTTTTATGGGTCACTAGATACAGAAGTTCAATTTATCAGATGATGCTAACCGTCAGAGTAATAGCCAATAAAATGGACGTTGAAGATTGGCCTATGGAAAGAAGTATGATCAATCATTCATTTGATGAGGCTTTCATGGATTGATTATGGTTGAAAGAATCATTTGGAAATGACAATCCTAAAACTTACATTCATGGCTAGGAAAACGATGGCTATAAAAAGGAAGGCCAAAATTCCGATGGATGGGAACATCCAATCGGAGCGGTCTATTCATGTGACCAATGATGCGTGGGTTGTACTTAATGGACAGTCCAGATTGATTGATTCGATTATGGGATTGGTTGAACTATCACTTATATCATTTGTTGTAAGCACACCAAATCTAGCTTGAGTGGACCATCTGATCTTAATTAAAAATGGACGGCTAAGAAAGTCCGGTCGCTATCATGTTTTAGATAATGGCCCACCGGATGAACATGTGCGTGTGCGTACCCACGTAAGACGTCCTCACATCCAAGAAAAACAACTCACGTCCAGACGTATGGCAATCGCCGTACGGTCGAGCTCGAGGAGCTGTGTGGGGTCCACCATGATGTGTAACTGCCATCCAATCCGTCCATTATACGAAACCCAAGTCCTAGGTCCAAAATTCATCATTATCCGTAAATCAGGTGGGCCGCACCAAAAGGAACAGTGGGGGACACTGGGACGGAGGACGCCTACCATAGAAAAGTCCGAATAGATTGTACAGTCCAACGTGTTTTGTACCTTCCATCCGACCCACTAATCAGGTTTCCCCATCAAGGTCCTAGAAAACAGTAAAATTAGGCTATTTTGAAACTAATGTGGGCCACACGACATGAACATATGTGTTTTAGGAATGATTCCACATTGCTCCCTGATGTGTGTCCGAAATGCATTTTTCATCGGTATTTACGGAAAAAATGAGAAGACCCACCAGATCTACAGTTTGGATTTCACACAGCATCACGTACGGCCCAAAAAAGCTCGGACGTACGGTAACTACCCTCTGTTCCGACGTATCTGACCATTACCCAAACAGGGATCTGCCATTGGATCCTGCCCCCGGTCTCGGACCGACGGTTTTCGTTTTGGGCGACACTGCGATGATGAAAAGTGCGAGAGCATCTAGCGAGAGAGTATGTGTGGGGTCCACACCTGTCGGTGGGTTGGTGATGATGTACACGTTGAAAGTGGGTGTTGGTGGTGTGGGACCCAACCTCTATTTTTGTCTAATGGCAGCTACTTATGCACTGGCCGAGCGTGATGGTCCATAAGCGTGTACTCAAAAGTTGTACACGTGGCATATGAGTAACTCGGATTAAACCTCTTGAGTTGTGGGACCCTCCATAGTTGGACATATTCATAAAATCAGATTAATTGAATGATCCCGACCGTAATATGTCCTTTGAATTCGGACCATGGACTGGTTTTCATTTTGACCATCTATTAAATGTTCATCAATCAATCAAATAAAAGGTCAGTTCAGGTGTAGAATTTTCTTGTCACCCTTATAAAAGTTGGGTCCATGACTTTGACGGTTTAAGTTGAGTTATATTAACTAGTGGGAACACAGTTCGTAGTGCATGTGTAGGAACTATCATACTCTGCCGGAGTATCGACATTCTTTCGTGAGTCTAGAAAGATCATTCTAGATCATGATATCAAACATGAGACCGATCCAAAACTAAAATAGACCGCACCACAACGGATATCATGATGTTTATTTGTCATCGAACCTGTTCACAGGGTTTCAAAGACTTATATGAAAGGGAAAAGCAACTATCAGATTGATCCGAAACTTCTGTGGCCCTCAAGAAGTCTTGGATGGTAAACGTTCAATCCCCACTGCTTTCTTTTGTGAGGTCCACTTGAGCTTCAGATATTCTAATTTTTTGGGATCATGCAATAAAATGATCTCATAAATGGATGAACGGTGTGGATATAACAAATACCTCATATTGAGGCCCACATAACTTGGTGACGTTAACACACCACGGAGGTCGGTGGTGTGTTGCACACCACGCAATCCGTTTCCTAAGGAAAGAGGTCGTGCGCGTCGATTGCAGCGGGAGCTGATCTACTGAGATTGGCATTTTTGTGGCTATCGATTGTGTATCTTACACGTGGCACATCTTTATGAACATCTAAACTAGGCATCGTCTTTAAGTGGCCACTAATAAAGATTCCTTGGATCAGATCATCAGCACCATCTAATAAATTGACCCTACTCTCTATATTTGTATGCTGCCTCTTAAATAGTTATAACCGTTGGAAAATTGTGAATTTTGGACTGTGGCCCATTCAGTATTTGACCTATCACATGAACGGTTTAGATCTAATCCATGTATGACACATGTGCGGCAATGACATGGAGACACTTGATCCTGTCCCAAAGTACCACTATCTGATCCTGGACACTAGTATATGAAGAACACACTGGTTTTTCAGGGGACGGATTGGCTACTCCCCCTGACACCAGCCCCGTGGCTGGTGGTCGGTGCTCTGTGGGCCCCACCACCGTGATGTATGTGTTTCATCCGTTCTGTTCATCCATTTTTACATATCATTTCAGGGATTTATAGAAAAAATGATAGGGATATAAATATTAGGTGGATCACACCGCAGGAAAACAATAATGATTGGATATCCACCATTAAAATCCCCTAAGTCCCAGTGTACTGTTTATTTGACATCCAATCTGTCGATTAGGTCATAAAGACCCAGATGAAGGGAAAAAATAAATATCAGCTTGATCCAAAACTTTTATGGCCACAAAAACGTTTTTAATGGTCAGCGTTCATTCAACACTGCTTCTTGTAATGTGGTCCATTTGAGATTTAGATATATCTCATTTTTTCTTACATACCATAAAATGATCTATAAAAATAGATGGACGGCATGGATGAAACAAATTCATTGTGGTGAGGCCCACAGAGCACTGACCACCAGCCAATGGCTGGTGGCGGGGGAGTAGCCAATCCGTTTCCGGTTTTTCAGTTCGTACCCGTGGGCCCATGGTTTCAGACCGTTGGTTTCTTGGGCCCACCATAGATTTATATGCCTTCTCGACAGCACTCAATGTGGCTAGCATATAAACAGTTAGAAAAACAAAATACAAAAAGAATCTACGTTCAAGTTGAAAGAAAGGCCAAGACTGGAAACAGGACCTTACAATCTATCATGTACGGGGATATGGTCAATCCACCACAAGACGCATCAGATCAACGACCTGGATAACTTAAACATAGACCCCACTTGTAGAAACTGAAAAATGAGAAATTTCCAACTGTACGACCAGTATATGGGCCAAAACATTTTTAAGCCCATTTCTTTTTAGTTGCCAAGAATACTCCCCAGGCGTACGGCCCCATTTCTCTGGTCGAAAATGCCCCTGCTTTCCTTCCTGAGGCGGATCGCCTGGTGCTCGAAGACGAGCGCTTACGCTCCTCGAACTCCGAGTTGAACGAACGGTTCAAAAGAGATCAACGTTATATGGGCTCCACAGTTATGTATTTATTATATCCACAACGTTCATCCATATTTTGAGATCATTTCGGAGCATTATACAAAAAAAAAAAATCATATCCAGAGATCAACTGGACCACACCACAAAGAGCAGCAGAAAATTGATTTTCACCGTTGAAACTTTTGTAGGGCCCACCATAACATTTATATTCCATCCAATCTATTCATAAGGTCACAAAGACCTGGATGAAGAGGAAAAACAAATTTCGTAATGATCCAAAACTTCTGTAACCCCTAAAAGGGTTTCAATGGTAGACGTTCAATCATCCACAGCCTTTAACAGTGTGGTCCACTTGATAGCTAGATCCGTCTTATTTTTCATCTCAAGCCCTAATACGAGTTCGCAAAAAATATGGACGGTTTGGATATAACACATACCTCATAATAGGACCCACAAAAAGCGGTGGGATTACAACAGCAAAAAAAAAAAAAAAAAAAAAAAAACCGTCGATATATCGAATGTCTTTCGATATATCGAAAATGGTCCAGAACTGTCCAGTGAGTTTTTCTCAAAAATCCAACAATTTTCGATATATCGAAAGACCTTCGATACATCGAAAAAGGTACTTTACCTTCTGCTACGGATTATAACCGTAGCCAAAACTGTAGTCTATGCCAGTTTATGAAATTTTTTATTTTATTTATTTATTTATATTTATTTTTTATTTTTTACATGGAGATATTTATTCTACCTACAATTTTCTCTAATACATATTTATAAAAATACATATATATAAGCATATAAAAAAATTTTCCCTTTTTTTTTTTCATTTATTTCTTTATTCATTTAACAAGAATATCTTCTAAACCAAAATTAGTTACTTGACGTACCATATATGATTTTGGGGTAGGAGAAGCTACTTTAGCCAACTAACCTAGTTATTTTTCAAGATTCCATCAGTTCGATGGTCGAAAATCCATTTCACAGTCATTTCGATTCATTTCACAGTCATTTCCATGCATTTCACGGTCATTCCAAACAATTCCAGTTGTTAATTAACAGTCATTTCGACGCATTTTTATGGCATTTCCCTTCATTTTCAGTATTTCCATGCATTTAACGGTCATTTCGCCATTCATGGAAAGCATTTCACGGTCTTTTCCAAATGACATGTGTTAAAGATCATTATGAATGGAAATGATCATAACATCGCATGGAAATGATCATAAATGCATGGAAATGATCAAGAAGTGAAGGAAATGACCGTTAAATGCATGGAAATGATCATTAAATGCATGGAAATGATCAAAATGCGAGAAATGACCGTTAAATGCATGGAAATGATCTGTTAAATGCATGGAAATGATCATGTGAAGGAAAATGACCGTGAAATGCGTTGAAATGATCAGTTAATCAACACGAATTGTTTGGATGACAACGGAAATGACTATAAAGTGAAGCAAAATGACCGTTAAATGCATGAAAATGATCCTTTTGACCGTTAATCAACACAGACGGTCATTTTCCTTCACTTCGCGGTCATTTTCATGCATTTAACGGTCATTTCTTCACTTTATAGTCATTTCCGTGATTTTCAAACATTCCAATAGTGTTGATTCATCATTGACAAGATTTCGCGGTTATTTTTCACTTCATGCGGTCATTTTCATGCATTTAACGGTATTTCGCTTCACTTTTCAAAGCATTTCACCTTTTCCAAACAATTCCGTGTTGATTAACGGTCATTTCCATGCATTTGGTCATTTCCATTCTACTTCGAAATGACCGTTAAATGCATGGAAATGACCGTCTGAAGTGAAGGAAATCATTGCTAATGACGTCAAATGCCAATGTAATCAATTTTAATTGTTTGAAAAGACCGTGAAATGCACGAATGATCAGTGAAGTGAAGCAAAATGACCGTTAAATGCATGGAAATGATTATGCGAAGAAGGAAATGCCACGAATGCGTCGAAATGACCGTTAATCAACACGGACGATCAATTCCGTGTTGATTCACTTATTTCGACACGTGGCATTTCCCTTCACTTCAGCAATCATTTTCATGCATTTAACGGATTTTTTGGCTTCACTTTATAGTCATTTTCATGCATTTCACCATTCCAAACAATTCCGTGTTGATTAACGGTATTTTTGACGCATTTCACGGTGGGGCCGCAACATTTCCATGCATTTAACCATGCATTTTCCATGATTTATGACGGCTCCTGCATTTAACTTATTTAACGGTCATATTTCCGTGATTTAACGGTCATTTCCCTTCACTTAGCAGTATTTCCATGCATTTAATGCCATTTCCATGTTTTAATGATCATTTCCATTCATAATGTTTTAATATATGTTTGGAAAGACCGTGAAATGCTCTTCGGAAATGATTTGTGAAGTGAAGCAATGACCGTTAAATGCATGGAAATGACCTCACTAAGTGAAGTGAAATGACCGCAAAATGCGTCAAATGACCGTTAATCAACACAATTGTTTGGAATGACCGTGAAATGCATGGAAATGATCAGAAATGAATCGAAATGACCGTTAAATGCATGGAAATGACCGCAAGTGAAGGGAAATGACCGCGAAATGCGTGGAAATGACCGTTAATCAATACGAATTGTTTGGAATGACCGTGAAATGCATGAAAATGACCGTGAAATGAATCGAAATGACCGTTAAATGCATGGAAATGATCGTGAAGTGAAGGGAAATGACCGCTAAATGCGTCAAATGACCGTGAAATGCGTCGAAATGACCGCCAATAATAGGCGAGAATGACCGTGAAATGCATGGAAATGACATTTAAGTGAAGAGAAATGACCATGAAATGCATGGAAATGAATGAAATTGACCACGAACTTATTAAAATTGACCAAAAGTGAATGAAATGGATTTTCGACCATCGACCCGATGGAATCTTGAAAAATAACTATGTTAGTTGGCTAAAGTAGCTTCTCCTACCCCAAAATCATATTATAATTTTGGTTTAGAAGATATTCTTTTAAATGAATAAAGAAAGAAATGAAAAAAGAGAGAATTTTTTTTATGCTTATATATACATATTTTTACAAATATGTATTTGAGAAAATTGTAGGTAGAATAAAGTTTTCCATGTAAAAATAAAAAAAAATTAAAAAAATAAAAAAAAAAAAAAAATAAAAATTTCATAAATCGCACAAATTCACGCTTTTGGCTACTACGTTATAATCCGTAGCTAAAGGTAAAATACCTTTTTCGATATATCGAATGAGCTTCGATATATCGAAAATTAAAAGAATTTTGAGGCAAACTCGCTGGACAGTTTTGGACCTTTTTCGATATATCGAATGAACTTCGATATATCGAAGTACATTGCTGTTGGGCTATAGCTACGGCTATAGCTACGGTTATAATCCGTAGCTAAAGGTAGCCCCGGCACTCACACATTAAAGGGCGGAAAAGCAGGGGCATTTTCGACCTGAGAAATGGGGCCGTACAGCTGGGGAGTATTCTTGGCAGGTGAAAAGCGAGTGGGCTTCAAATGGCTGGTGGGCCATATACTGGTCGTACAGTTGGAAATTTCTCCTGAAGAATCCATGTATACCGTGCAACAGCGCAAATCCTCGGGTCGGATCAAATAATTTCTCTTACTTTAAGTTGTACCACGCCCTATATGGCCAGATCAGTACCGTCCAACTGATAGGTAACGTAAAAAAAACCCAAGCATGCTGACTTTCACTCATTTATCTATTCACTTCCTTTTCAACAATTACTCCAAACTTTTCCTGACCGTCCAAATCCAAGTGATAGATCAGATTGTTATTGACCTCCAATAGGATAAAATTTGTGTGGTATTTATATATATACATGATTAAGCCAAGAGATGGCCCACTAATTGGACAGTCCTGATCATTACCCATGTGGACCAATCAACATATTTTCGGTTAACCACCGTTTCCATAGTGGCACACGAGGTGTACCGAACCTTAAATGCAATGGCGTGGAGTGCACCCTAAGGCGTGTATTCTATTTCTAATAAAGATGCAAAGCCCGTCACTTAACTTTCAACGAAAGAAGAGATGATATGCTTTTTGTCTAAATACCCGTCACTTCACCTTCCATGAAAGGGAAGGGACGATGATGATAGGCCTATACACCTCAATGAAAGGTAAAATCATTGTCTTCTTGTACAAAAAACATCTGAACCGTTGAAAAGTCTGGCCCAGCTTTGGGATCATTGAGTACAAAAAAAAAAAAAAAAAAAAAAAAAAAAAAAAAAAAAAAAAAAAGGCCAAGCCTTTTATTAGATGGGCGGACTATGAACTGACTCAATATACACACGTGGCCCACTTAATTAGTGGATTGGGATTTCTTTTGCGCCCAATGATATTCAAGGTGGGGCCGAACTTTTTGATGGCTCCGATCCTGCCTACTTATTACACGTCCACCGTTTTGGATCACTGCTCCTTGACCTAACCAATAGATTTGCTAGACCTACACGCGTGCAATAAAGCTCATGTACACCCCACACATGTGGGAGCATGTTACAATAGGCTCTACATCCAATCCACCCATCAGAACTGAACCACGATTCTGATGCCCTAGTCCAACAATCAGGTTGATCCATTGTTCACGTGGCCACAGTTACCAAACAAATGCACGACTATGAAAATCTTGGCTGAAGTTTTCTAACCCATGCTCCTGGTTCCGGCATGGGATTGTCGACGCTATGGTTCGGTTTCTTTCACATGTAGTGTGTGCGGGCATGCCATAATCGCCACGTCCAGACTCCAAACCTACCAACTTGGACCCCAAGTCGAAATAAGCAAATACTTCTAATGCAAACGTGCATAACTAGATTATAAGAGGATTGGTCACTTATGCAACTACTCACAAAATTTAATAATGATCAGCTGACACTCGAATGGTGAGATTTTTCCTTTGAAGATGGGTTATTTTGTGACTTCCATAAGAAAAGACTTTTAAAATACCACGATCACTAAGAATAATTATAAGGATGCATCTCTTAAAAGAAATGCATGATATATAATATAAGAACAAATCCAATATATGAGTGTAAATTTGGATTACAATTAAAGATCATAGCTAAGAATTATTGCTATTCCTATGCTAAGTTGACATAAAAGATAAATTGATAGATTTGGTTTGACTGGTTGTTGTGTTGGATTGGTTGGGTTTTTCTCTGTTGAGTTCCTCTGCTATTTATAGAGTTTTGTTGTAGCTTGTTCTTCAATATCCTTCTTCCGTTACTGCAACGATTACGGTAGTTAAAAAGTCTTTCTAGATCATTCTCTTATCTACAGTTTTTGTTTTTTTTTGTTATATTTCTTTTCACGACGGTTCTTCTTTTGTCGACAAAGACTTTGTTTCCTTCGGTCGCCTTTTGTATCTTGAATAGCTTAACCACATTTTTCTCTTTACTCGTAACTCGACCACAACACTCCGTCGACCATCCCGTAACGTGTAAAATTGGATTTATACTAGCTATAATCCCGCAAAAAGCTCTCTAAGTATTTTGAAGAACCTTTAATCTAATTTATATTCCTCATGCGATACCACATGTTGCCCTCCTATTGGCTTTCCTAAAATGACTAGAAATAGGGTACAACATTGCCTCTCCCCCCAAAAGATTGCTTTGCCTTTGAGAAAAAGGTGAAAGCGACATTGTTCCATTGCCCGATACAATAAATGCAATCAATCGATGATCCATGTGTTATTTCTTTATTGTTTTGCCCGACTGAGGTCATATCGAGAAATATCATTTGTCTTAGTCTTTTAGGTTGTACACGTGATACGTAGCATATAATCTTATTGTACTGGGAGTCATGATTATCCTTTCATTAATGCATGCGCATTGCGGCCGATACATAGATGACTTTAAGTCAATGCTCTTCTTCTTTCACTCCTCATTGCTTCTCTCTTGCACAAACTCTTTTTTTCCCAGTTTCTTACTTTCAATTTATCATGGTTGCATCTTCTTCTTCTTCTATTCCAACTTTTCATTTGGAATCATTCATTAAAGATGTAGATGTCCTGTCATCGGGAGTGATCAATGATCTTCTATTCAACACTTCGATCGAACCAGATACTGCTTTGTTGACCCTTAGTCAAGCCTTTCACCCTACAGTCACTTATGAATGACTTAAAATTGAACCCAATTTTTTGAAGTTCCCTAATGAAATTCTGCTTGTCCAATATGACAATCTCCAATGCATTTAAGTCTACCTAAGCATGGCTGAAATCGATGAAGGGCTGAATGGTTCGCTCATGTTGAAGCATAGCATGGTGACATATATAGGCAAGTAGGAATCTATGAATGCATCAAACAATCCCTGCACGAGTATCCAACCGATTCCTTCCTCCTTGCAACAACGTTAACCTTTTGGACTCGGTTGATTAATACATTCCATTTTCGATGCGGCCCCCATGGGTCCAATGACCATGGATGTATGTGCATTCACTCACCTTCTGCATTTTAGGGAGTCTGTCTATCTGGACTTTGCTTTGAAACATCCACATCCCTTCACTCTATTGGACAAGACTAGTAAGGCATATTCTACATTCATTGCTTTACAACGTGAATCTCGAGATGAGGTTGATAAACAATAACGCACGACTTTCCTTCTGATGTAAATTTGTTGGTTCCTGTTATGCATGAGTGCTCTACAAATCACTAAGGAATATATATTCTTCTGTTCGATGAGCTCGCTCAACAAAGTTGACTTGCCCTTGCCCATTTTGTACTCAGTCACCTTTCCCGTAACATGTATCAAGCAACTACAAAGGGATTTTATCACTCTAGTGGTCTATCTTGCTTGCCTAGATGTGGTTTTATGAGTATTTTGGAGCAAAGTTTATTTAATCTATTTCAGTATGGATATATTTTACTTCCTTTGGCCATAACAACATCCTCTGTCCCAAGATCAATTATTCTTTTACCGAGTATATGAACTTGTTTATTTCTTTTACGCTTGATAAGTTCAATCATTCTCTTTTCTCCTTCAAAGATAAAGAGTTTGACCCAATGTAGTTTCTTGAAGACTATGAGTCGACCGACATCGAGATGGCAAGCCTCAGAGATGCGGCTTGGAAAAGTTATCTAATATGCAGAGACTTACCAAATGACAGCACTACAGATACAATTGTTGATACCAATGCCGATATTGAACAATATTGCCCCAATCTTCTTTCTCCTCAATTTGGTTTGGCTCAAGGTATTATTTCCCTTTCATTCATCGAACTTTCAACTACCCTCGACTTATCGACCGGTTGCAAACTCAGTCATCACCTTTCAAACTCTCCACAGAGGTTTTGATTACATAAACTCTTCTTTCATGCTCACTCTCTTCACCAACTATTCACAACAACTGGAATCATTCTACTCTTGGTGGAAAAACTACTATGAGAGCCTGATCAATGAGTCTCATGAATTAATTATCGACTGGCTTTCTTCTTTATCAAAGGTAGAGAAAAATATGGCTGAGAAAAAAAAAATAAATAAATAAAGCACTAAGAAATCAACTGCTCCTCAGTCGGTCATGTCTCATATCCAGAAGAAGACATGATAAAAGAAAACGACCTCGGCTGCATCTACCATCCCAACTCCAATACCAATAAAATGGTTGAACTTTTTTCTCATTAATAAAAACGGTTGAGCCAGCTCAACGTGAATTGAAGCATAAGAAGACCATGATGGCAGGTCCAATTAAGATGGTTCCAGCTACCGCTTCAATCCCAGCGCCAACAACTCCTTCAACCATTTTGAAGGTTTATGAACTTGGACCTCTCATAGCTCCTCACCCTGCTCTGCTGCAACATCTGGTCGATTTACTACAAGTATTTCCTCTCTGGCCAAAGCTATTCTAAACTTTGAAAAATATTATAAAACAAAATTTTATCTGACCATTCCACCTTCAAAATATTCTTAGGAGATGGAAGAGGCGTATATGAGACATAAAGATACTCATTTCAATAGAGTATTTAATAAACGACGGAGTAAAAAAGAAATATTAAATGATCGTAATCTTCATTTTGATTGATATTTGAAGCCATATCATCCCAATCCTCTTCATTTTTCTCGTTCCAATCGAGCTTTGACTTTGATCATCGATTCTACCAAAATTTCACGAGCGGTCGACTAATTTACAACCATTATTGTTTGGTCATATTTAGGTGGATGTTATTCCAACCTTTTGCTCTTTTCCTTTGTAATTATCTTGCAATCATTCTTACTTACTTTTCCCCCTTTTTCATAATAACCAGGGAACTCTTGGCCTCTGAAAAATTAATCCATGTTTCAAGTCCTCAAGCGGGACATATATTCCTGACACTCCGGTCGACGTTGCTCAGTCCCCCGGAGAAAGACTTGAAGTTTCTAACTTAAAAAGGATTACGAGCAATGTTCGTCGATCAGAAGATCGAACGGAAGGTCAAACTCAAGAGGAGGTAATGAGATACTAGCCAGTGGAGTCCTTTAGTCTTCTTTTATAATCAATAATTGCATCACTCACACCTAATCAGGATCATGGGGTCGTAGAATTGGTTGTGACGACAACACTATCTTTCGCTAAGCCTGCTCCGTTTACAGACCTGACCGATCAAGAAGCCCTTAGCCCAGTCGATGAACACAGAATTATTCTTTTGAACGAAGTATAAGTACTTGAAGAGGAAACACCTCGACCAGCTGAAGCTTCTCTTGGATGAGGTACAAAATTTCTGGTGGTCGACGTGTAACGACCCAAATTTTTTAAAAGGTGGGTATTCCAAGTTTTATTGTTTTCTTCAGTGTGGCCCATTTGAACTTTGGATCGGCCTCATTTCTTTGCCCATGCCCTAACATGGGTGGACCAAAGCGATGGATGGTGTGGATTTGTCACGCCATTCCTATGGGCCCAACTTCATTTTTTTTTAATTATAAAAGTGATGTGCTGGCGCATGTTAACTGAGAAATCCAATCCACCTTTCCAATAATCACTCTCTTCCTCCTTTTTCTCCTTCATTTGCCGCAAGAGCTGCTACCGTACCCATTTGAGTTGTACACTGTCCATCAGGGTTCGAGCGCCTCAAGGACTATATGTCGATGATGACAACTTCAAGGACACATGTATTACCGGTGACCTAAATATGTAAGATGGGTTCCTTTTCTAGGGGAATCGATTGTGCATCCCCAAAAGTTTGTTAAGGAAACAAATCATCTAAGAGTTACATGAAGGTGGCCTTAGTGAACACCTTAGGTAAGACAAGATGCGAGCTCTTATGGAAGAGCGGTATTACTAGCCACGATTGGTACGTGATGTGAGAAAAGCAGTTTAATGTTGTTATGTTTGTCAGACCTCCAAGGGGCAATCTTATAATACGGGCCTTTATACCTTGTTACCCGTGTCTAACGGCTTTTGAGAGGATTTATCTATAGACTTTGCGCTTGGTCTCTCACGAACATAATGCGACATGGATTCGATGTTCGTGGTAGTAGATTGTTTCTCCAAGATGACACACTTTTATCTCATGCAAGAAGACTCTCGATGCAACACACGTGGTGAATCTATTCTTCAGAGAGGTAGTGCGGCTACACGGGGTTCCTAAGAATATTACTTTTAACCGTGACATGAAGTTCATTAGCCACTTTTGGCGGACTTTGTGGACTCAATTTGATACACGACTTCAGTTTAACAGTGCCTACCACCCACAGACTGATGGGGAAGCTGAAGTTGTGAATCGCATGTTGGGAAACCTCCTTCGATGTATTTTAGGAGAAAAACTGAAGCAGTTGGATTTGTCCTTGTCTCAAGTGGAGTTTGCATTCAACAACATGGTGAACTGCTCGATAGGGAAATCCCCATTTTAGATTATTTACAGACGAATGCCTTGCCACACACTTGACTTGGTCCATCTGCCCAAGTTCTCAGGCATGGGTATTGTAGCAGAACATATAACAGATAGGATCATGGGCATTTATGTGGAGGTACATACTAAGATATATGCCTTGAACGAAAAGTACAAGGAGTAAGCGCACAAACATCGGCGATAAAAAGTGTTCGAGTTGAGCAACCACGTTATGGTTCATCTGCGCAAAGAAAGATTTCCGATCGAGACATACAACAAGTTGAAGAATAAGAAGATTGGACCGGTATCAATCATTCGAAAAGATCAATGACAATGCTTATGTTGTTGATCTTTCATATGACATGACAATCTCACGGACTTTCAACGTCGCGGACCTGACCTAGTATCATGAATCAGAGTAGGATGAGAACTCAATGACGAGTTTCTTTTGAAGTGGAGGGGACTGATGTAGAGAGGGTCGCAAATAGTTTCATGGCCAAGATAGATTGGAAAAGGCCTGATTGACAATAGAAGTGATCCGGACCGTCGGACCTTAAATCAAGCGTATCTTGCAATTCGGAATGAGTTATCAGATGTAAAATATATGATTTTGGGGTAGAACGAGCTACTTTAGCCACCCAACCCCATTATACCAGGTTACGCAAGCCAGATTTGTGAAATACCACCAGATCGATGATCGTTTTCCCATTTTAATTATATTTTTACTATAAATAGTAAGTTTTAGTTTGATTATAACTCTTCATCCGTTGGGCTTTAGGTGTTGTGCCCAACGTGAAAAGAGCTTAGAATAATTAGGAGAACAACTTGGTGAACCCAAATAGGACGCTTACTATTTTTGGCCGAAAACCTTGCGCACTAGTAGACATCACGACCATCTATAAATAATAAGTTCACTATTTATAGTAAGTTGTAAATTTTAGGAGTTTTAGTTATAGTTTGATTCTGATTTCTCTCCCATTGTTTGGTATCCCTATTTAGAGTGTTGTGAACTCGTTTATTTCAATCATCAATCAATTTACGAATTTATTTATATTTTCTTGCTTTCTTTCCTCGTGGATTCGAGAAGTCTCTGTGAGGAGTCCAAAGAAGTTTCGTGGATTCAGAATAGTTATCCTCTTGAGGAAGATGGTGCTCGACCTCACGTCCTCCCCTGCGTCAATGGGTCGTCGCGCTTATACCTTTGTTGATTGTTTTGCAGGTATAAAGATGTAATAATGCGAGCAAGTTAGACAAGACGCTAGCTTTATTTTTGTTTTAGGATTAATTTGCATTTTGAATGATGATTTATTATTCAGTTTATTTTTATCCCAATGTAATAAATATTTGATGATGGTTTAGTAAGCTTCCAATTAATGAAAATAGTTTATTATTTATTCTTTTTTAGTTTAACTCTGATTATCTTGAAAATACATGGAAATTATGTGGGTTGCGTTGTATATTTTGTTTAAGTACAACTAACAATCCTAGAATTCGGGTTTTGGCTTGGCCAACTCGGGTACCAAATTTCGGGGCTTAACACGATGTCTCTACTCCTCTGATCCCATTGGCCGATATTACTCATACCTTATCTTCTTCTAAGGAACCACTTCTTATAGAAGACATCATATCAAGCCTTCCTGTGTGATATCCTGGTGGCCGAGTCTCCTGCACCTTCATTAGAAAATCAATAGCTACAAAGAAGAATTACGAGTCCTCGTTCATTTTGGTGTCGTTGACATCATTGTATTGGGATCGATCAAAAGACTTAACTTTCTCATTCATTGGTATCAAACTCTCACTCGATTAGATGAGTCCTTGTCGACCCAATTACCCATACTCTATGACTTTCTGAGTTGTCGATAAAATTCAAGTTGAATATTCAATTGTCTCTCTTAGAATGACTAAGATCACAACTTTTAAGGAGCAACTTGCTGTTGTATATAGCAACTTGAAAGAGTTGGGCACATCCTTGACCGACCTAAAGGCTTGAATCTCGATCATGGAAGATAAACTAAGATTGTTGAAGGAAGAAGAAAGATTTTTCACCAAACACAAACAAGGTCAAAAGGCTAAAATCAATCAACAGCTGGGTGCCTTCATGCAAAAACACACTCCACTGATTGGTAAGATATGTTAGAAATTTAATACACAACGGAGGATAGAAGAAAACGATAACGAAACGATCAGATCTATCAAGTTCAAGGCTTGACTTCTATAATCAATTTCTCAAGACAATTGACTTGCCCCTTTTATTTCTTTCTCAAGTACTTGAATTTCCAGCAAGTGCAAACGAAGGAAGTCCGCAAATTGTCTTCGAGGATACAATGAACACTCAATCCGATTTTCAACATGAAAATTTGCACATTTAAGTGTTGAATTCTCTAGTTTTGACACCGATATGCCTTAAGACGTTGTCTTCAATAAGAATTAGATCGAGAGTAATTGCAAAAGATGATATAATCTTAATGATTTTTAGTATATCTTCCTCATTATAGAATCCAGGATTTATATCAATTGAAAGGTTATGGATTTCATCACAAGAGGTAATTGCCTCTTCAAGAAATTCATATCCATTCAACAGAATAATTGCCTTCCATGAAAGGACATGACTCTTTGTCCTATGACATTTTTTTTCTACCCTTCAGAAACATGCTTATCAACAGAAAAAGCTGCGATCCACATAAGTGACACATGGCATAAGTGCCATGTTCAATCATGTCACAATTATTCTCAATTAATAAAAAAAAAGGTAATAAATCATCGTGTACCATGGCCCAAAAATTTGAATGTGCAAAAAGACTAGGCTCTTATTGCTCCTTGCGGCGGCTAATGCGCACGTGCGAAGTGCTAAGTGCGCCTAATAAATGAGCGCTGCAAAAGCGCACTGCCGCGCGCCCAGCTCATTGGGAATGGTTCTACCATCATTGACCGTCCTCGAGGAGATTTGAACCCTAGTTGCATAAGCAAAAACCCCTTCTCTTACCGACTGGTTATACACACAATTTATGGAAAGTTTAAATAATTAATATATTTATTTACTTTCTAAAAATAACTTTTATTTTTTTTAATTTTTTATTTTAAAAAACATAACAATCCCCCTCAATTTCAAAATAAAATCTGATTCTGGAACGAATGGCATATCAGTATAAATAGATGCATAAGTGAATGTATCTTTTGAATTTGAACCTTTACTTTAGTGTATATGTATCAAAGTTATGCCAGGTACTTAGTAACCCATTAGTCTTGAATTAAAGACCTTATATGACTCACCGGACACATAACACACATCTATTCATATATAACTAGAGATCTTTAAGTTCGCACATTTCTGGCCTTGTGCGTATCCTTATTTCATGAGTATTCTAGAGACGATCCCAATCTCTTCAAAAGCGGCCTCACTTCTCTACTCATATAGGTAGATCTATCAAAGATAAAGATTATTACATCCATCTCACTAATAAAGTCTCCATGATCTATTAAGAGTTAGTACTCAACCTCTTATGAAATGCGGAAACCAAACACTAGACTTTTAGGAATGAGGCTCAAATTTTCTTTTTCTAGCGTATATTTCAGTCACATACTTGACTTGTTTGTCCCTTTGAACCTAGCCTATATTTCAAAACATATGTAGGGTTGCCATCAAGAGTGAAAGTTACATCTTTATGGATCTTAGTCCCATTCCTTTAGTGGTTCTTCTTATCTGATCTCTTGATAAACCTTTTGTCAAGGGATCTGCTAAGTTCAGGATGGATTTAACATATTCCACTGTGATTACTCCATCTCTGAGCAATCCTTTAACAAAGTTATGCCTTAGACCTACATTTCTAAACTTACCATTATAAGTCTTACTCATATCACGACAAAAGAGTAGCTTGACTATCACAAAAGATAGATATGGCGGGAGTAGGTTTCGACAGCCAATACGGGATTTCCAACGGTAGGTATCTTAGCCATTCACCTTCTTTACAAGCAAGACCGTGTGCAATAAACTCACTTTCCATTGTAGAGTGAGATATGCACGTTTGTTTCTTAGATGCCCATGATATTGCTCCTCCTCGAAGAGTGAATATCCACCACTTGTAGATTTTGATTTTATGCTATCGCGGATCGCATTCCAACCTTGCATTGCTTTGAACCCTTCAAGCAGAATGGGATATGATTTATAATGCAGTCCATAGTTTATAGTTCCTCTTAGATACTTTAAAACTCTCAAAATCGCATTCCAAAGGTGTACTTGTCTGACCATCGCATACCCTTAGCATTCCTACCGTGAATGCTATATCGGTCTAGTGCAATTCATTGCATACATTAAACTCCCAATAGCACTCGCATATTCTTGTTGTGCTTTACTTCTACCAGTATTTTTAATCAATTTAATACTTGGATCAAATGGGGTTGAAACCGGTTTAATATCATAATGATTAAACTTCTTTAACACTTTCTCTAGGTAATGAGATTGTGTTAAGGCTATTCCATCATTAAGATTATAAATCTTAATACCTAATATTACATCAGCTTTACCCATATCCTTCATGTCGAAGTTGGTACTTAGAAACTTTTTAGTTTCTTTCACACAGTCCTCATTTGGTCCAAATATTAACATATCATCTACGTATAGCATAATGATTTGACCTTTAATATATATGCACTTATCTGCTTGGTTTACTCTAAAACCATTAGATGTACTACTTGATCAAACTTCTCATGCCATTGTTTAGGTGCTTGCTTGAGCCCATAGAGAGATTTGACTAGTTTACACACTTTCTTCTCTTGCCCAGGTTGAACAAATCCTTCAGGTTGTTCCATATAGACTTCCTCGTCTAGATCACCATTTAAAAATGCCGTTTTGACATCCATTTGATGTATTACTAGGTGGTGAATTCCAGAAGAGCAATTAAAGTCCTAATGGAAGATATTCGAAGCAACACCGAGCATATGTATCGAAAAAATCGATACCTTCCTTTTTAGTCTAAATCCTTTGATACCAATCGAGCTTTAAACTTATTTATGGTTCCATCGATTGAACTTTCTTTTAAAAATCCACTTACATCCTATAGGCTTTGAACCTGGTGGAAAATCGACCAAACACCATGTGTTATTAGAGACTATGGAATCCATTTCATCGTTGATGGCTTCCCAGCATCGGAGATGAAGAACTTCACTAAGTGTTGATGGATCACTTTCAATACTTAAAGATAGAGTAATCTCTTTTCTTATTTCATTTCTATCTCTTTCTATAAGGACATATATAGAAATGCTAAAAGATGTTTCTTTTCTTGCCTTTTCGATCTCCTTGGTTCATTTCCTTCATGAGTTTTAGATTTATCATGAAAGTTATTATGCTCTTCGTTCATTGGTTCTATTATATTTTCATCAACTTTGTCTTTTTGTATGATTATTCATATAGTCTTTGTATACTATATTTTCAAAAAATATAGCATCCCAGACTTATAATCATGTTTTTGTCAGATCAAAGAAGTTTGTTCTAGAACCGGAATCTATATACGGGACTATGAATCCCATAACCCACAAAAGCACACATATTCCTCTAGGACCTAACTTTACTCTCTTAGATCAATAATCCTCGACTAACACTTTGAAGTAATGGATATATGGTTTCTTCTTTTTCCATAATTCATATGGAGAGATATCCAATTTTTGTGTGGGATGACATTTAGAATACGGTTCACTAACAATGCTTCCCCACAAATTTAGTGGTAATCCGTAACTTTAATATCATACATTGATCATCTCAACTAATGTCCTATTTTTGCGTTCCACTAGGCCATTTTTTGAGGTGTGTAAGGTGCAGTAAATTCATGGATTATACCATTTGATTCACTCGAAGTCGTTGAATTCATTAGAAAGTACTCACCCCTCTATCACCACATGAGGGCTTTAATCCTTACATTTAACGATTTTCCACTTTGGCCTTATAAAGCTTAAACTTTTCAAAATTCATCCTTAGATTTTATCAAGTATACATAGGAAAATTAGTGAAGTCATCGATAAATGTGATAAAATATCTTTTTCCTCCACGAGTTAAAGTATTATTTAAATACAAACATCGAATGAATTAGCTCCAAGGGTTGTGATTTTCTCGTATCCCAAACGATTTTCTGGTTATTTTAGAATGAGCACACACATCACATTTCCCTTCTTGTTGTATTTCATATTTTGGTATAAGTCTTAGGATCATCATTCTTTTCATTGAATGATAATTAACATGACCTAGTCTAGCATGCCATAAAGATATAGAATCCACTATATAAACGGAAACATCATTATTATTATTATTAATATTCAGTTTAATCATACCATTACATGAATATCCTTTGCCAACAAACATACCATTCTTGGTGATAACTAACTTATCAGATTCAATCACCATTTTGAATCCTCTCTTATTGAGAAGATCACCTGATACTAGATTTTTAGACATGTCAGGTATATGCAATACATTTGTTAGTGTCAGTCTTTTGCCTGATGAAAACTAAAGCTCGACTGTTTTTTTCCAACAACGTTCGCACGAACGTTATTACCCATCTTTACTTCTTGTCCACCTTTCATAGGTCAAGAAGTTTCGGTGAAATCCTTCGATATGTGAATGGTTGCACCAAGATCTAGCCACCATCCACCATCGGATATTACCTGTTAGCTTCGTGCATAGAATTATTGCTACAAGTTGGTCTTCTTAGCCATGTTAGCCTTCCTTAGCTTTCGTTGTTTCTTCCATGTGTCGATATTCCTCTATGAAGTGTCCCACCAGCTTATTGCGAAAGTGACACTTGCCCTTTTTCTTTCCCTTTTTCTTAAACTCGCATCTTTCTTTGGGGGATATAGATTTAGAGTTACCATTTTCGGCTTGTCATCTTCTACAATATTTGCTTTGGAATGATTTTCCGAAAAATATTTGTCTCGCCTTGACTCTTCTTCTATACGAAGATGTCGTTGAAGCCCTTCAAGAGTGTACTTCCTTTCATCATGTTTCGATTTCTTTTTATAATCAAACCATGATGAGGGTAATTTTGCAATTACTACACCGACCAGAATTCTTCAGGAAGATCTATACCACCAATCTTCAATTCATCAACCAAGTTTTGTAGTTCGGTTACTTGGGAGAGAATTGACTGATCATTTTTAAACTTGAAGTGGACATAATTGTCGATCGAAATTTCACAGAGTCTTGATCTCTTCGATTTTATATTTTTGATCTAATTTTGTCCACAGATCTTTAGCGAGGATATTTTACTGGTATATGAGTTATAGATGGAATTAGAGAGGGCGTTAAGATTGACCTTTGCATAGAAAATCGTCCTCCTTCCTTTTCTTCCGTTCCGCCTTCACTTGATCTCGAGTCATCGTCGTACTTGGCTCAAGAGAAGGCGAGATCATCATCTAGGATGTAAGATAACTTCGAGTTGTCAAAAAGAAAAGCATCTTCAAGGCGCCATCTTGAGAAGAATTGACCGTCAAAACGATCCAAGATCATCTCTTAAAGTCTTGGTTCATAACTTGAATGGAATGAATTGCCTCCATTGTGAAAAGAGTTAAAATCTTCTTAAATGTTAGAAATTTAATACACAACTCAAGAAAACGATACGAACGATCAGATCTCATCTGTTCAAGGCTTGATCTTCTATAATCAATTTCTCAAGAACAGATTTACCCTTTTTCTTGAAATTTCCCCCATAAGTGCAAACGAACGAAGTCCAAATTGTCTTCGTGATACAATGAACACTCATCCGATTTTCAACACAAAAATTTGCACATTTAAGTGTTGAACTGATCTCTAGTTTTGACACCGATATGCCTTAAGACGTTCGGAAAAACTCGAAGAGATTAGATCGAGAAGTAATTGCAAGAAGATGATATAATCTTAATGATTTTTTAGTATATCTTCCTTATAGAATCCAGGATTTATATCTCAATTGAAAGGTTATGGATTTCAACACTCTAAGAGGTCCCTTTCTTCAAGAAATCCATATCCATTCACAAAGAAATAATTGCCTTCCATGAAAGGACATGACTTTCTTTGTCCTATGATCAATTTCTGTACTATTTTCTTTGGCTAAATCCTTATCCAACAGAAAAAGCGATCCACATAAGTGACACATGGCATAAGTGCCACATGTTCAATCATGTCACAATTATTCTCAATTAATAAAAAAAAAAGGTAATAAATCATCAGGGTACCATGGCCCAAAAAATTTGAACTGAGTGCCAAAAAGACTAGGCTCTTATTGCTCCTTGCGACGGTCGCACGTGCGAAGTGCTAAGTGCGCCAATAAAGCGCCAAAAAGCTTTAAGCGCTGCGCTATTGTCTTGGGTGGCGATGCGCAGCCGTCTCGAGGAGATTTAAACCCTGGTTGAATAAGCAAAACCCCTTTCTTACCGATTGGTTATACCTTATTTATGGAAAGTTTAAATAATTAATATATTTATTTACTTTCTAAAAATAACTTTTATTTTTGAAATTTTTTTTTTTTTTAATTTTAAAAAACACAACAAGATAGTGCGCTCAGAAGCTAAAACCAAGGCTGCTCTCCACCAGTTAGAAGTCAAGCAGCCGAAGCTTCGAGAATCTATTAGTTCTTTTTTATTTCTTTTGAATTCTTATTGGTTTGTACTTGTCTATGATCGGTCTTGTAATTTTTTTTTGTCTTCAATACAATTGGCTAAAATGCTTTCTTATCATTTATATTACTTTCTCAAGTACTTGGTTTTTTTTCCAGCACGCATAATTGTATTAATGACTAGTCCCATTCAAGAGAATATGTGCACCCATTCGAATTTTTTTTTTTCTTAGGAAATATTTCATGCAATTAATGGAGCATTTCAACCATCATAATGCCTACACCATAATGCCTACACGTAATTACTCACTTTGAATGCTTATACAAAGGACAAAGGACTTTTTGGTACTTGTTACTATACGCATTCAAAATTCTCATTTTCCCCTCTTCAAAAATTCTTTTCTTTTTTCAAAATTCTCATTCAAAATGCTTATACAGAAGACATTGAAGTTTTCGCTCATTCCACCATTCAATCAATCTTGTAGGCGGATTTGGTGAGGCTGGGGCCTCAACACAGTCAGGCCGATGGTGTCATGCATTGCACGTTTGAAAATAGTTCTGTTGAGGTTACGCGGGGCAAAAAAGACCACACAATCAAACGTCACCACGTCAGGGTCTGAGTCTCACCCAATCCACTTCCACGGTTCTCACTTCCCATGGCATCAGTGCAGATTAGGTAAGGTAAGAGTAACGGCTGAGGCCCTGATTATGTTGTCCACCTCCGATATATGTTGTGCATACATACCACCGTCCGTTTTGCCAGTTCATTTTAGGACATGCTTAAAAAATGAAGCAGATCCAAATCACAGGCGGACCAAATGGTAGGGATTTAATTATCATCATTAAAAACTTCTTGGGCCCACCAAAGTTTTGGATCAGCTGTTATTTGTGTTTTCCCTGGGCGTTCAATCACCTTTGTTTTCTTGTGGTGTGGTCTACTTGAGATTTTGAGCTGCCTCATTTTTGGCGCTATTTCCTTAAATGAGCTGGCATAATGGATCGACGGCATGGATATAGAACCTACTACTATTTCCTTAAATGAGCTCAGCTGCACCGCCACTGCCGTATCGAAGCGGGTGGGCTCTCACTCTAGTATTCTAAATTGAGGTTTGTCGGAATGAATACATCTACCATGCATTGCAAATTAGTGCGTGGGACATTAGATGTTGCATAGTTGTTTTTTCAACGATCCAAACCGTTTATACGATGGGCCTCATACCGGATGTGAATTTCTATAAAAACCCACATATGGAAAGATTTCAAACATTTGATCATTGAAAGATTAACTAGACCGTCCATATTCATACTAAAAAAATAAAACGATTAAAAGGAAAAATTAGTCCAAGATTTTAGTTATGGTCTATTCCCACTTCCAAAATAATGCTCATCATATAAACGGTTCGGATCATGTAAATACGATCCCATATCCAAAAGAAAGTCCCAACGCATCCTACAATACATTGCGAAATATTGTACCAAACCACTTCTTGCAACTCCTGGGATGTCATCCGTCCATCCAAACGGGTGGATGTACTTGCCGCCGAGGGATTGCTGCAATCCAAGCCTAACCAAACAGGCCAGATTATAGGAGATCGCGGAATATGGCCCACGTACCACGGGATAGAGGTGACGTCCCAAACACAAGATCGGATCGTATCCCGGGATTAGTCCATCCCATGAAATTCCCAGCAATCCACCGGCGTCCTCATAAATACTTTAAATTTGATCCCATCCCTCCTAATAACGTGGGATTCGCCCGGCCAAACAGCCCTAAAAAGTCAAAGATAGCAGTGACTGTGCTCGTCGAATCTCTACCGTTGACGGTGGCCCAGCTGCAAAATGAAGGTGGGAGATCTTTTCTTAAAGATAAAGAACTTTATTACATTCCTCGATGCTTTTAGCTACTAATAAACCGTGCAATAATCAAAAGATCACTTAAAAAAACAAAATTATCTGTGGGCAGTCAGCGTCTGTCTGTCTGATACTCTGGTGAAGTGTAATAATTTATACACATGCACACATAACTTGTACACTTGGTAGAGATCTAAATCAAATCAAACCGTCTAAATAGCGGGACCCACTGTAGATAGGTCATATTCCTAAAATTAGATTAATTGGATAATTCTAACCACTGATTAATGGATACTTGTTAGTTGAATTCAAACTGTTGATTGTTTTCCTATTCAACTGTCCAATAAGTGTCCACTAATCGACTGGTATCTCTAATTAGTGAACGTATGCTTTGCTCGGAAATGATGAAATTCCAACACTCTCAAAAGGGCCACAAGCACAAGATCATGTCCAAGTGACTAACCAATGATTTTTAATTGTTGAATTACATTAAAAATGTTTGGATGACGCTGATTATCCTATTAAAGTAATTATAGTAACGTAATTGATAATCTAATTGTTTTGGGATATCATTAGTGGGTGATGTAGAGTGGGTCGCGGACAGTTTCATGGCCAAGATGGATCAGAAAAGGCCCGATCGACGACAGAAGTGATCTGGACCATCGGACCTTAGATCGAGCGTATCCGGAATGAGTTAGCTAACGTAAAATATATGATTTTGGGGTAGAACGAGCTACTTTAGCCAACCAACCCAGCTATGCCCAGTTGCGATGCCCGGAATTACGAAAAACCCCTGAATCGACAGTCGTTTTCCTGTTTTAATTTCGTTTTTACTATAAATAGTAAGTTTTAGTTTGGTTATAACTCTTCATCCGTCGGGCTTTAGGAGCTGCGCCCAACGTGAAAAGAGCTTAGAATGATTAGGAGAACGGTTTGGTGAAGCCAAATAGGACACTTACTATTTTTGGCCAAAAACCTTGCGCACTAGTAGACATCACGACCATCTATAAATAGTAAGTTTACTATTTATAGTAAGTCGCGATTTCTAGGAGTTTTAGTTGTAGTTTGGTTTTGATTTCTTCCCCATTGCTTGGTATCCTTATTTAAAGGGTTGTGAACTCATGTTTAGCCATGAATTAATTAATTTCAAATTTCTTAGAATTTATTTCTATTTTCTGCTTTCTTTCCTCGCAGATTCGAGAAGTCTCTATGAGGAGTCCAGAGAAGTTCCGTGGATTCGGAGTAGTTATCCTCATCACGTTCATCCCTGCGTCAGTGGGCTATGTGCATAATAGAGTAATAGCCTAGTGACACACATGTTATACATGTAACTCTTTGAAGGATTTTAGATGTAATCCAAGCTTTCACCATGGATTTCAAACCCCAAACAACCAGGGGATTTGAAATCCCATCAAATCCCCCCAAATCCATGGTGCCAAAGGATCCCTAAAAGTAATCGGGGTTGGCTACATGAATCCTATTTTGTCATTCCAATCTATTAGGATTATATCCTTATTAAACTAAGTCATTAAAGTCTTTTCTTACCATCCACCTTATATTCTTTTCTACTATCCACACCTTCAACTTAGACTCTTCAATAGTTGGTTTTCATTGCATATGGCTAAATCATTTAAAGTCTACTTTTCCTCATCTTAGTATCTATTTGTGCTGTTGTATGTATATTCTGATTTATTAATGGGCGGGCTAAGGTTTGTCTAAGCCTAGCCTACAAAGTAAAACCTTGTCCTCAACCAATGACAGCCCAAATAAGCCTGAGTGTAGCACCTAATTAATGCATGGCTTTCCCATGAGCTGTTTATTTAGTGTGCTACCCATCATGCATGGTGTATATATGACAAAAATGTGTTTTAAATCCTTAACGCTGATGGGTTCTCAAACAAAGAGTGAGCCTGGCCTGTTTATAATTCGTGCATAGAATTCAGGCCTGGGCTTTATATATTAACCCAAGCCCAAAAAGAAAGCCCAACGGGTAAGACTAGTCCATTAATAACCTAAGTAAGTTCCTTCCTTAGCATTCATTTCTAATTTTATTGGTCCTTGTCTTGCCTCTCATAAATCTCAGCATCTTTATACTTCACAACTGATGTCGAGTGTAGTGGATTTCGAAATCCACTAGAAATCCATTGTATCTCTTGTTGGGGGTTAAAGGTTAAATATCTGAAATAATTCAATTCTTCTTATCGATTTCTAACACCGGATATCCATTGTATCTTTTGTTAGGGGTTAAAGGTCAAATACCTGAATTAATCCAATTCCTCTTACCAATTCCTAATGCCGGATATCTATTGTATTTCTTACTAGGGTTAAAGGTCAAATACTTGAAATAATCCAATTCTTTTTATCAAATCCTAACGCCTGAGAGTCTTACTTTGGACCAAATGCAATTTGGTGCCATCGAATACATGGAATGAGTTTGGGTCCTACTTAGATAATTTGGGCATGACGCAGATGAGTCAGCAGTCATGGACCCAACTCAGAATCATACTCACCACACGTTTAACTTAGCACATGTGTGCAAGACCTACGGTGTTCACATGGTGGTCGCTAGGATGCACAAGTCATATCCTAAAATAAGCCTGGCCCACTTATCAGGTGAGCAACACGCGTTCTGGACAGTTGGTTGTTATTTATCCTCTCCAACAATTCAATCAAGCGGCCACCTGATAAACGTACACGTTAGAATTTTGTGCAAAGAACGTTGATTGCCGAGACCCACTCCACGGATACCGCACACGTGTCAAGTTGTCCCGTTTAGCTAGCTTGAATCAGCATTTCACATGCAACACTTGTATGATATGTTGTTGATGTCTTGAATCCGTAAATAATATGATTTAGAGCGGGTCGCGGACAGTTTCATGGCCAAGATGGATCAGAAAGGCCCTGTTGACGACAGAAGTGATCCGGACCGTCGGACCTTAGATCGGGCGTATCTCGCAATCCGGAATGAGTTATCTGACGTAAAATATATGATTTTGAGGTAGAACGATCTACTTTAGCCAACCAACCCCGCTACGTAGGGTTGCGATACCCGAAATTACGAAAAACCCCTGGATCGACGGTCGTTTTCTTGCTTTAATTTCATTTTTACTATAAATAGTAAGTTTTAGTTTAATTATAACTCTTCATCCGTCGGGCTTTAGGAGTTGCGCCCAACATGAAAAGAGCTTAGAATAATTAGGAGAACGGTTTGGTGAAGCCAAATAGGACACTTATTATTTTTGGCTGAAAACCTTGCGCACTAGTAGAAATAAGTTTACTATTTATAGTAAGTCGCGAATTCTAGGAGTTTTAGTTGTAGTTTGATTCTGATATCTTTCCCATTGCTTGGTATCCCTATTTAAAGGGTTGTGAACTCGTTTTTATGAATGAATTAATCAGTTTCGAATTTATTAGAATTTATTTCTATTTTCTGCTTTCTTTCCTAGTGGATTCGAGAAGTCTCTGTGAGGAGTCTAGAGAAGCTCCGTGGATTCGGAGTACTTATCCTCATCACGTTCATCCCTGCGTCATAATAGGATCTATTGAAGCCATCGACAGATCAGTGGATGCCATTGAGCAAGTAGGGTGCTTGATCCCATTGAGAAATTTTGGAAAATTCATGTTAGTTGCTAATACTTTTTAGCGTGTTGCTACTCAATATCATTGAAGTAAGTTGGATGCTATTGATGGGTAATCAATGCCATCAAAGTCCCGTAAAAACTATGTGCAAAATTGCAAAAGTGCGGGATTTGTTTACTATTCCAGCTGTGATACTTTATATATCGGGTGTAATTGGGATCTGAGAGTATGTGAAAGCTTTCTAATTCATTTATAAGGATTTCAAGGGCATAGCTAGGGTTTGCAAAGTAGATTTAAAACTTGTTGGAATTCATAAGATCATCTCTTATAATTTCTATTTTCGTGGTTTTTCTCTAAAATAATTTTTTCACGTAAAATTCAGATTATTCTTGTTTCGACTTAATCGTACGATTGTGAATGCTTTGCTTGATTCATCTCTAAATGTTTCCAACATGATGAGCATCACCGAAAAAACCAAAGCTCACATGCAGGAAGGGCTTATTCCATTGTAATAACTGTACAAACAATCAAATCTTAAGTCATATAGAGACTGATAATACATGCTCAGACCCAAAACCTGAACCAAACTCGGATCCGGATACCGAGCCAGAGCTTGATACATTGCCAGACACAGAACTTGAAAAGCCCGATCCCAAACCATGGCCACTACCAGACCCAGAGCCTGAGCCCGAACCATGACCAGTACCAAACCCATGACCCATGACCGGAACCAGACGCTAAGCCCAAGCTCGAGTCAGACCTACGTCAACCATCTAAGCCAGCCCCAGCATCAACATCCAAATCATCCCCACATCTAAACCATCCGAACCCAAGACTTTTCTTGAAATACGACTTTCAACGGCAAACACCAACACAAGTACCTTTCTCAAAGACATGGCCCACCCTTCCCAAATCTCAATCCCAACGAATTGCAATTCAGCAAGATTGCTATATTTCTAATTTTACTTCGATGTCTCGAACTATAGTTACACTCTCCGGCCAAGAAATTCAAAACTATTTTTAGTGCGCATGCGTAAGTAGCAGTTATTTGGTACGCCGGCACAATATGAGACTCATACGCATGCTTTAGTTACATGTGGTCAAACATAAAACTCAATCCAAACCGTTCAAGTAGTGTGGCCCACTGTAGATGGGGCATCGATTCATTAGATTATCGTAACTTCTGATTGATGGACGTTTCTTTATCCGATCTCCACTAAATTTTCATACAGGACCATTAATTCAGTGTGATATTTGGTTATAACTACATCTAAAGTGGGACCCACTATTTAGACGGTCTGATCTGAGGTGCATGGATGAGATGTGCGTTTCAGCAATATGCATGTGTACGAACCATCGTACTTAGCTAGAGTATTAAAGTTATTATCCATGCAAAGTGCCTCTACACCTGGGGTGGCTCTAGAAATTTCCAAGCACACGTGTGAACCTTAAACTACCACAAGGAGGGTGAGTTACGCATGTTCCTGCGAGCCGTAGAAATGGATGAAAGAGAGTGTTGATGTAGACGGGGTTTGGATAGTGACCCAACTAAATGTTGTCAAAGCTCCGTGGGTCCCACCATGATGTATGTATTTTATCCATGCCGTCCATCCAATTTTAAAGATCATTTTAGGGAATGAGCCAAAAAATGAGGCAGATCCAAATATGAAGTAGACCACACTACTGGAAACAGTGGGGAGAATAATGTCCACCGTTTAAGCCATTCTAGGCCCACAGTGATGTTTATCTTTCATCCAACCCGTTCATAAGGTCACACAGACCTGGATGAAGGAAAAAAAAAAAAACAAATATCAGCTTGATCCAAAACTTTTGTGCCCCAAGAATTTTGGACAATAAGCATTCAATCTCCATGTTTCCTGTGGTCCAGTTGAGGAAATGCCTCATTTTTGGGATCATGCGTTAAGATAACCTGAAAAAATGGATGGATCGTGTAGATAAAACGCATACATCATGGTGGGGCCCACATAGCCTTGAGTGGTAGGGTCACCAGCCAAAATCTCGTCCGAAATGGAACGCGTCAGGGTATTTTTCCTCTGCATTCACGCGTGAAATGATGTGGATGGACCACCACCACAATCTCTACGTGTTTTGTAAGTAACTTTTGATAAATGACACGTGGCTTTATCTTCCCCACCTAAATCATCAATATCAGGGGCCTTGTTGGGATGAAACAAAGCCCGAAAATCACTCTGATTGGACCACCTAATTCGAAGATTAAGAGCTTGTTTGGTTTGATATAATTACATAAGTAAACTATAATAAAAGTATAATAAAGAAGAGTTTCAACTGTTCGGAGTATAGATGGAATTTCATCTCAAATTACAGGCAAAACTCAACTTCATAAGAGAGAAGACAATGGTCCTTATACGAGTAAGTGTTATGTCTACGCTGTCTATTCATTTTCTCATATTATTTTAAGGAATGGTTCTAAAAATAAGCCATATCCGAAGTTCAAGTAGACCACACCACAGAAAATGGCTGGTTTCATTTTTATTCTGCTTCCTTTGGTGTAGTTCACTTAAGCTTTGGATCTGCTTTATTTTTGAACTCATGTCTTAAAATGATTTGTCAAAATGAATGGTCAATATGTATGAGAGGCATACCTATCAAATCTTACATAATTAAATAAAAAATTAAATAATTATTACTTACATTAATTCACTAATAATTACATCAAACCCAACAAACCAAAAGCCAAAAATGCTCTACCGTCAGTATCTTCTGCAGCTGAATCAGACGGCTAAGATTGATTTGACGCCGTCACTCCTCTCCATTGTCGCGTGAGGAGCTCACCACGCTGTAGTATGGTGTGAATACTCTGCGAGGCCATCACAGTATATGTGTTTTGTCCATGTCGTCCATCTACTTTCCAGCTCATTTTAAGACATAAGCCCAAATTTAAAGCATATCCAAAGCTCAAGTGGACCACACCAGAGAAATAATAAGAAGAGTGATGTATACTGTTGAGACCTTTCCAAGGCCCATGGTAATGTTTGTTTGTTATCCAACCTATTCATAAGGTCACACACAGACCTATTGAAACGAAAATACATATATCAGCTTGATCCAAAACTTTTGTGGCTCTTAAAAAATTTTCAATGGGAGTCGTTCAATCTCCATAATTTCCTATTGTGTGATCCACTTGAGGTTTTAATATGCTTCAATTTTGGGCTTATGCATGGCCTAAAATGAGCTGTAAAAATAGATGGATTAGGTATTTCCTAGGTATCAGGAAGGGTGATGAATGCTAAGGCTTTCTAAAAGAGGTTCAGGGTTTCTAAAGGGTGTGGCAAGGGTGGGGTCGAGGTTGTTCGAATCTGGATGATCCTTTCTCTTTGTAATTGATGCTTGGTGATACTTCGCTTTGTCATGGTTTTCCATTTTCCACGTTCATCTTGTGTGTTCTCTTTTCTTGTGTGTGCTTGGTGCATATTTATCCTAGATCTAGATACGTGTGATTCCTTGAGGCTTAAAAACCATGACATGGATAAAACACATACATCATAGCAGGCCCCATAGAATATACACACTACACTACCACTCCCTATACAAAATCGGCATCCCTTGTGGTGAGGTGGTGGGTTTAGACGTATTCCACTTCTAATAAGACTTGAATGCGCACAGGGAGCACCGAGAGATCATGATTGCACCCATGATCTCTAACTGTCAAAGCTCAAGCTCGACATTTGGGAACCTGGCAAGAATTTCAATATAATTTCAAATCCCATTTTGAAATCAAAACGCATGCTGATGTATTGCCATTATTGAATGGTGGGAGGAGATATGTGCGCACGGACTCTCGACTCTTCGGTGTGCACTGTGCGCACATAAACTAATCCTTTCATCCCGTTATTTCGATGATTCCAGGATATAGGTGGCAGGTAAAGATAAGAAAAATCAACATATAGGACATTTTGTGCGTAAGCATTTCATTTCGAATAGGGAATTTCATAATTAGTAATGGTAGTGCGCTCCAAAAGATTATGGCTCCTTTCTACACATGGAGCTGCATCTTGCCTATCAGGTTTTTTTTTTTTTTTCTTTTTGTTTTTTTTTTTTTTAAAACCCATTTGCATGGGCAAGCGTCTTAATTCATCTTTCACAAATGGAGAAATCAATGATACGTGGCCCCCCTCAGGTTTTCAATTTTGACTAAGTGTGGCAAAGCGATTAGAACACTTCGCTGAGGGGGTAGACGTCTCTTCTCTCTTCTTCTCATGTATGCGTATGTACATACGTATATGTGAACATGGTAAAACTCAATTTCTCATAATATTTTTTTTATGTAAGATATATATATATATATATATATATATATATATATATATATATATATATATATATATATATATATAATGGGTAGGAGAGATGTAAGTTTTATATATCTTTTTCTCTTGTTTTTAGTAAGGAAAATTTGTGTTATTGTCCTGTGAAATATGTATATTGCCGAATCTATTGAAATTTGTAGTTTTTGAAAAAATATTTCAATATTTCAAAATTTTGGAAATTTATCGTCAAAACGATTTTCGGAAATTTCAAATAGAAAAGTGTGGTATGTGCTTTTAGTCCCACATCAAAAATGATAGAAAAGATTTTGGGGTTTATAAGTAGATGTGTGTGTAGTATTCTTACTTGGATGCTTTGGAGAATGAGATGCTCGGGTTGCTTGTTTCGGTGCATAGCAGTGGAATGCACGCATGCGCGCGCTTGGGTCAGGAGAGAACGTGGGCCGTGTGGCTATAGTGGCGCCGACTGGCGCACTTTGCACTTCGCATGTGCGCATCATCGCAATCACGGTGCGAGTACGTGGTTTGCCATTTATGAAAATGGCTAGTTGCCTTGAAAGCCACAACCGTTCGGAAATGGACGGGCCATAATGATCCAACGGTCAGATCTTCCGATCCGATGACCAGAAATAGCTGGAATTAATGATCAACGGTCAGAAACATTTTTCAAATGTTCTGAACTATTATGGCCTCTTAGCAACAGTCCACTCTGAGGTGCCTACATAAACTGGACTATTTCGGTCCAAATTTATCAACTCAAACACCAATCTCTCCCATTCCATAAGATTCTCCAGATCACTTTCATAGAATATTGTGATCATATCCATTGTTTGATTTTGCCAGAACAGATCTGTTACGTTGAATTGTTCCTAAGTGGACCCGTCGTGATTGCTGCACGTCGAATCTAGACAGGCTTGTCTTATCATGGAAGCAATTCGCCTGTAACCATCAGTAATTAATAATGGGGCGAATCACACTTTAAGGACAACATATCATTTTACGTGATTCAGCCTAGTGAAACGAAACTATTGAGATTTATTTTGTTTCAATTTTAATTTTTGGTATATCCAACACATTTTTGCTAAAATCACATAAATCCTTGTATATCTATTTTCTTGTTTTGGTTTGGTCTTCTTTCATGCTTTAGCTTTGTCTATATTAATCATGTGTAAGCATTTTTCCATAACACATTGGTGTGTTGGCTTAGTTGTGGATGCACTATTTCAAGAACTTGTGAGAAAATCACAATCTTTCGATATGCAACCTACAAAATTACATAAAAAAAGATAAAATTAATTGTCCACATTGATCATTGAAAAGTCTAAATGTAATGTAGTGAGTGTGTGGGAGTAAAGAGAGAGATATCGTCTACTTCGAGTATTAAACCTTGATTCCAAATGAGAGAGAATCTTCAAGAAGGAATATACACACACTAGTGATGAAAGCATTATTCATGTACTTGATAGGAGTAAAGAGAGAGATATCGTCTACTTCGAGTATTAAACCTTGATTCCAAATGAGAGAGAATCTTCAAGAAGGAATATACACACACTAGTGATGAAAGCATTATTCATGTACTTGATAGCCTTGTATAAGTAAAGAGACTCTAGACTTCACCTCAAATTTAACAACTTTTTTTTTTTCAAATAAGTTAGTTCTTTTTTTTTTTTTTTAAACACTAAACTTACTAAAAATAATAAAAGATATTTAATTGTATTCAAACTTGTTAACAACTCTTTAAAGATTTTAAACTAAAACCAAACTCTTAAAACCATAAAAGTAACGAACAATATGTAACCCACTAAAAAAAGTAAGTTTGCACTTTAGATTTAAATTTGGCTCTTGAAACTATTAACTTTTATAAATCCATTCAGAGGTCAATGAACTGACTAATTAAGTAGATGCAGAGTTCCTTATTAGTTTTCCAATAACATATTATATATGCAAATCGGATAACCGATCACAAATTTATGACTATTAAAACCTATAATGCACGTTAGGCTTTTTTGCCATAAATCGAGCTTTTTGGCCTAATCTTTTTCGATCCTAGCCGTCCATAAATTAATCCACAGTTTGTTCCATGCAAGTCCTCACTACTTGAAGAAAAACCCATCCCCCTGACGATTTAATACCAACTAACTTAGTGGATGCATGGCGAAAATGAGGAAGAGATCACCGACTTCTTCCCTATGAGATAATCCATGACTTTGTCCTACGTTAAAAAAAAATAAAAAAAATTGAGAAAATCATTTTCTCTTAAATTTTTTTTTTATTACCAACAAAAAAAAAAGAAAAAAAAAAAGAGGCTAGGAGAGTTTAACCATCTACTAACCATTAATCCACATTCATAATATATATTTAATCATTACATTTTATAATTAAATCCATTATAATTTAAGATTATTGTTATAGGAAAGTAAGTAATTTTCTTGAAAGTTCTTTCTAATATTTAAGATCTACCATTCATCTACTAAAAGAAATAAAATTCACTACCGTAGATGATGAAATTTAAATCTACTTCAAAGTAGTGAACAATCCATTCCAACAATTTGTTAACCCATAAGTATATAGATGATATAAACGGTGAGATTAAATTCATGGACATTACAAAATCTTAAACCAAAGGGTTAATACTTTATGTACCAAGCACACATAATTACATCTAATGGAAGTTAGCCATATCCCTATTGAAAGAATGGCTTTAACCTGGTGCAGTGTTGTTCGGTTGAACTCTTGGGTCAACCAAAGCACGTTGTGATGTTCTTGGTTGACCTAGATCTGTTTCGGTTGATCGAGAGACTTTGTTGATGTCTCGGTCGGCCAAATGTGTAACTGAGTGTAATGCATAAGTACGGGTTTTTGTTTCTAATTTCATACGAAAGTGTATAAATAGGCTTCTAATTACACAATTAGGGCAGAATGAAAATGATCTTAGCACGTTTTCAAGGATTTTAGGGAGAAGTTAGGGTTTCTCATATGTAAGTTGTTTCATCTCTTGCAAATTTTTTATTATAGTGGATTATTTGTCTCTTGGTGTCATGGTTTTTTCCTACATGGATTTTTCACGTAAAATTTGTGTGTTCTCTGAAGTTGTTTGAATTTTTCTTTCCCTTTTGTGTTGTGGGATTCCGTCTGACGTTGCTTCCGTGCTAGACAAGTTGTGTTGGGGCTTGTCGCGTCCCCAACAAGTGGTATCAGAGCGAATGTTGGGTTTTCAAATAGAATTTGAGACATGACATCGAGAGGGTCAAATGTGAAGTTCGAGATTGAGAAATTCATCTATAAAAATAATTTTAAATTATGAAGGTTGAAGATGAAATCCATCTTAATTCAGCAAAAGTTGTAGCAAGCACTCAATGAGAAAGCGAAATGTCCTGAATCGATGAAAGAATATGATTGCGATGAACTTGATCAGAGGGTGATTAAAGCAATCTAATTGTGTTTGGCCGGCAAAGTCCTTTATAATGTCATCAATGAGACGACTACTGTGGGCCTATGGGAGAGCATCTACATGACGAAGTCGCTCTCAAGTCGTCTATATCTGAAGAGATATTTGTACAATCTGAAAGATGGCAGAAGGGTCGGATCTCTTTGAGTATATATCAACGCTTTTAATTAAGACGACAAAGCCCTAATTTTGTTGATGTCTCTTCTGGATTCCTGTAAGTATCTGATGGATACTCTATGCCATGATAGGGATACCTTGAACCTTGATCATGTCTTCTTAAAATGTTGTTTAAATTTTCGCATTGCCTCGGTTGTCATTATTTTAGCATGACTCAATTTGACTTTAATATTGTCTTATTATCTTATTTTGTTTTGTTAAAATGATTACAAAATCTCACGTTTATATATAATTTTCTAGATTCTTAGATCTAATCAATCATGTTGCATGTTTATTTTTTTAACGTAAAACTTTAATAGAGATCTAATACATTATGTTACATGTTTAATTTTTATTTATTTTTTAATGTAGAACTTTAATCATGTATCGATAATTTACATTGATTGAAAATTTTGTTTTTTAGTTTGATAAATTATGTACATCACGTATTATGGATTGATTGAAGAATAGTGGCCATTGAAGATTTTTAGAAATATTTGATTCATGCAATATTAAAATTATGCATAATTGAAATAGTTATGAAACGTCAGAAAATAGGTGGGGCAATTAAGTCCTCTAGGTTGAAAATTCCTAAAGTGTAAACAGGTGGGGCAACTTAGACAATTAGGTTGAAAGTACTAGAATCCAAATTGGTACCTGTTGGAACCTCTACTGTACCCTTTTGGTGGGTAAGCATGTCAGGATTGCAAACAGTTTCTTTTGTCAGGTTTGCTAGGGTAGTAGTCTGACCAACTACTGTACAAATGAGTCCCTCACTAAGTATCCTTTGGATGGGTGAGCATGTCATGCAAATGGTTCTCATTACCAGGCTACATGTTATATTGGCGTGGATGTTGGCCAACCGGTGTAAATTCGCCCTCGTATTAAAAAGAATAAAACTATGGATTATAGTATATGTTGATTCCATTCATTTTTTTTTTTTGAATTTAAATAAAAAATCTTATTTAATAACTTCTTCATCTGTTTGCTTTACATAAACAAGTATTGTACTTTTTAAAAACATTTTATTTAAAATATATGAGGTTGTTTTTGAAACCTGTGTTGAGAGTGCTCGTTGGGCTTCGCAGCTTACCCTATTGGAATTTTAAAATTTCAGGAACAAGATCCAGTGGAGGCGCTTAAAGAGATTTGCTTTTATTTTTAGATTTTTTTTTTTAAATTTCTTTAACATTTTCTAAATAAGTTGTAATGAATATTAAGTATAGTACGATAGTGTGGTGATGACATGCGCTGAGGCATGAGTTTGGTGATAATCTTGACTAGTTGGAACATGAATATCTTATTCTTCTTTAAATAAATATTTAATTATTTAATTTTTGGATGGTTATATCTTATTAATGAGAATCATTTTGCTAATACATGTGCGGATTATGAAATGTAAATACACAAAATATAAGTCATGCCTTCGGGTATGGAATCAGGGTCGAATATACCCAGGTGCCAGATTTAGGGGTGTGATATAGTCAAGTTTGGACTTGATAAGGGTAAATTGGTTAGCACGCCCCACATCGCACACTTTTGTTTTTCTTTGAAGCAATGTCTTATGTTAGATCGATGAAGAAAAGCGATATATGTCTTGTGTGTCCTAATCGAGTGCAGTTGGCAATCTTATGTATGTCATGGTCTATACTAGACCGGATATATATTTCACATACAGTGGGTGTTGTGAGTAAATATATGTTAAATCCCGACGAGCAACAATGAGAGGGAGTGAAATGGCTACTTCATTATATACAAGGTATGACGGACTCCATCTTCATTAATTCGTTTTCTGGGCTTGACAAAGTAGGAATAAAGATGGAGTATTATGCACGAGAAGCGACAATGATGATGCTATTATGAATGAGAGTAGAGATGATGATATTAACTTGGAATAGTGGAGCTGGAGGATTAAAGCCACGGTGGAGATTGTTGATAGAATGCCTTAATCTGTTGTAGTGATGTTCGGTCGACCATGGAATTCTTGGGTTGACCAAAGCACGTTGTGATGTTCTCAGTCAATCAAGATCTATTTCTGTTGATTGAGAGACTGTGTTGATGTCTCGATCGACGAAAACTGCTACCAAGCAGAATGTGTAAGTGCGAGTTTTTGTTTCTAATTTCTTACGAAAGTGTATAAAGAGACTTCTAATTTTACAATTAGGGTAGAACAAAATAAACTAAACACAATTTCAATGGTTTTGAGGGAGAAGCTAGGGTTTTTCATTTGTAAGTTGTTTCATCTCTTATAACTTTCTAATTATCACTACAAGAAACAACGTTTTTACCGATGAAATTTTTGCTGATTTTTTTTTTCGTCGGTAGTAATATTTTTACCGATAAAAATTATCGTTGGGAAAAGTATTTTAATTTTTAAGATAAAAAATTTTGGCGCTATTTTGAAAATTTCGTGGTAAGACTTTTACTGACGAAAATCTTTGTCGGTAAAAAGCACAAAACCACTTTTACCGACAAAAATCTTCATCGATAAAAGTGGTCGATTTAACTTAGAAAATTTCCGCCCTGACTTTTATTGACGAACCAAAACCGTCGGGAATAAAATTATTACCGACGAAACATTTCATCGGTAAAATTGTTGTCTATTTAATAGAAAATTTGCGGCCTGACTTTTATCGACAAACTAAAACCGACCGACGAACAAAAACCATCGGGAATAATATTTTTACCGATGAATATTTTTGTTGGTAATAATGACATATTTTTAACTTGGAAAGTTTTCCCGCTCACTTGAAAATTTTCGCCTTGACTTTTATTGACGAACCAAAACCGTCGAGAATAATATTATTACCGACGAAAATTTTCGTCGGTAAAAGTCGTGTTTTTAAGATAAAAACTTTTCTGCTGAGAGTTTCACCGACGACTAGTTTCGTCGATAAAAATCACAAACCTACTTTTACTGACGAAAAGTTTCGTCGGTAATAATGATCTAATTTTTAACTTGTAAAAATTTCTCGCTGCCTTAGAAAAGTTTCGCAGTAAGACTTTTTCCGACGAACCAAAACTGTCGGGAATAATATTTTTAAGTAAAAAAAAATATAACACTTTTACCAATGAATATTTTCGTCGGTAAATATGTTATATTTTTAAGGTAAAATTTAAATGGTTTGTATATATATATATATATATATATATAATTAAAAAGTAATATTTAAATGATATGTAATATCAAATGAAAAAGAATATTGAAAAGTTTGGAAATTTTAACTATGTTTGAGATAAATTTTGAGAACAAAATAATGCTTTTGAAGAAAAAAATTGGCAATTTGAAAATTTTGAGAATAAATTAAAATATGAGAAAATTTTTGAGATTTTGAAAATAAAAATTCAGAATTTGTATTTTAAATATTTTTTGAAATACTTTTTAATAAAAATGATATTTTGTTAAAAGAGTACATTTTGAAATAAAAATGTTATTTTTAAAAGGAAATTGAAATTTATCTGTGAAAAATAAAATTACTAAATTATTAGGCACATCCACTAATTGAACTTTTAACTATTTTTTGATAATCTAATCTTTCTAGATTGAAGAGTAAATAACTTCAGATATTTAAATCAAAATTCACTCAAATTGTTGATCAATTTTGTTTGCCCAATATCTTTCTCGTATGTAGCATGATCGGGGCGATTAACTAGTCAAAGTAAGGGTAATGATCAGTAAAATAGAGTGAATGGACCAGACATGTAAAATTAGACAAATATTCTTATCAAAATTGTGACCAGATATATGATTATGAATGTTTTAATAAGGAAACCCTTCTCCACTACATTTAGGTGAGTTACTCGTTACCCTTTCCAGAGTAAACTCTGTGGGGTCCACCGTTATTTATTTATTTTATCTACTCCATTCATCCATGTTAACAGATAATTTGAGGTCTAAAGAACAAAAAGGAAGCATATCTAAAGCTCAAGTGGACCACACCACAGGAAATAGCGTGATTGAACCTCTACCATTTAAAATTTCTTGGAGCCCATAGAAGTTTTGGATCAAGCTGATGTTTGTGTTTTCTATTCATTCATATATTTTTGATATTATGAACAACCTTTAACCATTTTTGGACAATTTGATCAGTCCAGATTGAAGAGTAAATAACTTCAGATGTTTAAATCAAAATTCACTCAAATTATTGATCAATCTTGTTTGCCCAATATCTTTCTCATATGTAGCATGATTGGGGCGAGTAATTAGTCAAATTGAGGGTAATGATCAGTAAAATAGAGTGAATGGACCAGCCATGTAAAATGGGTCAAATATTCTGGTCAAAATTGTGACCCAACTTATTGACACCCTGAGAACCTAAGAATTAATGTTAGTAAGTTTTGTGGAGCCCATCATGATGTGTGTCGAACATCAACACCGTGCATTTGATGTGTCCCCTTTAGCTTATGAGATATCTCAAAAATCATCCATATATGAAACTCAGGTGGGCCGTACCATCTAAAACTATGTGAAGGCATCTAAAAAAATATAAAAGCATTTGGTGGGGCCCACATGAGTTTTGAATGCGATTGAAACTAGGTCTGACCCCTCATCCAAGTAGGACACACATAATGAGTGGATTAGATATGTGAATCACATTTAGGTAGGCCCAATATATGATTATGAAAGTTTTAAGAAAACGCCTATCCACTATATTTAGGTGAGTTACTCATTACCCTTACCAGAGTAAACTCTGTGGAGTCCACCGTTATTAATTTATTTTATCCACTCCGCTCATCTATGTTAATAGACAATTTGAGGTCTAAACAACAAAAAGGAAGCATATCCAAAGCTCAAGTGGACCACACCACAGGAAATACTGTGATTGAACCTCTACCATTGAAAAATTCTTGGAGGCCATGGAAGTTTTAGATCAAGCTAATGTTTGTGTTTTCTCTTCATTCATATTTTTTTTGATATTATGAACAGGTTGAATGACAAATAAACATTAATATGGGCCCAAGGAAGGTATCAAGGATGGAAATCATTATTCCACACTATTTCGTGTGGCATGAGATTAGGATATAACTCATTTTTGTTCACATACCGTCAAATGATCTATAAAAATAAATGGACGGCATGGATGAAACACATACATCATGGTGGGGCCCACAGAGCACCGACCATCAGCCATTGACTGGTGTCAAGGGGAGTAGCCAATCTGTTTCGGACGCAGATTAGATACTGACAGGTTAAGCAGCGAGAGTACTACTGAAGTGACGTCGCCTAATTCTGTGGATCCCACCATGATGTGTGTTTTATATACAGACTGTCTATACATTTTTACAGATCATTTTAGGCATGATCCAAAGAATGAGTGAGATATAAACCTCGAGTGGACCCCACCACAGAAAACAGTGGAGAGAATGACGTCCACCATTAAAAACTTTTAAGGGCCACAAAATTTTTGATCAAGCTGATACTTGTGTTTTCCCTTCTTTAATGTATGTTTTAACTTATGAACAGGTTGGATCTCAAATAAACATCACGGTGGACCTTAGGAAGGTTTCAATGGTGGGCGTCACTCTCCCCACTATTTTCTATAGTGGGGTCCACTCCAGCTTTCCATATACCTCATTCTTTGGTTCATGTCCTAAAATGATCTCTCCAAATATATGGCCGGTGTGGATACAACACATATATCATGGTGGGGCCCACATAACTTGGTGACGTTACTTCAGTTGAGAGTCTCGCTACTCAACCTCAGTAGCTAATCTGCGCGTGCCCTCCCTATCTCTCTCCCTAATCTCCTCCCTCTCCTCTCTCCGTCTCTCTCCACCCACGATTCCCCCTAACCTCTCTCTCTCTTTGAGTGTGTTTGATCTAAAGAAGGGAGGAGCTGAAACGACGCCCTCCCTACCCACGCACGCCCTCTCTCTCTCTGAAGCTCGGTTGAAGACCCATTCACGAACGCTGAATGCGAGGTATCTCTCTCTCTCTCTCAATCTCTCTCAATCTCAATGTTGATTTAGGAATTGGGGGATTTAGTAATTTACGGATTCCCGATTCGATGTGGACCCCTATTTAGGGATTTGGGAATTTTAGGGCTTACATATTTGGGGATTCTCGATTCAATCTCTCTCTCTCTCTCTAAATCTCCCTCAATCTCCAACAGAAATGTGGGATGATGATCGATGCCCGCTAGTTGTTTGATGAAATCCGTGCACATCAATGCGTGACTGAAAATTTCACATACCATTTTATTACTCATATGAACTATTCTCTGCTTCCTAATCACACAACTCCAAATCCCAAAAAATAAGATTGATTGAACAATATTAGTGGATGCTTCTTTGCTGAAACAGGACTGTTGGAATTTTGTTTTTCATTTTTTTTTTGTTTTCATTTCAACCGTTGCTAGATGTGCACCAATCTGATGTTTTAGACCTGATGTTTTAGATAATTAAATACAATTTTTAGTTCACAATACATCTAAACTTGGAGCCATAATTTGGCCAGTTTAGTTTGAATTAATTGTATGCCATGCGTACAAGTTCTCAATGCATGTGTATCATCCACAAAACAGAGACAGAGTATCGATTTGGTGTAATTTTTTGTTGTATTTTCATGTACCAGTTAACTGAATTGGGAACATACAGTTAAGAGATGATTCGTCCAATTGTGACATCTGTTACTGAGCTCTACAAGAAACAACTACTGGAACGTGTTTCTTACAACACTATATAGAGGCCATTCTAGCTCTACAAGATGCTAGCTATAAATTAGTACAAGGTTGGCTAATAAAAATGATTTGTATGTAGTTTATACAAGAAGTTGTTTACTTGTGGGAATGTGCGAATTTATGTCATTCATCAACATCTCTATGAAGGATGCTTATTGTGAGCCATTCACTTTGAAGGCATCTTCATTGTCAAATAAATATAGAAGCATTTCTTTGCTCTACCTTTGTCAATTTGTGATGCTTTGTAACATCCTGAAAATCGAGGGTCGAGTAGTAACTTAACTCCCGAGTTCCAGAACATCACTTATGCAACAAAATGAATGATGATTGAATGTTGACTGTATTCGTGCATTGAACATGAGTGAGATTAAGCCAAAACAGCATATCATACTCCAGAGACAGTTAAATTGCAAGCGGAAGACTGTGATAGATATATAGAATAAAAAAAAAAACTGTGGTGAGTCTCTAGAGTGTGATAATGTTACCAGGTTAAATAAATACAAGTACAATTCTAAAATTTACCAAATGTGAGGAAGTGTAATGTCTTCTATCCCAAGTACCATAGCCCCGTCAATACAATACCAGGTCTTCATAGACCTGACAGAGAATTATATGTAGGAGAACTTCTCTTCAACATCATAGTAGTAGTCCGGCTCTGCTTCATAAGCATCGCCATCACCTGAAACTCAACAAATCTGGTTGGTGTGTACAACACCATCCCGTAACATGGGAGTGAGTAGCTAACTTAGTGGAACAATAAAGCATAGGTTAACATGTTATCGACTCAGTCAAGTAGTAATGATAAAGCAGTACAATCAAACACTCCTAACTACTCTTATTAATGCAAGTATGGATGCAGTCATGATGTATGCCCTCATCGACATACTCCCTCATGCGATACCCTCTTCGTTGGCAGCATGCTTTCATCCCTCAGTGCTCCACATCTTCCAGGCACATGCAATGCATGATGAGTATGATTACTGAGTTGTTATTATTCCATTTCAAACAGCAGGATTGGGAAATTAAGGTACCTCCCTTGTATCATTCCCAAACATGATCCATTCTAGGGTCGTCAGTCCTAGACAATCTCATACGATGGTGTGTTTCTAGGTTACTGCAAGGGCTGTCAGGGCTGTTACGCAGAATTGTTGCACCACTCCCCCATTACCTTATCAATACAGGCCTAGCTTATAATCTGTTACTACGAGAAGGCTAGTCGCCTCACCGCAGATTTAGAGTATGCTCGAGGTCACTCCACTGACACCCTACCAACTGACAGTCTATTTTCGAAGCCCGACCGGTCCGCTTATTGAGAATGGAACCCGAATGCAACCCGACTGGGGACCACAGCCAGGCTGTGCCAGCGTAGGCCGACAGCTCGAATATAGTGTCCCATACTACCATAATCGGCTCACGAGTCTGGTTGCTCAATGGTCACTACGGGGAGGCACGTGGCCCCAGCGTAGGCTGACAGTTCGACCACGATGTCCCATACCACCATGCCCGGCTCATGAGTCTTAGTGGATCGAGGTACCATGGTTACGGGATTCCACTGGTAAGTTCAGTACCCTAGGTTCAAGCAATGGCGTTCAAACATGGTTAACATACAATGGGCCAATCGATTTATTGGACTAGTTCGACTAGTACGAGCGTACGCTAGAGTAGCCGACAAGGTACCACTGTCGTCAACCATCGTACGACTCGGATTCACCGAACGCATCAAATGTGGCGAGACGAAATCGCCCACTTAGACAGGAATTGTTACCGATTGCCTGGACTATAATCATAGCCCCAATCACATTCAATTACAGATAAGTAAAGCAGTAATGGATCAAGATTCAAATCATACAATCAAAGTCTGGTATCATCCGTTTAGGGCTGCTAGGGCTGTTGCACGTAATCGTTACACCACTCCCCCATCACTCATGACGGATCATACAACATAAACATGAATTTAAACATGCGCATTACATAAATAAAATCATACAATCAGTTGAGCATGTTAACAAGCATATCATAAAGCATATTATAAAGCATGTTATAAAGCATGTTATGAAGCACTATATAAATAGGAATACAAACACATATATTTCATAAGTAAGTGGTTAAAGTGAACAACCACATGGAGGAAATCATACATGTCTCTAAGGTGGTTGAGAATCCTATCTCAACACCATACCTAAGGTAACATCATCCAAACACTTACTCACACAAGCATTTTCACAAACACTTAACATACACTATTTCAACATACATAGTGTATGTTAGCAAACATGTATTAGGGCGAGTCCTTTCACCAAGTAAGTATTTTACGCACATATAATATATTTATACAACAAATAATCATGGCAAACATATCTCTAAAATCTATATATATATAGTACTTTCTACAATACAGTATTTCTACATACATAGTGTATATTAGTAAAACATGTATTTGAGCGAACCCATTCGCCAAATAAGTATTTTATCCATATATCGTATATTCATACAACAAATAATCATGTCAAACACATTTTCAAAATTTATACGTATACGGTATTTTCTACGAATACCTAGAATATGTAAAATTCCATATTCTTCATCTTTAATCAAAACAGAAAACAGACAGCACTTTGTACATGTGCAATTGCATGCAGATCATGAATCTATCATTATCTGACATTGAAAGCGTTGAAAACCATAACCTATACACCTAAAGTCCGCACCTTTTGTCGTAGAATCGCAACGAAGTCGATAGGTTTGCTAGGCTTTCGTATACGGCAGTTTGGTAACCTATAGCATGTTTTCTGTTAGCTATTTCATAACCTACAACTATCAAAACTCTAAATCAGTTTAGGGTTAGGGTTTCTTACCTAGAAACGGAGCCGAAATCGCCGGAAAAGCGATTAGAACGGAGTGGTGGAGCTCGTGGAGCGGCAGGGAAGCATGGCATGGAGATTCTCCCACATCTCCCACACTTTCTCTCTCTTTTCTCTCTTCTCTCTCAAATTCATATGGCTGCAATGAGAGAGGGTTTATGGTCCTTATATAGTCTAAAAACTCACCGAAATAGACTCCAGGTCAAGGTATACTTGGGTTATAACCAAAGCGGACCTGTTTCAGCTCAACGGAGGACTTCTAGAGGGCCTCCTTTAGCCAAAGGTCGGACTTAAGCTCACTAACACCGGATCTACGTTTAGTTAAGTTTTCGTTTCAGTCGAATTTTCAGATCACGCGTGGCGGACCAGTTTCAGTTCGATGGTCAGTGGGTCTCGATCGGAGATTCTGAGTACATGTAAATGTTTATGAAATTTTTCCTGATCCGAGGGTGTAATTTAGTCAGATTCTGACGGTAAGGTTGCTTAATACTGATCCGCAAGCAACTAGTCTCAGATTACTATTCAAGATATTTATTTTGTAAAGAAACAAGTGTTCTCACACTCTCTCGCTCCGGACTCAAGCGAACAGCCGTGGGACACTATCTGGATTTGATTTCCGAGATGGTTGTCAAGCCCAGCGAGGCGGTCCTAAGTCCTTAACCTCGAATTATTCGAACTCACGATGTGCAGTCTAGACCTGATACGGAGTTTCAATGCGTTGCCGAGAGCAGTTGGGTAATGAGTTTGATCCAAGATTTTAGAGTAACCTAGCGTCAATGATTCTACAAGTTTTGGGTCTTGCAGATCGTATTTGAAGCGATTCAAATGGATTTTGTAGCTAATCTAGTTTAGCACTTAGTTACTTTGTCTCATTTCTAAAGGATTTAATCCTAAGTGATTTCTGTCTGAGGTGGTACTTAGTCCTTTGCAGTTTGTATATAAAGTGATCCAAGTTATACTACTTGGCTAGTTTAAGATAGTGTCTAGGGTGAAAGTACTTAGAAAAATTGAAAGAACAAGGTGGTGAAGGGTGGGGTTTGTGAAGGAAAATGGGTTCAAAAGCGGTTTTAGACTGTGGGATTCAATTCTGACAAGTTAATAAGGTATTAGGATCGATCCATTGCCTAAGGACGTCTAATTCCAGGTTGGAAAAAATCCGGGCTGTTACATGCTTCCCTTCAATTTGTAGGCCCATGTGAGGCATAGATTCCTTTGGTGATAATGACATCGGATGACACGCATGCACGTACTTTAGAGCTTCTAGAGTCAAATTCATATTTTGGAATGAAGTCAACACAAGTGAAACTGCAATTGATGGTTGATGCAATTGACTTTGTGCAGGTATTGTTTGGACAAATATGGTTGATGCAATTGACTTTGTGCAGGTATTTTGGAATGAAGTCAACACAACAAAACCATGTGAAAACATACCATAGGATAAATGGTTAAGATTTCCAAAAGTGCTATCTTGTTCTAATTTTCAAAACATTTGTATGAGATGATGCATAATGTTTCCTCTCTTCATAGAACCTTTGGCAAAATCATACACAAAGGTTTCATAGGCTTTTTGGATGGAATGGTACTGATGTTCAAGGCTATTTTGTAGGGCAAATGAATAGTAATGATTAGTTTGTTTATTACCTATTCTTGAGCTGATTAGTTTGTGAAAATTCCAAAACTGATCTCAATGCAGGGAAAGAAGTCCTACAATTCTTGTAATTCTTTAACTAATCAAACTAATCTTAGCCTCTTAACTAATCATAATGATTAGTTGCTAAAGATCTTTGATTAGTTACTAACAACTAACGCAACAACCTACAACAGAAAATTAATAGAATACAACTGAATTCCTGCTCAAATCAACAAATAGTAGAAAACAACCTGAAACAGGTGGTGAACTAGATGCTATTAGAATGCTTTGAATCTCGGCTCTGCCAACTGACATTGAAGGTGAAAGGGTTTCTGTTCGTTTAAGAATTATATGATCCTGGACCAATGGATATATAACATCCTTTGCTAAGGTATGAATTTTCTATTACCAACTTTGAATGAAGGGGTTGCCATTCCTTTGATCCCTACAGTTGTTAGAGAACTACCTAAGATGAAATTTCTAGCTATTCGATAGACATAAAAGAAATGAACATGACAGTGGTCCACACTGAGCGAGAAAAGGCAAAAGATTGGACTGCTGGCATTTTCTAATCTCACACACATGATCCCATATATGTGGGAACATGGATCTCGATTCCATCTTATGGTTCCCACCATCAATTGAACTGAGACCCAGCTGAGTTGGGTCTTTTTTTTTTTTTTTTTTTAAATTTAGTTAAAAAGTATGGTGTTGTGAAGTGAAAATAGTGATAGGAAAGTGTAATTGTGTCAGGTTGGTGGATACACAGTGGAGTAAAAGGGAGACAACACTAGTGCAGTGAGAGGAGCAGGTCATGATTTCTTTCTCAATCTTTTTTTTTTTTTTTTCTTTTTAGTAGAAAATCAATAATAGTTTGTTGATGATAACATTTATAGGATAATGAGAAAGTGGATTTGCGAAGGCTTGTTGATTGGAACCAATCAAAGGGTAGGTGTTTATGAAATACAATTGCTTTCACATCATGTTGATAATGACCTTCATGATTTACTATTCTTTGCTTTTCTTTGTCATATTCACAGAAGTCTTGAAGCTAATTGCAATACCTGCTTAAAGCTTCAAAAAATGGGTTCAATTCCTTGCCCAAAAACATATCAGTATGTATTCAATTATCTTTCGTTGTGCTTCAGTGTTATAATCAAGACAATCTACGTTAGATCATTGATGATGGTTTTGTACGTCACATGTCTAGTCACCAAAACATTGTACATCAGCATGTCTGCCATTAGAGTTCTTTTTTCCCTGGAATTTGTTGTAATTTCATTTTTTTCTTTGATTTATCTGTGGTGATGATTTTCCACATCTGAACTTTATGGCCCAGTTTGTCAGAACATCTCCATGTTTAAAAGGTGATACTATCAAAAAGTTCATGGTTAAGAAGGCCCTGTTCGTGATAAGTGGGTCTTTGGTCAGTTTATTTTTATGTCCAATCTTGCATTTAATCGTGTAGAAAGCTAGTTGTGTGCATGTGTATGCAAAATCATCATCATGCCATTATTTTTAGTCTGAATGCATAAATTAAGTTGAATGTGATTAATCCTCAAGGTGGTATGTTACACTTCAGCTTTGTTGAATGTAGGATGTTCATATAAGAGTTTTCAAGTGGCATAGTATGGAAGTCCAATGGGTAGTTAAGAAACTGTCCGTTGTCCAACTTACATGCACAAAGTTGGACGGTTTAGATCAGCCAATCCATGTGATTTCTGGGGCAATGCTCCATCCACAACGGGACCCATGGTCTGGATGATTTGGTTGGCATGTACTTCAACCTGTTTGGTAGATAAGTTGCTCCGGTTTAGTAAGTTATGTTGCTAGTAGCTTTTCTGGAGGTGTTGGCTTTACATTGGCTTTTGTATGGTGGGATACTTGGAGACAACATGTCTTTTGTCTCAAGAAGTTTGTTCTAAAATTGTCATTTCTTTCTTTCACCTAATGTTTAGTCTTAAAATCACAATGTTTCTAGGAAAAAAACATTGATTGTGTATTTGAATTTTTACGATCAATGTTTCTAGAAAGAAAGAAATGGAAATACACAATCAATGTTTCTAAGAAAAAACATTGATTGTGTATTTGAAAATCACATGCCATTATAATCAGGACAATCGACGTATATTTACAACCATTAATTGAAGAATATACATTGATTGTGTATTTGAATTTTTTTAAATGCACCAACCAGAAATGATTTGAGACGACGTTTAATGATACTTTGTTAAATATGAAATTTATGACCTTTAATAACTTGGTTAATTAAAAAGAACTAAGTAGTGGCTTGATACCAATCTGACTTTTTGGGCACATAGGCAGCCGTTCGTAATGTACTAGAATATCGGTGCAACCACAAATCTTTTTTTCCTTTGAATTATAACAGACTGTATCGGTTGCATTTTTTTGTCATACAGGTTATGGTATCAAAGATATAATATCACCTCCTTATAGGGAAACATTTAATGATGTGTACAGGTAAATTCATTTTTTCTTATTATTTATATTGTTTCCCAATTATATTTGTGTTGGTTTCAGAGTACAAGTAGCGATAGAAATTGCTGGTCGACTATGGCTTGTAGACAAAGGGATGAGTAACCAACAATATAAATATGGGAGGCCTTCCTCAGGTATCCAGATACTTTTAGATATATTTATATTGTTTTAAAATGCATTAGCTTGAAATTGATGGAGCAGACCCGGATGTGTGTCGGAGCTATCCAGATGTTGAGCGGGGGTCCCTGGAAGGTGGGAACCGCAGTTATGACCATGATGAAGCTGTCCATTTCCTATGGACAACATTGGATGGGCCTGACCATTTGGACAGTCCGTGTTTATGTATTTGCTCGAAATTAATGGAGCAGACCTGGATGTGCGTCAGAGCTATCCAGATGAGCAGGGGTCCCTAGAAGGTGGGAACCGCTGTTATGACCATGATGAAGTTGTCCATTTCATATGGACAGCATTGGAGGGGCCTGACTATTTAGATAGGCCGTGTTTATGTATTTGTTCAAAATTAATGGAGCAGACCCGGATGTGCGTCAAAGCTATCTGGATGAGCAGGGGTCTCTGGAAGGTAGGAACCGTTGTTATGACCATAATGAAGCTGTCCATTTCCTATGGACAGCATTGTGTTTATATTTGTATTTGTAGGGACCACACCCTTAACCTAAACCACACCCTAAACCTATAACCTAAACTTATTCTCAATTACCTAAATGTATTCTCAAATCCTTAAACCTAAATGTAACGCCCTGAAATTCGGGGGTCGAGTATGAACTCAACTCCCGAGTTCCAACGCATCACTTATGCAACATACACAATGATGGTTAAATGTTGTCTGAGTTAACGCAATAAACATGAATGAGATTATACCAAAACAGTAATTCATACTCCGGTTCAATTATATAAAGGCAAGCGGAAGACTGAAATTTTATATTCAAAATATGTAAAGTATCAAAATTTTGTGAACTCCAGAGTATGAGTACTAACTGAGTACCAATATACATGTATTGTTTCTAAGTCAAAAATCAAAATACAACTCTATAGATAAGCCCTGGAATCCCCGCGATGCAGTAGGCCTAAGCATAGCCGTCAGAGTACTGCATAAAGGAGAACTCCTCCTGATCCTCCTCAAAGTCGAGCTCCGGCTCCTGAACAGAGGCGCCATCTACACTGCGACAGAGTCTGGTGGGTGTTGCAAACACCGTCCCGTAACGTGGGAGTGAGTAGCTAACTCAGTGGAACAATAAAGCATAGGTTAACATGTTATCAAATCAATCAAGCAGTAATGATAACGCAGTACAATTCAAACATTTGTAACTACTCTTGTTAAATGCAAAAATGATATGACATGATGTTGTATGCCCTTGCCAAACCACCCTCAAGCGACATCATCTTACGTTCGCGAATGCTTACTCCCTCAGTGCGCCACATCTACAAAGCACATGCGGTGCGATGATGCTCATGATTACCAAGTTTTTATTAGTCCATTTCAACCAGCAGTATTGGGAAACTAAGGTACCTCCCTTGTATCATTCCCAAACATGATCCATTCTAGGGTCGTCAATCCTAGCTATTCTCATACGATATTATGGTTTGAGAAGCGTAGTGAAGGCATCGCAAAGGGCTCGTCACCCGTCAGCGCGGATACAGATCTCACCGTATGCGGCTCAATTCTTGGCCGTCGGCTCAAGTACATATCTCACCGTGCTTGGCTCAATCACTAGCCGTCGGCTCAAGTACGGTCTCTCACCGTACTCGGCTCAACTCATACTCTAGTTACTGTGAAAGACTCGTCGCCAATCACAGACACTTGGAGTATACTCGAAGATACTACGGAGGACTCGTCGCCCGTCAGCACGAGCACAGGTCTCACCGTACTCGGCTCTCGCCGTAAGTATCGACAGCTCGAATATAGTGTCCCATACCACCATAATCGGCTCACGAGTTTGGTTGCGCAATGGTCACTACGGGGAGGCACATGACCCCAGCGTAGGCCGACAGCTCGACCACGGTGTCCCATACCACCATGCCCGGCTCATGCGTCTTAGCGGATCGAGGTACCATGGTTAACGGGATCGCCACTGGTAAGTTTGGTACCCTAGGTTCAAGCAGTAGCGACCAAACATAGTGAACATACATATACACATATCGGTTTGCTTGACGAGCCTGACTAGCTCGAGCGCACCACAAGTTGAGCGATATGGAGCGCAAAAGCACTCCGTGTGGCCAACCACTATCGCCAACCGAAGTACGACTCGGGTTCGCCAGACACGTCCGTTGTGGCGATATAAATCTCGGCCACAACCGCAAGTCTGGTACCGAATGTTTGGACTATAGGCATAGTCTCAAACTCAAACAGTTGTAAAGCATGAAGTAAAGCATGTTAGCAGGCATATTATAAAGCATGAAGTAAAGCATGTTATAAAGCATGTTATAAAGCATGTTGTAAAGCATGTTGTAAAGCATGTTATAAAGCACTATACACATAGGGATACAATTACATACGCATCACAAGTGAGTGGTTATAGCGAACCACCGCATAGAGGGGACCCTACATGTCTCTAAGGGAGTCGGGAATTCCATATCAGCGTCTATCTAAGGCACTAACACCCAAGCTTCTACGCACACAAGCATGTACACCAAACACTTAGAGTGTGCGATTCCAACATACATAACGTATGTTAGCAATTGCGGATTAGGGCTATTCTTTTGCCAAGCGGTTAATTTACCCGCGTATATCATAATCATACAACAAATAATCATGACAATTACATTTCCAAATTTTACACATATGCGGTATTTCTAGAATACGCAATTTCAACATACTTGACATTTACAAGGGAACATGTATTTTGGCGATTCCTTTCGCCAAACTAGTATTTTATACATATATTGTATAATCATACATTAAATAAACATGTCATACATTTTCCCAAAAAAAAAAATACATATACGGTATTTCTAGAATATACAATTTCAACATACGTAGCATTTACACATGAACATGTATTTCAGCAATTCCTTTCACCAAATTAGTATTTTATCCATATATCATATAATAATACATTAAATAAACATGTCAAACGTTTTTCCAAAAAAAAATACGTATACGGTATTTCTACGTATACTTAGAGTATGTGAAATTTCAATTTCTACAACGTTAATCGAAACAGGAAACGGAAAGCACTTTGTACATGTGCAATTGCAAGCAGATCATGAATCTACCATTATCTGACATTGAAAGCGTTGAAAACCGTAACTTATACACTTAAAGTCCTCACCTTTGCCTTTTGAAACTCAACGAATCAGCAAGGGTAGTAGAACTTCCGTATACGGGAGTTTTCTAGCCTAAAGAGCGGAATCGGTTAGTTGTTACATAGCCTACAACGATCCTACCAAGATTCAGACCTAGGGTTAGGGTTTCTTACCTTTAAATGGGATGGATACCGCCGGAAAAGCGCCTAGAACAGGGCGGTGTAGGCCGTGTAACAATCCAAAGCAGTAGGAGGAAAATCGGCAACAAACTCCAAGCCTTTCTCTCTCTTTTCTCTCTCTCCCTCTAGGGTTAAAATCCCAAATTCGTGTGGCTGTGAGAGGGGCTGTTCTAAGCTCCTTTTATAGCCAAAAACATTCCGAAATTAGACTCAGGTTCAAGGGGTACTGCTAATATAGGATATTCGTCACTTTTCCAAATTTCAAAAGGGAGGTTCGGTGGCCCTCCTTGAACCAAACGTCAGACTTAAGCTCACCATCTATGGATCTACGTGGGATTACGTTTTTGACTCGATCGGATTCCCAGATCGCATGTGGCGGACCACTTTCAGTTCGACGGTCAGTGGGCCATGATCAGAAATTCTAAGTACATGTAAATGTTCCTGAAATTTTTCTTAATCCGAGGGTGTAATTTGGTCGATTCGACGGTCAGGTTGCTTATCTTGACGCGTCAACGAATGATGCCAGATCACTATTCCAGATATTTATTTTGGCATGGGAATAGTGTTTTTCACACTCCCTCGCTCCGAATCGAAACGAATGGCCGTGGAACATCGGATGGAGCTGATTTTTGAGATGATTGTTAAGCTCAGTGGGGCGGTCCTAGTTCCTTAGCTTCGGGTTAATCGGACTCCCGATGTGCGATCTAGACCTAATCTGACGAGTTTCGTTTCATTCCCGAGAGCGGACGACGGAAATGAGTTTGGTTCTAAACTTTAGGGTAACCTAGCGTCAATGATTCTGCAACTTTTGGGTCTTACGGATCGTATTTAAAGCGATCTAACAGTTTCATGGCTAATCGAGTTTAGTACTTAGTTAACTTTGTTAAATTTCTAAAGAATTTAATCCTACGTGATTTCTCGGTCGAGGTGGTACTCGACCCAATGTACTGAAATTTACGGGTCGTTACAATCTACCCCCTTAAACAAAAAAATTTCATCCTCGAAATTTATACCTTTTCGTACTCCTCGAGAAGGCGAGGGTAGTTCTTCCCACCTCGGCCTCGGTCTCCCGTAGCTTCCTCCTCGGAATGATGTGTCCAAAGTACCTTCACAAGTGGGATGACCTTGCTACGTAGTACTGCTCCTTCCTATCAAGGATACGCGTCGGGCGCGGCTCGTACGTAGCATCCTCACTCAACCGTACTGCTCCCATCTAATGATATGCGAAGGATCGAGAACGTACTTCTTCAAAGATAGATACATGAAATACGTTGTGTACGAAAGCAAGTGGTGTAGGCAAGGCGAGACGATCGCCACATCACCCACTCGATCCGATATGCTGAAATGGACCGATAAACCTCGGTGTGAGCTTCCCTTCTTCCCAAACCGAAGGACTCCTTCATAGGGGAAACCCGAAGGAACACATGATCCCCGACCTCGAACTCCGGGGTCGCCGCCTCGTATCGGCGTAACTCTTACTGCCCTTCTGTCTGGCGTGAGTAATCGACGCCCGATAATGTCTACCTTCTCTGTAGTCACCCGAACCAACTCCGGCCAATCGGGCTACGCTCTCCAACCTCGCCCAACGGTCGGTGCGGTGCCCTACAAGGTCGACCATATAGAGCCTCATATGGCGCCATGCCAATAGTCGCCAGGAAGGAAGGCGTTGTTGTAGGCGAACTCTGCGTACGTAAGACAGTCATCCCAACCGTCCCTGAAGTCCAACACACATGCTCGCAACATATCCTCCAGAATCGATTCACCCGCTCATCGCCCATCGGTCGAGGATGAAACGCTGTACTGAACTTCAACTTCACACCCATCGCCTCCTGGATACGAGTCCAGAAGATAGATGTGAACCGCGTGTCTCTGTCCGACACGATCTCCAAAGGAACCCCATGCAGACGGACGATCTCCCTGATGTACAATCTAGCCAGCTCGTCTGCAGAGTTCGTAACTCTGATAGGGAGGAAATGGGCCGATTTGGTCAACCGGTCCACAATCACCTAAATGGAATCGTGCCCCTTCCTCATCTTCGACAACCCTGATATGAAGTCCATGGAGATGAAGTCCCACTTCCACTCCGCTATAGGCATGGGCTGAAGTAGTCCAGGAGGTCGGCGATGTTCTGCCTTGACCTGCTGGCACGTCAGACATCGAGACACATACTCAGCAATGTGGGCCTTCATGTTATCCCACCAATACGTCCGTCTCATATCCTGGTACATCTTCGTGCTACCAGGATGCATCGCAAACTTCGAGTTATGGGCGGACTCGAGAAGCTCGCGTCTCAAGTCAGCCACATCAGGAACACATAGGCGGCCACGGAATCGTAAACCCCCATCAGAACCAACTCTCCACTCGGAGTCCACGGCGTCGCTAGCCTGCTCTCGAAGCTCAGACAGCCGTATATCGCCCTCTTGGGCCTCAACAATCTTGTCGTCAATAAGTGGCCGCACCCGAACGTGCGCAACACACTCAAAAGGCTCCTCGACAGTGAGTCTCTGCTCGAAGTCCTGCACAAACTCCACCATGTCCCACTCGGCTATCATCAGCGGTGCCGCAAATGCAATCGCCTTCTTGCGGCTCAGCGCGTCCGCCACAAGGTTCGCCTTGCCAGGATGGTAGGAAACCTCGAACTTGAAGTCCTTCAAGGTCTCCATCCATCGGCCTTGTCTCATATTCAAATCCCGCTGCGTGAATATGTATTTAAGGCTCTTGTGGTCGCAGAAAAGCTCGAACTCCTCACCGTAGAGGTAATGTCTCCAGAGCTTCAATGCAAAGATGACAGCTGCCAACTCCAAGTCATGTGTAGGGTAATTCTCCTCGTGCTTCCTTAATTGTCTCGAGGCATACGAAATCACCCTATCCTTCTGCATCAGCACACAACCCAAACCAACGCGAGACGCGTCAGTATACCGTGTATTTCACCCCTTGCTCTAGCAATACTAGCACAGGGGCGGACGTCAACTTGTCCTTCAGCTCCTTAAAAGCTGCCTCCGCCTTCTCATTCCAGGCGAACTTCAGGTCCTTCCGAGTCAACTGAGACAATGGCCTGGCGATCTTCGAGAAATCCCGAATGAAACGTCTGTAATACCCAGCCAGACCAAGGAAACTCCTCACCTCAGTAACCGACTCAGGCTGCTGCCAATCCTGAACCGCGGCTACCTTAGCAAGGTCCACTGCTATCCCATCCTTGGACACTACATGTCCCAGGAACTTGACTTCCTCCTGCCAGAAGTCGCACTTCTTGTATTGCGCAAACAACTGGTTCTTCTTCAGTGTATCCAATACCGCTCGCAAGTGCTCCTCGTGCTCCTCCCGACTCGTGGAGTATATCAAGATGTCATCGATAAAGACGATGACGAATCGGTAAAGGAAGGGCCGAAATACCCGGTTCATCAGATCCATGAACACGGCTGGTGCGTTCGTCAGACCGAACGACATCACCAAGAACTCATAGTGCCCAAAGCACGTCCTGAAGGCTGTCTTCTACACGTCCTCCTCTCTCACGCGCACCGGTGGTACCACTGAAGGTCAATCTTCGAGAAATACTTCGCCCCCTCAACTGATCGAACAGATCATCAATCCCGGGCAAAGGATACTTGTTCTTCACCGTGACCTGGTTCAACCTACGGTAATCAATACACAACCGTAGCGACCCGTCCTTCTTCTTCACGAACAACACAGGTGCTCCCCAAGGAGACACACTAGGTCAAATAAAACCTTTCCCTACAAGTTCGTCAATCTGTTTCCGCAGCTCCTCCATCTCACATGGAGGCATACGATAAGTCGGCAACGAGATGGGCGTCGCACCAGGCGTAAGGTCAATCGTAAAATCAATCTCACGCCGAGGAGGTAAACCAGGGATAGTCTTAAAGACTCCAACAAACTCCCGAACCACTGGCGTACCCTCCAGTGTCGGACCATCAATCGACACAATACACTCCATAAAGCACTTAAGCATTCCACACATCATCAAAACAAAAGAGGCTATATGCTTTTCATTTACCCAAAATTGTCATAATACATGGAATACAGAGTTACATGAATCACGACAGAAAATCACATGATAGCCAATACATCTACTACATCAAACACCTAAAACATGCTACTACCTAATACAACATCTGTACGAAAACACAAACCGCCTATCGCGGTAACCAAAGCAAACACAACATACAATAACATGGATGACTAAGCATCCGAAGTAGGCGGTGGAGGAGGAGCGTTCTTGTCCTGCACACAGCACAAAATGGCCTTCAACGTACGAGACACCTTCTTAAAGCTCTTCTTCATGTAGGCTTCATTCTCTTCAAGCTTGGTTCGAACTTGACCAATCTCAGCCTGAACTTGTCCAACTTCTTGCTGCAGGGCGGCTTGCCCCTCCTCAAGACGGGCCAATCGCGCATCAAAAGCATCTCGATCCATACCCTGCTCCTGAGCCGCAGGGGGTGAACTTCCCTCGGTGTCCTGAGCCTCAGATTCTTCTTCCTGTATGTCATCACCACGCTCCTCATCACTCTCAGCATAGAGGTCAACACTCTCCTCGCCGGCGCTATCCGACTCATCTCCAGACTCGTCGAGTCGTGCTTGCCGCTGTTGAGGGCCGATCTTCATATTCTTGAGTGTCGCTTCACTTATGACTCGGACTGGTGCAAGATCCTCCATATTCAATCTGTAGCCTACATCACAAGCCATCCTGCAGATCAGGCGGCCAAATGGGAGCGAAAGATCGTTCCTGGCAGAACGAACAACATGAACTATCTGGGATAGGATGAATGTGGGCAGGCATATGTTGTCCCCGCGTCCCATCTTATACAGAAAGTCCACCATCAACCTAGTACATTCCGTGCGGTTACCCCACCGTGGTATACATTGTATGTGAAAATGTGATGGAGTAGATGGAAGTCTTCGGTCATCTTTGTCGCCGCAATACAATTTCTTCGCTTCCAAGTAACCCGGCGACCACAGAGAAATCGCGTGCGACGATCCCTTTCCCGCGCACTTCTAGAGAAGTCATCACTAGGATGCACTTGACCAAGCGGGATCTTCGTGATTCGAACCACCTCATCCACAGTGATTGTGCGCCTTATGCCCCTCACAGAGATAGTAAACTGAAGAGGCTCTACTGATGAGTCCACGATGTGAGCATAGAAAGCGCGAACCGTGTGCTCACATGCGGGGGACTCGCCTTCAAAAATAGAATTCCATCCGATATCCACCAAGTGGTCTATCATCGGGTGTAGGCCAAACATTCTTTCATCCACATGAGCTTTAAACACAACCTTACGGCCCGCGAAGCGCCCATATTCCATGCCTATCGGATAAGCATTTCTGACGGGGTGGTCAGGATCCAGGTCTCGCTTCGACCTAAACTCCCGCACGGTGCTTGTGCCGGCCCCAACATCGGATCTTCTTTCGGGAATGGGCTGGCCTACTTGGGCCGGCGTCATCGGCCGCGGTTTTCCTCTTTCCCATGAAAGATAGGATGGAGGAAATGGAGAAAATGGTAGCCACCACACCAAGGAGGGCCATGGAAAATTGCCAAAATGGGGAAACAAGGGGCTGGTCTCTTTGATCCCCACAAACAAGGATCCAATAGGTGTGGAAGGGGCACTAGAGGTAGGAAATGAAGAAGGAACAAAAAGAAAATGGAATGGGTTAGGAGATTACCTGATTTTGAGCTCCAAGGAGGGGTATGAGAGCTCCAACTTGTGAAAATAGGGAAAGGAAGAAGCTAGGGCTGTGGTGGAAGGTAGGGGTGTATGAGTTATGGAAGGAAATGGGAGATTTAAAGGTTTGGAGGGATGGGTTTTGAGGAAAATCGAAAATGGGGGTGGAGGTGCTTGAAAAGAGGGTGAAATGAGGGAGAAGGGTGCTCCAGCCCCTTAAATCCCAACCTATTTGCAATTTGGCACGTGCCAGGGGTTAGAGGGGGTCAGGGCGACCGATCCCACGCTTGGAATTTCGCCGGAAAAGCGACCGAACCGCGGTCCGCCGCCGGTGCCGCGGCGCCGCCACGGTCGGACTTGGCCGGAACCTCGCCACCGCGGTGGGGCTCTGTTTGCCACATGTCCAGGGTGCCAAATGCACCCTGGTTCAGTCTGGGGGGTTAGTGGATTAACGTGGAGGGGCCCCCGACTCAGTTTAGTGCCAGAACGGTTAGTTCCGGTAAATTTCTGATCTAATCTGATTTTTCCTCATTTTTAATGACTAATTTTTGGTGGATTGTGACCTGGACACGTCAATAGACGGTCTAGGAGTGACTTGGGGTCCATAAGTACGGTCGGGATCGAGTACGAACTCGATCAAACTGTCCATTTGCAATGAACTTCGCCGAACGGCGAAATCGGGAGACCCTAAGACTGTTGCTAGGTTTTGCGCACCCTCCTAAGTATAATGCGTCAGCGTACGTAGTGGGGACATAACTCAGGTCTGGCTTAATCAAAATCATGCTTTGATACCAACTTGTAACACCCTGAAATTCGGTGGTCGAGTATGAACTCAACTCCCGAGTTCCAACACATCACTTATGCAACATATACAATGATGGTTAAATGTTGTCTGAGTTAGCGCAATAAACATGAATGAGATTATACCAAAACAGTAATTCATACTCCAGTTCAATTGTATAAAGGCAAGCGAAAGACTGAAATTTTATATTCAAAATATGTAAAGTATCAAAATTTTGTGAACTCCAGAGTATGAGTACTAACTGAGTACCAATATACATGTATTGTTTCTAAGTCAAAAATCAAAATACAACTCTATAGATAAGCCCTGGAATCCCCGCGATGCAGTCGGCCTAAGCATAGCCGTCAGAGTACTGCATGAAGGAGAACTCCTCCTGATCCTCCTCAAAGTCGAGTTCCGGCTCCTGAACAGAGGCGCCATCTACACCTGCGACAGAGTCTGGTGGGTGTTGCAAACACCGTCCCGTAACGTGGGAGTGAGTAGCTAACTCAGTGGAACAATAAAGCATAGGTTAACATGTTATCAAATCAATCAAGCAGTAATGATAACGCAGTACAATTCAAACATTTCTAACTACTCTTGTTAAATGTAAAAATGATATGACATGATGCTGTATGCCCTTGCCAAACCACCCTCAAGCGACATCATCTTACGTTCGCGAATGCTTACTCCCTCAGTGCGCCACATCTACAAAGCACATGCGGTGCGATGATGCTCATGATTACCAAGTTTTTATTAGTCCATTTCAACCAGCAGTATTGGGAAACTAAGGTACCTCCCTTGTATCATTCCCAAACATGATCCATTCTAGGGTCGTCAATCCTAGCTATTCTCATACGATATTATGGTTTGAGAAGCGTAGTGAAGGCATCGCAAAGGGCTCGTCACCCGTCAGCGCGGATACAGATCTCACCGTATGCGGCTCAATTGCTGGCCGTCAGCTCAAGTACATATCTCACCGTACTTGGCTCAATCACTAGCCGTCAGCTCAAGTACGGTCTCACCGTACTCGGCTCAACTCATACTCTGAATTCTTGTGAAAGACTCGTCGCCAATCACAGACACTTGGAGTATACTCGAAGATACTACGGAGGACTCGTCGCCCGTCAGCATGAGCACAGGTCTCACCGTACTCGGCTCTCGCCGTAAGTATCGATAGCTCGAATATAGTGTCCCATACCACCATAATCGGCTCACGAGTTTGGTTGCGCAATGGTCACTACGGGGAGGCACATGACCCCAGCGTAGGCGACAAATGGCTCGACCACGGTGTCCCATACCACCATGCCCGGCTCATGCGTCTTAGCGGATCGAGGTACCATGGTTAACGGGATCGCCACTGGTAAGTTTGGTACCCTAGGTTCAAGCAGTAGCGACCAAACATAGTGAACATACATATACACATATCGGTTTGCTTGACGAGCCTGACTAGCTCGAGCGCACCACAAGTTGAGCGATATGGAGCGCAAAAGCACTCCGTGTGGCCAACCATTATCGCCAACCGAAGTACGACTTCGGGTTCGCCGACACGTCCGTTGTGGCGATATGAATCTCGGCCACAACCGCAAGTCAGGTACCGAATGTTTGGACTATAGGCATAGTCTCAAACTCAAACAGTTGTAAAGCATGAAGTAAAGCATGTTAGCGAGCAGCATATTATAAAGCATGAAGTAAAGCATGTTATAAAGCATGTTATAAAGCATGTTGTAAAGCATGTTGTAAAGCATGTTATAAAGCACTATACACATAGGGATACAATTACATACGCATCACAAGTGAGTGGTTATAGCGAACCACCGCATAGAGGGGACCCTACATGTCTCTAAGGGAGTCGGGAATTCCATATCAGCGTCTATCTAAGGCACTAACACCCAAGCTTCTACGCACACAAGCATGTACACCAAACACTTAGAGTGTGCGATTCCAACATACATAACGTATGTTAGCAATTGCGGATTAGGGCTATTCTTTTGCCAAGCGGTTAATTTACCCGCGTATATCATAATCATACAACAAATAATCATGACAATTACATTTCCAAATTTTACACATATGCGGTATTTCTAGAATACGCAATTTCAACATACTTGACATTTACAAGGGAACATGTATTTTGGCGATTCCTTTCGCCAAACTAGTATTTTATACATATATTGTATAATCATACATTAAATAAACATGTCATACATTTTTCCAAAAAAATACATATACGGTATTTCTAGAATATACAATTTCAACATACGTAGCATTTACACATGAACATGTATTTCAGCAATTCCTTTCACCAAATTAGTATTTTATCCATATATCATATAATAATACATTAAATAAACATGTCAAACGTTTTTCCAAAAAAAATATGTATACGGTATTTCTACGTATACTTAGAGTATGTGAAATTCCAATTTCTACAACGTTAATCGAAACAGGAAACGGAAAGCACTTTGTACATGTGCAATTGCAAGCAGATCATGAATCTACCATTATCTGACATTGAAAGCGTTGAAAACCGTAACTTATACACTTAAAGTCCTCACCTTTGCCTTTTGAAACTCAACGAATCAGCAAGGGTAGTAGAACTTCCGTATACGGGAGTTTTCTAGCCTAAAGAGCGGAATCGGTTAGTTGTTACATAGCCTACAACGATCCTACCAAGATTCAGACCTAGGGTTAGGGTTTCTTACCTTCAAATGGGATGGATACCGCCGGGAAAGCGCCTAGAACAGGGCGGTGTAGGCCGTGTAACAATCCAAAGCAGTAGGAGGAAAATCGGCAACAAACTCCAAGCCTTTCTCTCTCTTTTCTCTCTCTCCCTCTAGGGTTAAAATCCCAAATTCATGTGGCTATGAGAGGGGCTGTTCTAAGCCCCTTTTATAGCCAAAAACATTCTGAAATTAGACTCAGGTTCAAGGGGTACTGCTAATATAGGATATTCGTCACTTTTCCAGCTCAAAAGGGAGGTTCTGGTGGCCCTCCTTGAACCAAACGTCAGAATTAAGCTCACCATCTATGGATCTACGTGGGATTACGTTTTTGACTCGATCGGATTCCCAGATCGCACGTGGCGGACCACTTTCAGTTCGACGGTCAGTGGGCCACGATCAGAAATTCTAAGTACATGTAAATGTTCCTGAAATTTTTCTTAATCCGAGGGTGTAATTTGGTCGATTCGACGGTCAGGTTGCTAATACTTGACGCGTCAACGAATGATGCCGATCACTATTCCGGATATTTATTTTGGCATGGGAATAGTGTTTTTCACACTCCCTCGCTCCGAATCGAAACGAATGGCCGTGGAACATCGGATGGAGCTGATTTTTGAGATGATTGTTAAGCCCGGTGGGGCGGTCCTAGTTCCTTAGCTTCGGGTTAATCGGACTCCCGATGTGCGATCTAGACTGTACGAAGTTTCATTTCATTCCCGAGAGCAAACGGGAAATGAGTTTGGTTCTAAACTTTAGGGTAACCTAGCGTCAATGATTCTGCAACTTTTGGGTCTTGCAGATCGTATTTAAAGCGATCCTAACGGATTTTATGGCTAATCGAGTTTAGTACTTAGTTAACTTTGTTAAATTTCTAAAGAATTTAATCCTACGTGATTTCTGGTCGAGGTGGTACTCGACCCAATGTATGAAAATTTACGGGTCGTTACACTAAACCTACACCTAATCCTAATCTCGACTCCTTAACCTAAAACTAAAACTTGAAAACCCAAACCTAAACCCAATTCCGAACCCAAACCCGATTTCCTAAACCTACACCTTAACCTATTCTCAATTCCCTAACGCTATAACCTATAACTTATAACCTTAACCTAAACCTAAACCTAAACCTAAAACCTAAATGTATTCTCAAATCCTTAAACCTAAACCTACACCTAATCCTAATCTCAATTCCTTAACCTAAACCTAAACTTGAAAACCTAAACCCGATCCCAAATCCGAACCCAATTTCCTAAACCTAAACCTTAACCTATTCTCAATTCCCTAAAGCTATAACCTATAACCTATACTTAAACCTAAACCTAAACTTAGAACTAAAACCTAAATGTATTCTCAAATCCTTAAATCTAAACCTACACCTAATCATAATCTCAACTCCTTAACCTAAACCTAAAACTTGAAAACCCAAACTGTTTTCCCGATCCTGAACCCAAACCCGTTTTCCTAAACCTAAACCTTAACCTATTCTCAATTCCCTAAAGTTATAACCTATAACCAAAACCAAAACTAAAACCAAAACCTAAACCTAAAACCTAAATGTATTCTCAAATCCTTAAACCTAAACCTACACCTAATCCTAATCTCAACTCCTTAACCTAAACCTAAAACTTGAAAACCCAAACCTAAACCTAATCCCGAACCCGAACCCGATTTCCTAAACCTACACCTTAACCTATTCTCAATTCCCTAACGCTATAACCTATAACCTATAACCTAAACCTAACTTAAACCTATAACCTTAACCTAAACCTAAACCTAAAACCTAAATGTATTCTCAAATCCTTAAACCTAAATCTACACCTAATCCTAATCTCAATTCCTTAACCTAAACCTAAACTTGAAAACCAAACCCAAAACCTAAACCCGATCCCAAACCTCGAACCCGATTTCCTAAACCTAAACCTTAACCTATTCTCACCCCTACAAAGCTATAACCTATAACCTATACTTAAATCTAAACCTAAACTTATAACCTAAACCTATAACCTTAACCTAAACCTATAACCTAAACCTAAACCTAAACTTAAAACCTAAATGTATTCTCAAATCCTTAAATCTAAACCTACACCTAATCCTAATCTCAACTCCTTAACCTAAACTTAAAACTTGAAAACCCAAATGTTTTCCCAATCCCGAACCGGAACCCAATTTTCTAAACCTAAACCTTAACCTATTCTCAATTCTCTAAAGCTATAACCTATAACCTAAACCTACACCTATAACCTAAATGTATTCTCAAATCCGTAAACCTAAACCTACACCTAATCCTAATCTCAACTCCTTAACCTAAACCTAAAACTTGAAAATCCAAACCTAAACCCGATCCCAAACCCGAACCCAATTTCTAAACCTAAACCTTAACCTATTTTCAATTCCCTAAACCTATAACCTAAACTCAATTCCTAAACCTTAACCTATAATCTAAACCTATAACCTACACTTATAACCTAAACCTAAACCTATAACCTAAACCTTAACCTATAACATATAACCTATAACCTAAATTCAATTCCTAAACCTTAACCTATAACCTAACCTAAACCTAAACCTATAACCTACACTTATAACCTAAACCTAAACCTATAACCTAAACCTAAATGTATTCTCAAATCCCTAAACCTAAACCTACACCTAATCCTAATCTCAACTCCCAAACCTAAACTTGAAAACCTAAACCTAAACCCGATCCCGAACCCGAACTCGATTTCCTAAACCTATAACCTAACATAAACCTAAACTTATAACCTAAACCTATAACCTTAACCTAAACCTAAACCTAAAACGTAAATGTATTCTCAAATCCCTAAACCTAAACCTATAACCTAAACCTATAACCTTAACCTAAACCTAAACCTATAACTTAAACCTAAACCTAAAACCTAAATGTATTCTCAAATCCTTAAACTTAAACCTAAACCTACACCTAATCATAATCTCAACTCCTTAACCTAAACCTAAAACTTGAAAACCCAAACCTAAACCCGAACTCGAACCCGAACCCGATTTCCTAAACCTAAACCTTAACCTATTCTCAATTACCAAAATGTATACTTATAACCTAAACCTATAGACTTAACTCAATTCCCTAAACCTTAACCTATAACCTAATTTAAACCTGAACCTATAACCTACACTTATAACCTAAACCTGTAACCTTACCCTAAATGTAAAACCTATAACCTATAGCCTATACCTAAACCTAAAACCTAAACCTAAACCTAAACCTAAACTTAAACCTAAACCTATAACTTAAACCTAAACCTATAACCTAAACTTAAACCTGAACCTAAACCTGAACCTAAACCTATATAACCTTAACCTATAACCTATAACCTTCGCCTTTATCTTTGTGATTTTTTATATTTTTATTTATTATGTTAAACTTAATTATATGTATTTATACGTGAATGAATGTGATGTGGATAAGATTGTTTGTGTTTGGATGAATGTAGTTTATGTTTGGATGGATTTACTAGTTTGAGTTTACATGGATGTGAATGTGAATATGATGAAATATATTAACAGGTGTATATCAGGAAGAATATCTATGAAATTTATTGTAATAGGTGTAAAAAAAAAAACGAGACTTTTACCTATGAAACTTTTCGTAGGTAAAAGTTTTGTAAATATTTTTACCTACGAAAATTTTCGTAGGTAAAAGGTTTTTACTTATTTTTTATCGACGAAAATTTTCGTAGGTAAAAGTTAAGGTTTTTGCTTGTTTTTTACCGACGAAAACTTTCGATGGCAAAAGTTTTATAATTATTTTTACCTACGAAATGTTTCATCGGTAAAAGTTTTTTTGCTTATTTTTTACCGACGAAAATGTTTGTCGATAATAGTTTTGTAATTATTTTTATCTACGAAAATTTTCGTCGGTAAAAGTTTTGGAATTATTGTTACCTACGAACATTTTCATTGGTAAAAGTTTTTGCTTGTTATTTACCGATGAAAATTTTCGTCAGTAAAAAAGTCTTACCTTTTCCGACGATTCGAATTTTTCGTCGGTAAAAGTCTTCCCCGACAGTCTTTTACCGACGAATTTATCGACAAAAATTTTCGTCGGTAAAACTGTTTACCTATGAAAAATAAGCTTTTAGCGACGAAAATTTTCGTCGGTAAAAGTGGGTTTTCTTGTAGTATATAGTGGATTATTTATCACTTGGTGCTGTTGTTTTTTTTCGAAAAAAAAAATTCATGTAAATTAAATTCATGTGGTCTCTATACTTTCTTGAAAATTTCTTTTCCTATTGCAGTGTATGATTTCATCTAATGTTGTTTCCAAGCTCGACAAGTCATATTAAGGCCTGCTGCATCACCAACCATCCCTATCTCTTTATCCTAACTTGACCTTTGTGGCTGACAATCTTAGAGAATCATGTTACATCCTTGGTTACGCATGTTTCCATCCATCCAATAACATTGTATTAATAGTACTCAACCATGATATGAATCCTGCAGGCCACTGTCCATTCACATGGCATTTTTCTATGTCCACACAAATTGCGTTAGTACTCCTTTTGTAACTTCGTCGTGATGGTTCTAACAGCTTGAGGAATTAATTTTAACAAGTGTTTGATATTTTTTGAATGAGTAATGATCTAGTAAGCTGTGTATTGGAACCTTTCCAAGCAGATAGTTGCATTTGTACTCCTCGTCATCCAGATCACCTATTTGGACCATCCAGTTCTAATCCATACCGTTGGATATCGGTCTATAGAGCCCACCTATGAGAAACCACTAATAGGTGGGTCTCACACGATTTATCGTCTGATTATCTCATATTGGATATTATAGTGCGAGATAGAGATTGATTTTATTTCAGAAAACTCCCCCATCTTCCCCTATTCTTCTATCGTATGAATAGATGAACTCCCATTATACAAAAATGCATGGCATTTGATAAACATCAAGAGAAAAATGAGAGAATATTTAATTGTTTATGTAGCTCTTATTATAGATCATTTAATCGTATCCGATGGCCATTCTAACCGTGAATCAATAGGTGGATAAGCTCCATCTTGCTCTCATAATGTTGACTTAGTAGATCACTTGTTGAGAGCCGTCTATGAGGTCTATCCTTAATCTAATGGGCCTACCCATCCGTGCTTACACACTCTTCATAGGCTGATATCCTTGAAATTAAAACTATATTGATCAGACGATCTTAACCGATGGGCCAGTGGTTACAAAAAATTGATGGATAAGATCATTAGTAGAAGAACTGTCCAGTTAGAGATGTTTAGGACCATATTATTTATATGGTTTTTTAACAATGCCCAAAGAAGATTGGAATAGATAGGTCATTTCTCTTTATCAATATCAACATATAATCCCAACCGTGTGGATTTCGTGGTTAAAGACTCGGTGACTTGACTGATCGGTCCACTCATCAGGCGGGTCGTGTCTACTGCAAGAAAATGGACGGTTCGGATAGAGCTGCCAAACGTCCGCATTCAGTTTTCGCATGTTGCCCGTCTAATGAGTGAACTGGCTGGATTTTCTATATGGTCGTTGTTGGGGATAAAAATACCAAGTCCCGAGACTCGGACTTAGCGCCTCGGGTCGCCGCCTCGGGTCGCCAAAGGATACGTCAGAGCCGAGGGAAGTCAAAGCTTCTGTAAACCGAGACAAAAGTTGAGTCGGTCCAGACGACGAACCGGTAGTCCAGGCATGCCTCGGGCGACCCTCTAACCGGACCGGCCGACAAAGGAAGGACGGCGCGAAACAAGGCCTCATCCCAAATATCTCGGAATAAGATCCCCGATCCCGAAACTCACGGGATCGGATAAAGACAAGAGACGGGCACGATCCTGTCTCCGTGATACTAGGAGAAGAATCCTCTTTCAGTTGCACGATACTGGAAGGAGAATCCTCCCGGGACAAAACGCTCCAGCAGCTATAAAAGGAGGACCTTCATCATCTTGGGAGGTACGCAAAAAGTTCTCTTTCTCAAAAACCCCTCAATACATTTAGACCTCGAATCCAGGCCTGACTTTGGCATCGGAGGGTCCCCTGCTCGAGCCAGGGTCTCCTTTGTCCCTTCTCTTTGTGCAGGTATACGAAGGTCTAAGGGGACAATCCAGATTTTTACATCAACAGTTTGGCGCCGTCTGTGGGAACGTATAAAAAGCCATCCCTTATTTCTATTGAACTCCATGGTGATGACTAGAAGAACGGTTCCAGAAGAAGATTTGAATGAGATCGCGGTTACAGGGCCAGCAGGCCCGGTCGCGGTCCCCGCAGTCCAGAACCCACCTAACAACCGCCGACGAGGAGCGACCAGAACAAGCAACAATCAGCGGGGTCGGAACGATGGGCGGTTAGATCAGGAGGTTCAAGAAATCCGATCCGATATGAATATGATGAAGCAGATGTTGGAACGAATGTATCAGAACAAATGCAGCCACTCCCGCCTCCTCAAGGGGAGACGGCGGCTGCAGCGGCCGATCCTCAACCTTCCGCGCCGCATTCTTTCCGGCCGAGCCAACCCCAAGGCGTATCTGAGCCGTCTCCAGCTCAGTCGGCCAACGCATCTCTGCCCCCAACCGATCTTCGACACGAGACAGAGCGAAGGAGGCGCATCCGACCTCCCATAGAAGGCACGGCAGAGAGTAGTGAACCTTGGAAAGTCGATATTCAGAATTTCAAACGAGAAGTACGGGAGGAAATGGCGAAAGAAATGGCAGACATGAGGCATGGCCGAATTAATCCGACCAGGTCCGAAGCAAAGGCGTCCCCCTTTGGGACTCGGTAATGGAGGCCCGGTTGCCCGAGAGGTTTCGCTTTACCTCAGATCACTCCTTTCACCAAGCAAGACCGACCCGACGGAGTATATCGAATGCTTCATAACTTATATGGAGCTCCACGATGCCTCGGATGCAGTAATGTGTCGGGCCTTTTCTCTTACATTGACCGATGTAGCGCGGCTGTGGTTCAAACAGTTGAAACCAAAGTCCATCAGTTCATTCGTTGAGCTGAGTGACGCCTTCCTCACCAACTTCATCGGCGGAAAAAAGAAATTGAAGCCCCCTGCACATCTGAACAACATAGTTCAGAAGCAGGGAGAGCTATTAAAAGATTATATCAAGCGCTTCAATTTCGAATCCCTTCAGGTTCGAAAACACTCAGAAGAAACGGCTCTCAACGCGCTCATGCAAGGAGTTAGAGATAAGCCATTCCTGGCATCTCTAGACAAAACTCCACCCGACACTCTGGCAGAGTTTATGGCACGATCGGATAAGTATGCAAACGCCGAAGAAACACGAATTCTGCGCGAAACTAAAACTTTGGTCAAAGAGTCGGCCAAAAAGGAAGCCGACTCGACCGGAGGAAGGAAACGCAAGGATGAGCAGGCACACGATGAGCGAAGGTCAGGCAAACGCCCGGATCGACGATTTTCCACGTATACCCCCCTGAACAAAACTCAGGAACAGGTATTGATGGAAATCAAGAGTGAAGGCTTTGTCAGCTGGCCCAGTAAGCTCAAAAGTAATCCTAATCGGCGAGACAAGGATAAGTACTGCCATTATCACCGTGATCACGGGCATAACACGAGTGATTGTCGTCACCTAAAGGAAGAGATCGAACGGCTCATAAAGGACGGCCGACTCAAAGAACATATAGTCAAAGCTGAAGTAACTGAGAGACGTCCGACCGAGAGTCAGCCGATGGAAGAAATCCGGACAATTATCGGCGGTCCGCGAGGTGGGGGCGACTCAAACAATGCTCGAAGGAATCATGCGAGAAAACTTAATCAGCCTGAATCCGAGCTTATGATCATAGATCGGCCACCAAAGGAGAAGAAAAGGGAAAAATATTGTATTTCATTCACAGAGGAAGACGCCCGAGGAATCTACCACCCCTACGATGACGCGTTGATTGTCACCCTGACCATCGCTAACCAGAAAGTATTCCGGATACTCATCGATACGGGATCATCTGCAGACGTGTTATTTACTCAGGCGTTCGATAAGATGAGAATCGAACGGTCCATGCTACGTCCAGTTCGGACCCCGTTAATCGGATTTTCCTGGGGACAAGTCTTGCCGCCCGAAGGAACTGTCTCGTTGCCACTCACTGCCGCAATGCCCCACATCAGACAACGATGATGGTGAAATTTCTAGTCGTCGATCAACCCTCAGTATACAATGCAATACTCGGCCGACCTTCTTTAAGTCTCCTCCAGGCTGTGGTATCCACATACCATCTTTCCTTGAAATTCCCGACTGAGACGGGAGTAGGAATTGTCAAAGGAGACCAGCAAGATGCGAGGCGCTGTTACATGATAGCTGTAAAAGGGACCGCCAACAAAAGTCCGATCAACATATCAACGATCGAGTCATTGGACCCTCGGGGCGAGGGTCATGAACGAGGGCAGCCGGTCGAAGATCTTATCTCAGTCCCCCTGGTCGAGACAGATGGATCCAAGACGGTACGGATTGGCTCGTCTTTACAGTCCCCCTTGAGAGAAAACCTGATAGCCTTGCTCCGAAAGTACGCTGACGTATTTGCCTGGTGCCATGATGATATGCCCGGGATCGACCCATCTGTGATGACTCACCGACTCAACATCGATCCGTCATACCGGCCGATCCGACAGAAGCGACGACCGCTCGGCCCTGAACGATACGCCATCATTGAAGAAGAAGTCGGCAAACTTCTCCAAGCTAATTTCATAGAAGAAATACACTATCCGGAATGGGTCGCAAATGTCGTGCTCGTAAAGAAATCCAACGGGAAGTGGCGAGTCTGTATTGACTACACTGACTTAAATAAAGCCTGCCCGAAGGATAGCTTTCCGCTTCCGAGAATAGACCAGTTGGTAGATAGTACCGCCGGACATGAGCTCCTTAGTTTCATGGATGCATATTCGGGGTATAATCAAATTGTAATGCATCAGAAAGATAAATCAAAAACTACCTTTGTCACCGACAAAGGCCTTTATTGTTACCGAGTGATGCCATTTGGTTTAAAGAATGCCGGCGCAACTTACCAAAGATTAGTTAACAAAATCTTTGCTCGGCTTATAGGCCGAACTATGGAAGTATACATTGACGACATGCTCGTCAAAAGCATACACGCGGCAGATCATGTAAATGATTTGGAAGAAATGTTCCTCATCTTACGAAAGTTTCGGATGAAGCTAAACCCGAGTAAATGTGCTTTTGGGGTGGGCTCTGGAAAATTCCTCGGTTTCCTGGTTAGTCAGCGAGGAATAGAGGCGAACCCTGAGAAGATAAAGACTTTGATTGATATGGAATCCCCTAAAACCATCAAGGACATCCAAAGGTTGACTGGACGAGTCGCTGCACTTAACTGGTTCTTGTCCAGAGCCACGGATAAGTGTCTCCCTTTCTTCAAGCAGTTGAAGGGACGACAAACAATGGGTTGGACGGAAGAATGCGAAGCGGCATTTCAACAATTAAAATCATATCTCGGTTCTCCACCTCTCTTATCAAAGCCCGAGTCGCGAACCCCCGTCTTCTTTGTATCTAGCAAAGATCCGAGGCACCTATTAGCTCGGCTTTGATACGAGAATCCGAAGGAAAGCAGCTGCCGGTATATTACGTCAGCAAAGCATTATTGCCAGCAGAAACAAGATACCCAAGCTTGAAAAAAGTAGCCTTGGCGCTAATAACTTCTTCTCGCCGACTCAGGCCGTATTTTCATGCTCATACCATCATCGTGATGACCGATCTTCCTCTTCGCCAAGTTTTGTAGAAACCAGAAGCTTCCGGCCGACTCACGAAATGGGCTATCGAACTGAGTGAGTTTGATATTCAATACCAGCCGAAGGCGGCAATCAAAGGGCAAGCCGTCGCTGATTTTATTGCTGAAGGAACCCCACCAACCGATCTCCCAGTCAACGATATGCCAAAGGATGTTGTAGTCCCAAGAATGTACCGCTACCCCGACCCCCGCCCGCCCCATTCCCCAGGAAACCGTTTGTCGACGCTCTTCCAACTCGAAGGCAAGTGGGGCCGGATTGTGTTGGAAACCCCGATCATACCTATATACAATGCCTTACGACTTGATTCCAAGCGTCGAACAACACGGCAGAATATGAAGCATTGTTACTCGGCCTCCGACTCGCCGCCAAAGATGGGAGTCACACACCTAAGTGTTTTCACGATTCTCGGCTGGTTGTAAATCAAGTCACCTGTATACCGGACACGGAAGGACCAATTAAGAGCGTACATGGAGAAAGCGAAAGACCTTATCAATGGATTTCAACTCGTCATGTCACTCGGATCTCTCGACGGAAAAACGGCAAAGCCGACTTATTAGCAAAGCTAGCCTCCGCCGATGAAGATGATATACCCAGTCCGTCCCTCGTCGAATACGTCGATAAACCGAGCATAAATGAGCCGCCTAGTAAGGTCGTCAATGCAATCGACTCGAACCATCCCGGGTCGATCCAATCCGCCAAGACTCGAGTAGGGGAAACGCTCAAGATCGTGCCGAGGCTCGACGAGTGCGATTCCGAGCCTCCCGTTACACCATGCTCAACGATATTCTCTATAAAAAGGGTTATTACGCCCGTCATTGCGCGTGCCTCAAACCCAAGTGAGGCAAACTATGTATTACGTGAAATCCATGAAGGAATCTGTGGAAACCACTCGAGGGCGGTCTCTCGCCCACAAGGTCCTACGACAGGGATATTATTGGCCCACTATCCAAAACGACGCTCGCAAACTCGTCCAAAAATGCGACAAATGTCAAAGGTTCGCAGCAATTCCGAGACAAGCTCCCGAGGCATTGACACCAATGACGGGTCCTTGGCCCTTCGCGCAGTGGGGTATCGATATTATCGGTCCACTCCCTATGGGAAAAGGTCAGACCAAGTTTGCTGTGGTAGCAGTGGATTATTTCACGAAATGGGCCGAGGCAGAGCCGTTAGCAAAGATAACCGAACAGAAGATCACCGATTTCGTATGGAAAACATTATCTCGCCGATTCGAATACCCCGTATCATTATTACGGATAATGGGAGGCGCTTCGATAACGTAAATTTTCGCGAGATGTGCGACAACCTCTAATCGAAACGTTTATTCTTCACCCCATCACCCTCAAACTAATGGGCAAGTTGAGGCAAATCAACAAGATCATTAAGCAACATCTCCCAACTGCTTGACCGAGCCAAAGGAGCATGGGCCGAAGAACTCCCGAAAATTCTTTGGGCTTACTGGACCACGGCTCGAACCGCCACAGAGAAACCCCTTTTACTCGCTATGGCTCTAAGCCGTCACTCCCGTTGAAATCGGCTTACCTTCGGCCGGTCACTTCATTCAACACGGATGAAAATGAAGAACTCCTCGCACTCTGACTCGACCTCCGGACGAGCAAAGGGAAGTGGCACGACTACGTACGTAAGCCCTAAGAACGACAAGTGGCTCGCTTCTACAATGCCCGAATTAAGATCAGACGGTTCCGATGGGAGATATGGTTCTCCGAAAAGTATTTTCGAATACTAAAGAAATTGGATCGGGCACACTAGGACCAAACTGGGAAGGACCTTACATTGTCTCGGGTACCATCCGGCCAGGGACATACCAATTAGAAGATCTAAACGGACAGTCGCTGCCCCATCCTTGGAACGCTGAACACTTAAAGGTTTACTATCCTTAGCTCGGTACTTAAAATTCAAGGAATCCGAATTAAGAAAGCTTTAAAGCCAAAATTCAATGAATAAAAGTGCTATCTTTCATTTCTCTTCAACTGTTCTTACAAAACAAAAAAAAAACATATAAGGACCCCTGGCTACTGCCTTCCGGAAGGAACAGTATTCAAAGCATTCTCGCATGTACCGGCGTCATCCCCAAGAATGACCTCAAGAATGCAAGGTCCCTGATTCTCGGATTCCGAGGCACCTCCACCTTCGATTTCTGAGAGATCGAGGTCAAGGAAGGATTTCTTGATGTCTTTGACACATTCCAGAAATCCGCTTTGGAACAAGCGATCCCTTTCATCCTCGAACTCCGCCGACTCAAGGAATGCCTGGACGGCTTGGTCCCTAGCCTTCTCTGCCTCCCGAGTCTTATCGGTCCTGCTGAATAAGTTACTGCCGCCTCAAGCTTAGCCCGAGCCAAGTCGTCTCGCACAGAAGCATGGGTTGCAAGGATTCGCCTGTTCTCCTCTTCTCTACCCCAGAGAGAGAGCCGACATTCGAGTAACCTCGGCCCTCGCTTCATCAAGGGCTTTCTTGAAAGAGTCACCTCGCTTTCGCATCTTCTAGCAGACTTCCTCAAGGCCGGCCTCGCCCATCAGAACGCCGACCAGTATCTCAGTGTTCTCACGTCGCCCTTCAGCTTCCGAGAGAAGGGTCTGCAGCCGATGGGCCGAGGATAACTCTTTACAGGCCTTAACTAAGCAGGGAGCGAGTTCAAAAAGCACCCTTGCTGCATGACCGACGGTTTGCGACGAAGGAGCGTTATAGAGACTGACAAACTCCTTTTCGCTCCCATGGGCTAAGGCCCAGGGAACCATCCCCGACAGCATCTTCTGCAAAATGGATGGCCCCTCCTGGCTCGTTTCCTCTCCTCTGGAGGATGCGGTCCTCGTCTCCTCTTCCCCTCTGGAAGACGCAGCCCTTGTCTCTTCCTCCTGCCTCGGGACTTCCGTCGCAACACGTTCCGAGTCAGGTGCCGCCTGAGGTTCCGAGGTAGCGGCCACTTGTCACTTCCACCTCTCTTCTTCCGGATCGTGATCCCAATTACGACGACGAAGGAGCAGAAGAACTCGCAGCTCCTTCTCCTTCTCGCGCTACTCTCTGTCTCTTCTACGCCGAGGCTCCGACAAAAGGACCGATCGCGGAGGAGCCTTTAGCTTGAAACCGCCCTAAGCGAGGGGACGAGTTCCAGCCATCTCTCGAGGGGGCCGATTCTGGGAACAGCCCTTAGATGGGGGCGAGCTTCTAGCATCTAAAAAAAAAAAAAAAGAAAAAAAAAAGAAGACGAAGTAAATCGTGGAAGACTCAAAAGGCACGTGAAAATACAATTTCAATACCGTGACGACCGAGTCTAGACTCGCGAGATGAAGACGCTCCGGTTGAAGGAGCACCTTCCAAGACCTATCTGTACGGTCTAACGTCCTCAACTCTTTGATCCGAGCCGAAGCACTAGAGCCGAGCTTCGCCGCTTCTTCTGGGATGTCCGCTGCACAAGTCCATTAGACTCGGAATATAGCAAAAATAAAGAAAGGCAAGAGAGAAGAGCCAAGTCACCTGCTCTCTGAAAAGCTCCGAGGAACACGAGCCTCGTAGGACCGGACTCAGCCGTCTCCCAACGGCCGCAAGCCCAAAACCAACGTTCTCTCCAATGTTTGTTGGAAGTGGGAGGGTCGGTTATTAGGGAGCCGCCTCCGCCCCGCCAAGCAGCAAAGACATAAAAGCCGGGGTAGTTCGGATTCACGCGCACTTGGTATAAATGAAGAAATTCGTCGACCGTTAGCGGCGGCTGTTCCATCTCAGCCCACAGTACCGCACACCCGAGTAAGTTCCTCCACCCATTCGGAACTATTTGCCCCGGTGCAATCCGAATGCGAGACAAAACTCCCCGGACAATGGGTCGAAGGGGCAGACGCAAGCCGCATTGCATCGAGACTTGGTAGATCGCGACCGCCCCAGGAGGAGGATGATCCGGCAAATCTCTCGGACGGGGGAGATAAGTGATAACCGATTCGGGGATGTGATACTCGATTCGGATTCTGTCCAAATCCGCCTCGGTTAAGACCGAAGGAACCGGACCGCTAGGTCATCCCCCGATCCTTCTCCGTCGACTCGCACGTGCCGACTTATCACCAGAACCGACCCGAGGTTCCTTCAGCGATTAATATTTCATCTTCCTCCTCCTCCTCTTCTTCTTCCATATCTCTTGGAAGATTGGGCCTTCCCGGGCGAGTTATCAAAGACGACCCGCCCAGAGAAGGGTTAACGGAAGCAGGGCGCTCCGCCGGAGCTTCAGTAACCCTCTCAGACAAAAATGCAGCGTTCGCATCAACCGCAATCTCCGTTAGTAAAGAAGGCGATTCCGCAACGTTCCAAAACGTTGCGCTTCCTTCATCTCCGAAACTCCTTCTCGGGACTTTGAGAACCTCTAGTCGCCATTACCTCTAAATAAAAAAGAAGGAGAGACTCACCGGAGGAAGGTAGGACAGCGGAAATGGCGAAAAGAGCCGCTGACAGTCAAGACAGAGGAAAGGAAGAAGAGGAAAGGCCAAAAAGCTCCACAGGAAATACGAAGCGGGAACGGCAATAGAAGTTCGAAATGCGGGACCCTCCCCCTTTTATAAGATTGCCACGCGGCGGAGGCAATTAATGGGGAAATGATTCGACGCTTGCATCGACTCCCCCACTCGACACGTGGCGCGCGAAGACTGACAATAATAATGCCCTTGCTACGTGTCCGAACCTCATTGGCGGGATGAGCGATTTGACAGTTGCCGGCGCATGCGATGTCAGAAACTGAACCGTCTCCCATCAAAGGCGACATAGAATGCATTAAATGTCTATTTCTCTCGGACCACGTCACGAACCGACTCAAAACTCTCTACTCCTAAGTGTCATATGAGACACACGGAGTAGGGGGGCTTACTGTTGGGGATAAAAATACCAAGTCCCGAGACTCGGACTTAGCGCCTCGGGTCGCCGCCTCGGGTCGCCAAAGGATACGTCAGAGCCGAGGGAAGTCAAAGCTTCTGTAAACCGAGACAAAAGTTGAGTCGGTCCAGACGACGAACCGGTAGTCCAGGCATGCCTCGGGCGACCCTCTAACCGGACCGGCCGACAAAGGAAGGACGGCGCGAAACAAGGCCTCATCCCAAATATCTCGGAATAAGATCCCCGATCCCGAAACTCACGGGATCGGATAAAGACAAGAGACGGGCACGATCCTGTCTCCGTGATACTAGGAGAAGAATCCTCTTTCAGTTGCACGATACTGGAAGGAGAATCCTCCCGGGACAAAACGCTCTAGCAGCTATAAAAGGAGGACCTTGATCATCTTGGGAGGTACGCAAAAAGTTCTCTTTCTCAAAAACCCCTCAATACATTTAGACCTCGAATCCAGGCCTGACTTTGGCATCGGAGGGTCCCCTGCTCGAGCCAGGGTCTCCTTTGTCCCTTCTCTTTGTGCAGGTATACGAAGGTCTAAGGGGACAATCCAGATTTTTGCATCAACAGTCGTCTTAGGAGTGGACCGACCTCAAGCGATGCTCAGATGTTCCACACGCTTATGAAGATGGCACGTGTTCTAAGCTTCCTACAAATGCGCACGTGCGTATGGGCAAGCAAACCGTACATTTTTTTCTAACATACAAAGTCCTGCTTCTGGGGCCCATGGTTTAGTGATCTGAACTGTTCTTCTGATAACGAACATCCAGAAAATCTGCCCATATAGATGGTTGAGAGAAAAAGTATAGCATCTGTTCACATTCGGTGAAAAAATAAGCGAATGTGGAACTGCTGGACTCCTCCAATTGGGAGATCTCTCGAGGGGTTCCATATATCCAGGAAGATCATCAGATCAACGGTTTGGATCATAGAACCATGGCTCCCACATTTAGAAAATCCTATGCATCCGCAAACTGTAGTAACAATGATCACGATCTATAGGATGGAAGAAACGTTTCCAATAACTAAAAGGATTACATATAATACCATTTCCTTATTTAGATACAAACTGGTGAACTTTCGTCATCTTCCCAAACGTTGCATTTATTACTCACTTGCCATGCCCAGACCCGGATCCAGCCCCGTATCCGGAACCTTCACCATAACCAGATCCAGACCCCGAACCTCTCCCGGAGCCGGACCCTGAACCATAGCCCTCGCCATGTCCAGAACCAGATCCTGAACCGGCACCATGCCCGTATCCGGATCCGGATCCATATCCTTGACCACGACCGGAACCTGAGCCAGCACCAAAACCGGCACCATGCCCGGATCCGGATCCGGATCCATATCCTTGACCACGACGGGAACCTGAGCCAGCACCAGAACCGGCATATGACCCAGCAGACGAACCTGCACCAGAGCCAGCACCGGAACCGGCAGATGACCCAGCAGACGAACCTGCACCAGAGCCAGAGCCAGAGCCAGAGCCGGAGCCGGAGCCGGAGCCGGAGCCAGAGCCTGACCCAGAACCAGAGCCAGACCCGGATCCAGACCCGGACGCACCACCACCACCCAATCCAATTCCCGTTCCTACACCCACACCAATCCCAAGACCACCACCCAAGTCCAGACCCAAGTCCTTTCTAGCAGCTCGGCTCTCCACCAACAAAGCACATGAAGCAACAAGCAATGCAAGTGCCATGAACTTGAAGTGTGCCATTTTTTATCAACTGAACTCCTTTGTACACTCCTAAAGATGTAAAAGTTCCAAACTTCCAACGAGTGATAGAGTTTACAAGGAAAGAGAGGATGGTGTGTTCGCTATAGATAGTAGTTGGTTGTGATATATGTAGGGAGAGGAAGGGCCATATATTTATAGATGGTTGTAACCGTCCAAATGAGATATGATCGTATACATGCAAGTGTGAAATGGATTAGATAAAAAAAAAAAACTTGTGGTGGATACGCGTACATGTAGTGTAGTGGAGCACTATGGTGCTTGGTATGATGACACGGCTTTGGTGCTGCCCACGCACTAAAGAGGATAGTGAAGTATGATTAGCTGGTTTTTGGTGACTACTGTTTTTGTAAGGAACGTGTATTAGGTACTACTCCTGCCTCTCCCAAGCCTGGAACGGGCTAGGGCTCTAAGAGGCTCATTGTAATGCATGAGTTTATCAACACCATCCACCATTTTGCCATATCATTTTGAAATATAGGCTAAAAAATGAGGCATATTCAACGCTCAAGTGAACCACACCATAGGAAGCAGTGGTGTTAATTACATCTACCTTTGAAACCTTCCTTAGGGTCCATGGTGATGTTTATTTGCCATCCAACTTATTTATGATGTCACGCCCCAAACTCGGGAACTGGGCTCACAAAATTTTCCGCCGTCGAATCCGGTGCCGATAGCTCCGTAGTACCCCATTCTCGGTTCCTAGCTCCCATGCGACAGATTCCGATCCTGAGATCGTACAAGGAGAATTTTCAGGGTGATTTTTTTTATTTGGTAAAGGAGCATAATCTGTTGGCGTGAGTTGTCAAATCAATCAATGAGTTGTCAATTAAGAGAAAATCAGAAAGATTATATTCGTGATTGTACAATATCTATGTATAGCCAAGAATAGTGTTGCTAATCTCCCTATATATTTGTAGAATATCTCTGTAAAGAAAGTATGAAAGAAATACAATAATAGAAAATCTGATATGGTATCAAAGCTAGTCGATTTCTGGCTCTTGGTTTACGTGTAACCCGTGTTCATAGCCTCCTTCCGTCGCCACCTTCACATATGGGAGACACCAAAACCTCGACGAAGTCCGATGACTCTTACATTGATCATAATACGCTCATCTCTGAAATATTCACCACAAAAATGGCTGAAGCTCTATCCAAAGCTCAGGCCCCGACTGTGCTTTTTGAACCTGCGGCTGTCCCGATCTACATCAAGTTGGATGGTTCCAACTATGCTTTATAGTCCCAAGTTGTCGAGATGTATATCTCCGGCAAAGACAAGTTGGGCTACATCAATGACTAGTTACCTCTGCCATCTTCGATCGATCTGTCCTTCCGCAAATGGCGTACTGATAATGTCATTGTCAAAGGATGGCTGATTAACTCCATGGATCCGGCGTTAATCAGCAATTTCATTCGATTTCCCATGACCAAAATGGTTTGGGATTCAGTTGCTACCACCTATTTTGATGGTGGCGATACCTCTCAAGTTTATGATCTCCGACGGCGTGTCTCACGTCTCCGCCAAGCGGGTGGCTCCCTGGAAAAATACTATACGTACTGATTTGCAAGGCCTCTGGCGTGAGATTGATTTTTGACGTCCCAATCCGATGAAGTGCCCTGCCGATATTGAACGTAATAATAATCTTCTCCAAGAAGATCAAGTCTATGTATTCTTGGATGTTCTTAATGACAGGTTGGACAATATTCGCAGTGATGTGTTGCAGGTGCACTCGTTTCCCACCATGGAGCAAGTGTATGCCCATGTCCGCAGGGAGGCTCTTCGCCAGGTGGTGATGAACGCTGGCGACCACGAACCACCTCCAGGGGCGGTGCTTGCTTTGAAAGGCCTAAAGCTTGTATTGTCTGGATCAGCTTCTCGGCATACTAAGAAATCTTCCTCTAATGCCCGTACCTCATCCGATGGTCTTAATGGCAATATGAAACATACACGTGAAAACTGCTTCCAGTTGCATGGGTACCCCGATTGGTGGCACGAGCTTCAAGCTAGAAAAAACGAGACGGTACGGCTGAAGGCGTGGGAAAGGCTGTTGTGGCAGCAGTCGAACCTTATCTCTCTCTCATCCCGCCCACTGCCTCACCTAAATCGGACTTCTCTCCTACGGATCCAAGTAACCTCTGTCATGCCTTGCTTAGTCGTCGCCATGATGTGGACAGTAGTGATTGACTCCTCGACTTTGGGGCCATGGATCATATGATGTTTGATCCTACAGATTTCTCCCATCACTCACCTCTAAGGCGCACCAATATTGCGAATGCTAATGGAGTGACCTCACCTGTCACAGGAGCCAGATCGGTAACCCTATCACCCTCTCTTTATTTACCTAACACTCTGCTTGTTCCCTCTTTATCTCATAAACTATTATCTGTTAGTTAAGTTACTACAGATCTAAATTATATGGTGTTAATGTTTTTCGATTTTTGTCTTATTCAGGATATTCTCACTAAGGAGATAATTGGGCGTAGTACTAAGAGGGGGGATTATACTACATGAAAGATTTCAGTTTGGGTCGTACGTATCACATGTCTTCTACACTTGGTTCCAAGGCTCGACAGATTTGGCTGTGACATCGTCGTTTGGGACATCCGTCATTTGGGTATTTATGACATTTATTTCCTGATTCATTCTCTAATGTGGAGACTTTTGAATTTCACTATAATATTTATATTTTAACCAAAAGTCATCGTACTATTTATCTACTGAGTATGAATAAAAGTGATACACCTTTTGCTTTAATTCATTCTGATGTATGTGGACCCTCTCCTTTATCTACTATATCTGGTGTACGGTGGTTTGTGATATTTGTTGATGATTGCACCTGGATGACCTTACTATATTTGATGAAACATAAGGATGAAGTGTTTCGTATCTTTCAGTCATTTCATATTATTGTTCAGACCCAGTTTTCTGCTCAGATTTGGATTCTTCACTCTGACAATGGTGGTGAATATGTTAATCACTACTTTCATTCCTATTTTCAACAATACAGTCTTATTCACGAGACCTCATGTCCTCAGACCCTTCAGTAAAATGGAGTCGTTGAATGGAAGAATCGACATATTCTTGAGACTACCAGGGCTCTCCTTCTAGGCGCTCATGTTCCCACACGACATTGGCCCAATGCTATTACCACTGCCGTACATTTAATCAATCGTCTTCATTCTAAAATATTAAATTTTAAGACCCCATTATAGTCTCTGTCAGACTCAGTCTCTCTACCTACGACCCTAATGATCCCTCCTCGCATATTTGAGTGTGTGGCGTATGTGCACCTTCCTAAGAACCAGCACCCCAAACTTGACCCATGTGCCCTTTGGTGCCTCTTCTTGGGTTATGCTACGCATAAAAAAGGCTACCGCTGCTATGATCCTGCTACCAAGCGCACCTATGTGACTATGGATGTCACCTTTCTGGAATCCGAACCATTCTATCCTTCTTCGGCATTCACTTCTTCTCTTAAGGGGGAGACACTAGATGAAGAGTTGAATTGGTTGAGTTTTGACTGGCTTGAAGATCGGAATGACACACCAATAATTAGCGAGGAATCAACAAATACATCTTCAAGGTCTGACATATCCTCTTAATCTAGAGGGCCTTCGGCAACTGAGCTCGCATCATCAGGAGAAGAACCTGAATCCCCCCATCTCTCAGTGCTTGTAGACCCATCTCCTAAGAATATTCCTGAGGTAAGCAATTTCACTACACCCTCATTTATGAATAACATAGATATGTCTGCTGGGTATACCTTACCTTTCAGGCATAACCGTGGTAAGCCACCAAACTGATACTCTCCAGACATTGAGGAAAGAAGGTTGAGGTATCCAATTGCCAACTATGTTTCCACCGAAAAGCTACCTGAACCTCTCAAGACATTCTCACACGAGCTGTCCGCATGTCATATTCCCACTACAGTTCAAGAAGCTTTAGCTGATCCCAAGTGGACACAAGCAATAGAGGAAGAAATGGGAGCACTACTAAAGAATCAAACATGGACCTTGGTTCCATTGCCTAAAGGAAAAAAAACAGTCAGGTGCAGATGGGTCTTCTCTGTTAAACACAAGACAGATGAATCTATAGAACAATACAAGGCAAGGTTAGTCGCAAAGGGATACACTCAAACATATGACATAGATTATCAAGAAACTTTTTCGCTGGTAGCGAAGTTAACACTACAAGAAATATGGTTTTTACCTACGAAACTTTTACTTACAAAAATATTTTTCGTAGGTAAAGATGACTTTTACCGATGAAAATTACTTTCGTAGGTAAAAGCATACTTTTACCAACAAAATTTTAATTCATAGGTAAAAGTCATCTTTACTTACGAAAATTTTCGTACGTAAAGGGTGTTTTGACTTTTTCACCATCGAAGCTTTATTTTTACCTACGAAATCGTATTTCATAGGTGAAACCCATCTTTACCTACAAAAATATTCGTAGGTAAAAGTCTTACCTTTGCTAACGAAATTTTTTTTTCGTGGGTAAAAGGTGTTCCCCTCGGACTATTAGCGAGGAATTTGCCAACAAAAATTTTCGCGGGTAAAACTTTTTACCTACGAAAATCAGACTTTTACCTACGAAAATTTTTGTTGGTAAAAGTGGCTTTTCTTGTAGTGTAAATACAGTTAGGGTCCTGTTATCTCTCGCAGCCAACTTGGACTGGCCATTGCACTAGTTTGATGTAAAGAACGCATTTCTCCATGGTGATCTTGAAGAGAAAGTCTACATGGATACTCCTCCAAGCTACACAACATCTTCAAAAGCTGAAGTTGTGTGCAAATTACAGCGAGCACTATATGGATTAAAACAATCACCTCGAGCATGGTTTGGGAGGTTCAGTCTGGCAATGAAGAAGTATGGTTTCCACCAAAGTAATTCAGATCATACATTATTTCTGAAGCACCAACGAGGCAAGGTAACAACTTTAATTATATATGTCGATGATATGCTCATCACAGGGGATGATAAGGAGAAAATCGCTAAGCTTCAGAAATAATTGGCGAGCTGAGTTCGAGATGAAAAATCTACGAGGACTCAAATATTTTCTGGGAATAGAGGTTGTTAGATCAAGGCGAGGCATATTTCTTTCTCAGCGAAAATATATATTAGACTTACTATGTGAGGTTGGAACGTTGGATTGTAAGCCAGCATACACTCCAATCATTCAGAACCACAAGCTCGGAGAATATCCAAGCCAAATGCCAACGGACAAAGGAAGGTACCGGAGATTAGTTGGTAAACTTATTTACCTCTCTCATACTCGTCCAGATATTGCCTACACGATGAGTGTAGTAAGTCAATTCATGCATCAACCTAGTAAGGATCATATGGAGGCGGTGATCCGGATTTTACGATACTTAAAATCCCCTCTGGGAAAAGGGCTTATGTTTTCGAAAAATAACCATCTCAGAGTTAATGGTTATACAGACGCAGATTGGGCGGGGAATACCACAGACAAAAGATCCACCTCAGGATACTTGATGTTTGTTGGAGGGAATCTTGTTACATGGAGAAGTAAGAAGCAAAAAGTAGTGACATTATCAAGTGCTGAAGTAGAGTTCCATGGAATGGCTAAAGGACTTTGTGAACTCCTGTGGCTCAAAAGACTTCTAACTGAAATTGGGTTTGCTCCTACATCCGAGATGGACCTCTTTTGTGATAATAAGGCAGCTATCGTGTAAGACCCGTGTCCTAGCCCGTACCATTCCGTAGACTTCCACGATCCTTCTGATCGAATTCCGGCAATCCTCGACCCATATTTGACATTTGCGCGCGATCCTAAGCCGGGTCCCACATACCGAAGTCGATTCGAACCGAAACCTATACCTTGATGATCTCGCCATTGCCGCGGTTCTAACACCGTGACTCGCATATCAAACCGATACCTAGGCTGGAAAATGTCGGTCTGCGTTCATTCCGAAGAAACGCCGCGCGTTGCGAACTTCGAGGGAATCTCTACGATATGTCCCATCAATCAATCAATCAATCAATATCAAGTACAACCATTCCTCAAGTACAAGCCCCATCCCTCCTTTTTCCCTCAAGTCAACTCTCTTTCCACCTCACCATTCCCCTTTACAAAAATTTCAACCAAACCCATCCCTCTTTACAAAATTTTAAACTCACCCATACTTTCCTTACATCATCCCATCTTAATCATCTCATCCCCTCTCTCTCCCTCTCATTTTCTCAAACCTCCCAAGCACCACATGTCCAACCTCCCTTCTCTCCAAAGCAACATAACAAGTGTGGCCCACTCTCTCATCTCTCATCCCCACCATCAACCATCAACCTCCATCAAAGTTGAAGGCACGGAGCTTAGGATCCCAAGGGAGCAAGAAGGAGGCCTAGAGGTGGGTGATCCACCGTTGAATCTTATTTTAGGGCCCACTTGTTTGTGGGACCCATTTTGATGTATGTGATTTGACCAAGAGGGGCCCATAGTGGCGGGGTCCCTCTATCTCACCGGTTTTCTCTCTCTCTCTCTATCTCTCTCTTTCTTTGGTGTGATGTCTTGTGGCCACTATGTGCAAGATGATCTTAACCGACCGATCATGAGGCCCACCTTGCAATGGGTCAATTGGACGGCCAAGATGAAGGAAAACACAAATATCTTATTGATCCAAAAGGTGGGCCATGTTCATGTGGGACCCACCTTGATGTGTGGGCCACGAACATGTGGGGCCCACCATGATGTCTGTGTTTATCCATGCCGTCCAGCGTCCCTGGACGCTGGATGTGAGGCAGTGAGGGAGTCGCTTGCATGGAGTGTTGTGTACTGACATGGGTGTGTACTTACAAGCTAACTAAAAATAAAAATAAATTTACTTTTGGGGTGGGCTGCTCATGCAAGCCCCACCTTGATGTATGGGGTTGATCCACGCCGTCCATTCTGTTCTCTAGCTCATTTTAGGCGTTGAGCCAAAAAATGAAGCTGATCCCATTTTCTGGCGGGCCGTGGTGTTGAGAATGCTAGTATTTTTCATTAAAACTTGAAAAAATGATTACTGGGGTCCACAAGAAGCTTGGACCCACTTGAAACTTGGTTTGGACCCCTAATTTTGTGGGACACAGACAATGGACGGGTAGATCTGGTCAATGTGGGTCCCACCTAGAAAAAAAGAAAAAAAAAAAAGCAGCAGCTGACGCAGGCAGCGCCTGCGCTGGCTGCCTGACGGACGGACTGGCTGGGCCTCACAACCTCAACTGTGGGTCCCACGTGATGCGTTTCGAACATCAACACCGTGCGTTTGGTGGGCCATCCTCTCGGCTACGGCCCACTCAAAACTCAGCCGTATACGGAACACAGGTGGACCATATCATCTAAAATCATGTGAAGACATGCCTAAAACATATGAAAACACTTGGTGGGGCCTACCTGAAATTTGGATGCTACTGAAACTTGGTCTGAACCCTCAGCCAGGTGGGACACACAAAATGGGTGGATTGGATTTGCGAACCACATCACCGTGGGCCCCCTCAGTCCCGTGACCTTATGAATAGGTTGGCTAGCAGATAAACAGTACAGTGGGCCCAAGGTCCACGTGACCTTGTGAACAGATTGGATGAAAGTAAACATTATGGTGGGCCCTGACCACGTGATTTATGAACAGTTTGGATGGCAAATAAACGTTACAGTGGGCCCTACCCAAGGTCCACGTGACCTTATGAATAGGTTGGATTGCAAATAAACATTTCAATGGGCTCCACAGGTCTGTACAACCTTATCCACAGGTTGGGAGGAAAATAAACATTCCAAGGGGCTCAGGTCTGTATGACCATATCAATAGGTTGGCTGGAAAATAAATGTATGGCGGGCCCCATGTGGGATCCCCCCCTGAGGTATGTTTTATTTCCACTCCTTCCATTAGTGTGGCCCATTTGATACTCATGTGGCCCATGTGGTATGACCCACTTACTATATTTAAGGCCCATTGTTGAGGCCCACCTTGAATTGTATAAGGCTGATTGCGAGGCTCATCTTGATGTATCTCTGGCCCATTGTCGAGGCCCACTTTGACACGTATAAGGCCCATGTGATTAGGCCCCTCTAGATGTATTTGTGGGCCATTGGCCAGGTCCATTTTGACATATATGAAGCCCATTTGATGTATTGGAGGCCCACGGGTCGAGGCCCAATGCAATGCAAGGCCTACATAGCCGAATGTCATATGCTAGAGATGCAACGCAAGCATGCCAATCCTCAACTAGTCAACATATCAGTACAGTTCGTCATTGGAAACATCACCGGAGTCTAGTACACTCCAATACTAGCTGCCACCCCATCGCGCGCATGACCAAGTAAGCGGAAGAGACACTATTCGCCTTGCCAATGGTATGCCAATGTCCACCCGACTCATCGATAGAGGATCCATTTATTGTTAAGGGTCAAATATTGCATATATTAGACCCCAGTTATTACCTGATTTTATGAACATGATACTATTTAACAGCCTATTTTATCATATTTGTGTTGTAAGGTAAATTTAAGAGCCTGGACTGAAAAAAGGATACTAAAAGCATGGATTTAATGATCTAAAGTCACCATCCGTTTAGTCCAGGCTCTTAAATTCACCTTGCAACACAAACACAGGAAGCATGTACCATTGGATCCTTCCGTTCGTCATTGGAAAAAATGACTCTCTGAAGATCACGGGGTTCTTACCATCCGTTCGGCCCGAAACTTTATATCTGGCCTGAGGACCATAAATTAATCGTACACGTTGAATTTCATTCATTGAATCCTTGTGGAAGTGGCCCAACTGACATATCAGCCCAGAATACTCTGATTTGGGTCCCACTTGATCTCTAGATATGCCTCAATTTTGGACTCAACCACTTAAATTAGATGGGGAAGTAGATGGATGGAATAGATTGCCCAAAACATCAAGGTGGTACCCACTTTACGTGATTGGAGTGCACAGAAAGTTGTGCACTTGCTGAGCACTGAATCAACTAAGTCAGTCAAAGATCGCTGACCCGTGGAAAATTCGAATTTCCACTCCCGCCTGCGAAATCAGCTAGGCGCGATGCGGACGGGTGCAGATGGCTCACCATCTCAGCCCAGATGACTAATCTGGACTGTCCATTAGGTTCCCACAGGCCGACTGATTAAAGCCTAGGTGACGGAATTCTAAAAGACAACAGAGATTGGTTTTCAACCGTTCAAACTCAGGACGGACAACTGAATAGAAAATTTGTGGGCCACACCGAATCTAATTCAAAATTGTCCATGTCCGACCAGTTTTTCGAGGGGAATTCAATGGACAGAGTGGATTTCCTTGCCATAACTGATCAGGGGCCCACTGATCATCACAGCGTAGGTCCGTGCGCAGGGCCTACATCCAAGAAAGTCGGACACTGTGGGCCGTTGTGTGATCTTGATCGCCGTCAGATCAATGATCCAGACCGTCCAAAAGCCAGAGAAGAGGGTGTTGACCCTGTCCAAGAAGTCAGATTGCTTGAATGGGTTGATTAGTTCTTCAAAATCAGATCAAACTCAGCAGGTTGTGTTTTGCTGCGCAAAACAGAGGTGCGTGGTTTGTTTTTCTGCGAATTGGCGTGCGTAAACAGGGTTGGTGACTGACCCAGCTACTTTCCCTGCTATTATAAAAGAGAGAGGAAAGGGGAGAAGAAGGCATCTTGGACGTGGGCAGCCGTGGAGGCAGATCCTAGGACGTGGAGTGAAAGCAAGAGAAGGAGAGAGAGAGAGTGGACGGCCAGCCAGGCTTCTCCTTCTTCCCTTCATTTTCTTCTTTGGTTTTTCTTTCTTTAAGGGTGTTTAGTTGATCATGTCCGTGATTAGTTAAACCTCTTAGCTAGGGCTAAGAGGTGAAGCTTGTAACATGATGGGTCACTTTCTACGGCTTTGATTCATGTGATGAACTCTCTTTGATGCTAGTTTGATTATAAGATATACTTTTAGTTTTTAATGGTTTATTGTGACTTAAATTATAATGGATCTGCGATAGCTTTGAGTATATTATTTCATTATTAAGATTATGAAGTCAGGAGGCCCTATTGTTCACCATAATCTCCTGGGCATTGTTGGATGACGGAACCCTTCACTATGTTCATAACTCTCTCAGATTGAATGTGGATTGGTTAAATTCTGTTGTTTGCTTTGTCTTATGGGCATGGTTTTGTGATGGAATCAAGTCTAATTCTTATACCTCTCTTGAAAACTAGATCAAAGGAAGTTCAAATTTGATTTTTATGGTTATATCCTCAAACTGGATGAAGATGGGACTCTAAATCTAGTTGTGTTTATGAATCAAGCATAGATCTCCCTAATCGCTACAAGTGGATCCTTGACACCCTAGTTTCCCACCTTTGAATTTCATGAATTTTTTAAATTAAATTCACAATTATTCCTTTAATTTCCCTAGTTTAGATTACATCTTCGTCTAGTTCTATTTCTAGTCACTTTCAGATTACGTACAAGGTTTAGTCCCCATGGATACGACCTCGGTCTTACCGAGATTATTACTACATCGCAACCCTATACTTGGGGTGTGAACATTTATGAGCTGGTCAAACTTAACCTAGCTTATACCCCCTACCATCGGGCGAATAAGGTCACACCCCTTTTCAACCGACCACGATACAGTGGGAGACGTGGCCTATTGGTATTCGGCACTTGGGCGCTCATGTTATCCACTCGGTCTTGACATTGAAGCATCTTACTTATACCATAAGGGTTTAGGGACTTTCACCTAAGGATATCCATAGCACCCTAATGCTAGAACAGATAATTTCGGTATCCAATCTGCTCGCACATGCCCACACGTGAGTTTAGCAACTCTTCTGTCTTCATTCACATGAGTTGAAATTTTAACTGCTACAATTAGCTTTATTCAAGGATGCAAATCAGCATACTAATTGATTGCTTGTATACCAAATACAAATTAAAACAATCACAAAACATAATTAGAAAAAATGTCAAATGGGCCATGTCCAACACATCCTAGCCCTTGATTTACAACATCATCTCCGAACTAGCAGGTGGGATGCTTTGTTTGTGACTAAACACATTGCTCAGATCGATCATCCTCTTGGCTCGAACCAACCTATCATAATTCCCCATGAAATACTTCTCACCCTAAGATCTAGCCACCTCAACCGCATCAACACCCGACATGCTATGATTCGACCAGTCAATCACACCAAGATCCAGATTAACGTTGTTCACATACACAGCTCTAGGACTGTTCGATACAAACGGCATCATATACTCATATACCCCACGGAGCCAATCAACATATTCACCGCTCTTATCATCATTCACTTCCTTCCAATCCACAAAATACTCGATCGAATACATAGTGCCAGCTCGATGAGGGAAGGGTGTAGCATCGCTCCTGATCCTACTCATCATACCACCATAAGGTTCCAATCTGAAGGATCCTTTAGGCTGCTTTGCATACTAAGGGTGCACATCTAACCCGTGGAACCATGTAACCGGACTGGAACCGTTGGATTGGTCCGGTTTGGTCTGGTTCTAGGGTGCTAACAGTCCGGTTCCCAAATTTTCTGAACCGTTGATTACGGATCGGTTCCGGTTTAGGGTCCTATAGAACCGAACCAAACCGTTGATCCGAACCGTGATAGGAACCGTGAATCTGAACCATCGATCTAAGTTAGTTTTTTTTTTTTTTTTAAACCCTAAGTCGCTATACCCCTGCCCTTTTTGAGCGCCCTACCCCTGCCCTCTGCACATTTCAAGGTCCAATCGCCTCACTTCGCGGTCATTTCTATGCATACCACAGTCATTCTCGCCTATTCCATGTTGATTCACGGTCATTTCGGCGTATTTCACTGTCATGCCCCTTCACTTCACGGTCATTTCCACGCATTTCGCAGTCCAATCGCTTTACTTCACGGTCATTTCCGCGCATTTCACGGTCATGCCCCTTCACTTCACAGTCATGCCCCTCACTTCACGGTCATTTTCGGCGATTTCGTTTTATTTCACGGTCATTTCCATGCATTTCCTGGTCAATTCCCTTCACGGTCATTTCCATGCACTTTACGGTAATTTTCATGCATTTCACGGTCATTAACTTGATGGAATCTTGGAAAATAATCAGGTTGGTTGGCTAAAGTAGCTTCTCCTACCCCAATATCATATAGGGTTCATCGAGTAACTAATTTTGGTTTAGAAGATATACTTTTTAAATGAATAAAGAAATAAATGAAAAAAAAAAGAGGGGAAAATTTTTTTATATGCTTATATATGCATATTTATATAAATATGTGTTTGAGAAAATTGTAGGTAAAATAAAGTTCTCCATATAAAAAATAAAAATAAAAAATTTTGCATAGCCATCTATGGCTACGGTTATAATCCGTAGCCATAGGATCCTTCAAATGGGCGTGGCCACGTCGGATCAGCGTGGCCCCGCCAGGTGCGTCAGCAAGTGGCGCGGGCGCGGCTAGTTCAGCGCGCCCACCCTAGTAGTCATCTATGGCTACAGATTTTGGTAGTTATGGCTACGGTTATAATCCGTAGCCAAATCTTCCTGTGTAAAAAAATAAAAAATTTTAGTTTTTTTTTTATTTTTGTTTTTGTTTTTGTTTTTTGAGTCCCATAATGAGGTCTATGTTATATCCAAACCGTCCATCTATTTGACGAGCTCATATTAAGGTTTGATACGGAAAATAAGATAGATCTAACAATCAAGTGGACCACACTGTGAAAGGCAGTGGGGAATTGAACGTCTACCATTGAAACCCTTTTAGGGGTCACAGAGGTTTTGGATCATTATGAATTTTTTTTTTCCTCTTCATCCAGGTCTTTGTGACCTTATGAATAGATTGGATGGAAAATAAATGTTATGGTGGGCCCTTAAAAAGTTTTAACGGTGAAAATCAATTTTCCCGCTTCTCTTTGTGGTGTGGTCCAGTTGATCTTTGGATATGATTTTTTTTTTAAGATAATGGTCCGAAATGATCTCGAAATATGGATGAACGTTGTGGATATAATAAATACATAACTGTGGGGCCATGTAACGTTGATCACTTTTGAACCGTTCGTACAACTCAGTTCGAGGTGCGTCAGCGCTCGTCTTCCCGCTTGAAGGAAAAGGCAGGGGCATTTTCGACCTTTGACAAGGCGTCCGTACAGCTGGGGCGTATTCTCACAAAGGAAAATGAGGTGGGCTCATTCTCCTAATTGGGGCATAAATGGGTCGTATTCTCGCAAATTTCTCTTTATTTTCCATCCTACCTATTCATGTGATCACATAAGCATGAATGAAGGTAAAACAAAAACATCAACTTGATCCCTGCTGTTGTCCTCTTGAGCCTTGGATCTGCTTCATTTTTGAGCTTATATCCTAAAATAATATGGAAAGGTGGATGGATGGTATTGATAAACTCATACGTTACAGTGAGCCCCACATAGTTCCAGCCAATTCCGAGCTCATGATAGGAGGGGGGTAGTACCTAACACATGTCCTTTCGGGAGAGGAAGTGCGAGTTTCTTTTACCGGGAGCCCCTGCAACAAAAAACTGTGGGCCCACTGCAATTTTCGTGTGGTCTCTACTCCGTCCATCGTTTCACTAGCCATCTTAGGATCGATGCAGATTGTGTACTGAGTAACTCCGCATGCTATAGTATTGAGTAAACCGGATCGAAAGTGTCCTAGCCTCTATCATTAGCTCCAATAGTCCTTGGTTCTTGGTTCTTGGTGTTTCAATCACCTTTCAGTGGCTTCTCTAATGTACGTGCCAGAAAGTTTTTAAAGAACAGAAATGATGAATTAGGTGAAGGTACGGAAAGAGAGAGATTTGAACCCAGTAAACAAAAATGTCTACATATACTAAGCCTTGGACCACTCCGAGGGGCCCATTGTGATGTATGTGCCTTGTGCAGTTGTTCATCCATTTTTTTTCAGCTCATTCTAAGGCATGAGCCCAAAATTAAAGCATATTTAAAGCTCAAGTAGACCACAGTACCAGAGGAAACAATGGAAATTGGACACCTACAATTGAAAATTTCTTGAGGCCATGAAAGTTGCGGATCAAGCTGATATTTGTGTTTCCCCTTATCCATGTCTGAATGACAAATAAGCATCACTGTTGGGCCCTAAGAAGGTTTTAACGGTGGATGCCATTTTCCTCACTCTTTCTTGTGGTGATCCCATGAATTATAGATATGCTTCAATTTTGAGCTTATGCCCTGAAATGGGCTGGAAAAACGGATGGACAACGTGGAAAAGACACATACATCGTGGTGGGCTCCACAGAGTTTACCAAGCACACTGTGTGCATGTTGATTTACAAAGCACGTAATCCACTTCATGAGCACAAAAACACATTAAGCAGCAAATGGCGATGATGGAAAAATCCACCATTGAAACCTTCCCAGGGCACACTGCGTTGTTTATATGCCATGTATCCAATCTGTTCATAACATGATTCCCACAGGGATGAAGGAAAAAGAACAAATACCATCCAAAACTTCTCTGGGCTCACATTGTCATATATTGGGCTATTTTGGGCTGTTCATGGATGACGCCCATGCATAAGGAATGGTATGTACCAATTTCAACTGCTACTTTAAACTTTAGCCTAAAATCATAAATTTTTAACTTTTTCAAAATAGTAAACTTTTTTTTAACTAATTGAAACTTTTCACATCATCTAAATAAGACTAGATAATGTAACTTCTTCAAACCCCAAAACACCCTAAAAATAATAAAATTTATAACTTATTAAAATAATAAATTTTAACTTAAAATTCAAATTTAATTCTAAAAAAAACTTTATTTTAAAAATCACTTTTAATCAATGCCTTTGACATTGGCCATGACGTAGAGCTTGTTGATAACTTTGCAATCTGCTATGTTTATACATAGGCGCAAAGCTATGAATGTCGGAAGTTGTCATGCATGCTAAATCCTTGGATAGAACTTTTTAAGCTGATTTATTTTTCTTATTTATTTATTTTTAATTGAAGCCGAACACGAGATTGATCCCGACATTTTCCTACATTAGTGGCATCATGTAGATCACACGAGATGAAAACCAAGATAGTTGATTCATGAGGACTTCATCGTTGAAATCAATCTACAGCCGGTCTTGCTTCACATATATGTACGTGTAGCTAGCCTACCTGATGAGTGACTTGTTCTGATTTTGCTCTATGTGATCTTTATGGTGTGGTCCACCCTTTTCACAGCTGGGTGTGTACCCACCATGTAACACATTACAAGAAAATAATGAAGTTATTTGTTAAGTTAGCATACAACCTCATACGCGACCATTACTTTGTTATGCATGTTTAGCTTCTATTGTTTTAGTTAAATTACGGTCTATTTGGAATTCCTCAATTTACTAATGTGAAAAATGGTGGAGATATCGTTGGATCTTTTAAAATGCACGCGTCTCACATCATCAAAAGTAGGCATGCAATTTCACTGGTGAAAGATGTGTAAAGGAACAATTTTCTGCTGATTAGAGATCTACACTACAAAGCGTATGATTTGGTGGAATCCAGGCTTTTTTCTTATTTGCTTGTTTTAAATGATCCATTTTCTCCTTTGAAATACGCAGGTTTGAAAAGATCTCTAATATTGAAATCTCAAAGTGCAATTTTTCAACCATGAAAGATGGCCATGCAGTTACACAACTGCTATAGCAAATGGGTAGATAGTTACCCCAATAACTACCATGACATATATTTCTAACCAAGGTGAGGCGGAAATATGTTACAGTTTCCATAGGCTCATTGACGTCAATATATGGGGCTGTACATGAACTGAGTTAGCTTGGTTGTTGAAAATTTAGTGGTTTTTAACAATAATAGCTTGCTTGACTCGACTCGAAAAAGCTTGATTTGACTCGGTTCGAAATTGAGTTCGAACCGAGTTGAGCTGATTTTTTGAGCTCAAAAAACAAATCGAACCGAGTTCGAGCTTGCTTGAGCTCGACTCAACTCAAATCGAACCCCAACTCGTATCGAATCAGTCCAATGACTCAATTACTTTGATATTGATGTTGCTCACCAAGTGTTTGATGAAATGACTCAATGAAATGTGGCGCTCATGGCAAGGAAGGGGTATGTATATAAAACAAATACCCTTTTTTCTTGATTTTGATATTGCCTACAAGGTGTTTGATAAATTACCTATAAAATTGCTTCTATTGTTTTACATACAGTGAGAATTTGAAGGCGGAGTTCATGTGTTTGTGAAAATGCTGCACAGGCAAACTTGGCTTGATCTTGGATTGAACTTGGCTCGAACTACCCGAGCTGTTGACCGAACCGAGCCGAGCTGGCCAGTCAGGCTCGAGGACTGAGCCGAGCCAAGTTCGAGCTGGGGTCTGCTAGTGGCCAAGCCGAGTCGAGCTGTGCCAAGCTCGACACGGTTCAACCCGTGTACACCTCTATCAATATACGAGAAAAATACTATAAAAATTTAGGACCACTTAGTCACATTTTATTTCGACCTATTTATTATGTGACCAAAACTAGATCTAGTCTTTGTTCTTACTCAGTCTCATTTTTCCTGCCTATTTGTCATTTGTATGGCACGTCCAAGCCATGCAAAAGCTGGGCCACCATGACGACCACCTGAAAAATTGCCGGTCCACTCATTGGGTTGGAAATATTGTTGAAATCAATAGACGGATGATGATCTGATTCACTCTATAGTTGTAGCCCACATAATGAGTAATTCATCTTGATTATTTTTTGCCCACCTAATGAGTAAATCATCTTGATTATTTTTTGGGGCAGGAAAGATGGGGTTGTATGTGAAAAGGTTTCACAAGCATCGCTACACATGATACTTGGAGCCATGTATGGAGCGGGACCCACCTGGGACCCACTGTCAATTCATATTTGAAAAAATAGGACGGTCATCCATCAAGTAGGCCACACGTGTTTCAAAGACGTGTGGTCTGTCTTCCTCATGGTCAACCAGCTAATTATTCTTTTGCCACAAGATCTATAAGGTGGGCCCTACTGTATTTACGACTTGGATGTCTCACAAGATGTGTGGACCAGCTCATTAGTTAGATGGTTCAGATTGTTGGATGACCTTCCCATGTGTAATGTAGAGAGATGGTTCTTCCATATATATTTCCATATTCGGATTCTTCCGGCTCCACCGTATCATCTCTAGTGGGGCTGAAAGTGGGGCGGGTTGGTCGGGTTGGTGTTCAACCCTAGTTCAACTCAAGGTTCCTATACCTCAACCCTAATCCAACATTGGGTTGGGAATTCTTAACCCAAGCCCAACCTAAGCAGGATTCTGTTGGGTTAGTTGGGTGATTCCATGCTAATATTTTCGTTATTACATTAATATATTATATTTCAAAACATGTTTTATATTTTATATTTATAATTTTTTTATGTATGTAATTATTTATTGTAAAGAATTTCATTTTTTTCTAAACAAAAAATCTAAAATATAGAATAACTACGTACTCTTTTAAAAGTAATGTTGTCTAGTACGTAATCTATTTGGAACAGAGAAATCAACATATCTTGTTAGCTCACTCAATTATAATTTATAAGTAACTTCTATATTGATTGGGTTTGGATTAAGTCAGGCAACCCGACACCTCAACCCAAGCTCGGCCCAAGTTTTGTTGAGTTGGTTTTTGTATAACCTAAGACTAAACCTAATATATCTTGCGCAAGCTCAACCCAATGGCGGGTTGGTCATGGGTCGGTCGGGTTCAACCCGCCCGACTTTCAGCCTTAATCTCCAGACAGGGAGTTGTATTTGGTCTCATCGACGGTCTAGTCGATTCATTTGGCCGTCCATCAGTGCGGCCTATTCCTCGTTGAGGATCATGCAAAAGTTACACTGATCAGATGATCCTTTCTATCTAGAGGTGGGCATCGAGCCGAGCCGAGTCGAGGTGGGCCAAGCTTGGCTTGGCTTGTCCATGATGTACTCGAGTTCGAGCTCGAACCCTCGAGCTCAACATTGAAGCTCTTGTTTGCCAAAGTCAAGTCCCGAGTTCCCGGCCCGAGTCGAGTTTTGAGTCAAGCTCGAGCTTGGTTTTGTATTCTAAAAATCCAAGAAAATCTAATGAAAAACCAAACAAAACTTAATATATCTTAAGAACCAATCATTTTGATCTTCTTCCACCAATAAAAATTCAATGAAAAGAAACGGCGAGTTGAAATTCATAAAGGGCCAATCTAGATCGGTCATTGGGTTCAAGCTCAACAAATTTGAGAAGAACCCATCTCAATTTCTTAATTTCTCCAAGAAGTAGATCTCAAGAGATTGTCATTTTGTGGTCTCATCGACGGAAAGAGAAGAAAGGGAAAGGGAAGGGGTCTGCGGTCGGGTAGAGACTCTATTTGTTTTTTATTTTTTATTTTTATTTTTAAGTTTAAATGTAAAACTTATATTAATATAATATACATATATATAATATTTAATATATTTATTAATCGGCCGAGCTCCATTCAGCTGAGTCGAGTCGAGTTGAAATGCCCCTGCTGTCGATTCTTGAACTCAACTCGAGCTTTAATAATTAGCTTGGCATGCATTCAAGTTACACTGATCAGATGATCCTTTCTATCTGCAAGTTTTTTTTTTTTTTTTTCCTACCTTTCTGTTGTCCAAGACATGAATGAGATGGTTAGGATGATCCAATCAAAATGATTCTTCTGAATCATAGAAAAGGAAACTGGGGCTCACCAAATGGACGGTTCAGATTTACAATTCGACTTGTATATTTGATTGTGACCACCCATTTCGTAGGCTGTTAATGGGATGAAAGGATCGTTTGATCAGTGTCATGTTAGCTTGATGGGCTACGAAGAGTGGGTTATACTAAATGGACGGTTTGTAACAGTCGATTGTACTCCCCATGTGTTCATATGCCATAAACTAATGACCACACCTTGCATAATGGCCACGAGATGATCTTGACCAAACATCTGGTGGGCCAATAAAGTCCTAATTAACATATTCAATTCCCACAATTAGACAGCTTTTTCCTTTGGTAATGACCATGATGCCTCATCTCTCATTTTCTGGGGCTGTCCACAATTACGACCCACTAAATGGAGGGCATGTATTACTGTCTCACATCTGCCACGTGTAAGGTATGAGACGAGATCCAGTGATCATGATCTCATGCAAGAGAAAAACATCATATTCATGTTGGATGGCGCGGAGGCTGACTGCGTAGTAAACTCTATGGGTCCACTATGATTTATGCATTTTATCCCATCCGACCATACATTTTACCAGATGATTTTACAGCCTTATCCCAAAAATGAATCATATAGAAATCTAAAATGGACAAACACCACAGGAAACAGGGTGAATTGAAAATTTCTCAGGGGCAATAGAAGTTTTGGATCAATCTTATATTTGTTTTTTCCATTCATCAATGTTTGTGTGATCTCATAAAAAGTTCGGATGATAAATAAACATCACTTTGGGGCTTGGAAAGGTTTCAACGGTGAAAATCATTATTTCCACTGTTTCTTATGGTATGGTCCACTTGATCTTTGGATAAGCTTAAATTTTAGGATCAACCACTAAAATGATCTGTAAAATGGATGGACTGTATGGATAAATCACATAAATTTACAATGCGCCCAACAGAGTTTGCTCAGTGATAAGAGCGTACTGCGTAACTCAGTACGCATTTCGATTGCGGCACGCACCTTACAACAGGCCCCCATTGATTAGTTACGAGGGACGCGGATTGGGATTTCCTGCGAAAGCCTTTCGCAGGAAGTTCCTGCGCTGGGATCCCAGGTGGGGCTCACTATGATGTTTGTGAGAAATCATCCCCGTCTATCCGTTTTTTGAGTGTATTTTAGGGTATGAAGCCAAAAAATGAACCGTATCGAATACTCAAGTGGGCTGAAAACGGGATAATTGAATGTCTACAGTTGAAATATTTGTGACCCAATAGAAGTTTTGAATCATTCTAATATTTGTGTTTTCGGTTCATCCCACTACGAATGACATTATTAACGGTATGGATGGCATGTAAACATCATTGTAGAACCCAGGGAGGTTTCAACGGTAGTAATTTCCCTAAATACCTTTTCCTTTAGTATGACCCACTTGAGTCTTGGATTCTTCTCGATTTTGGTTTACTCTCCTAAAATGATCTCACAAAATGGATGGACGGAGAAGATTACTGACAAACCATCACTGTAGGCCCCACCTGGTTCCCAGCGCAGGAACTCCCTGCGAAAGGCTTTCGCAGGAAATCCGAGTCTGGTTGCGTACTACCCCGCCCGTCCCTAGCTCCGAAGGGGCAGTTCTGTGGGCGGGCCCGCCGTGATGTATCTGTAAATCTAAACCGTCGGTCCCTTTTCACAGGTTATTTTAAGGCAAAAACACAAAAAATGAGGCATATCTAACAATCAAGTGGACCACACCAAATAATAAGCTTGGTTGCGTTAAAATGCACAAAGCATTGAATGTTAGTTGCATTAAATGCAAGAGTCATCACGGTTTTCATACCTTAAAATATATGAGAAAAGGGACTGACGGTTTGGATTTACAGATACATCACGGTGGGCCCGCCCACAGAGTTGGCCACAGGATGATTCGACTCGGCTAACTCGTCTACTCGACTCGCACTGATGATTAATTAAAATGAGTTTTACAAGCCCCATCATCATGGTGGGGCGCACCTTCTGGATGTGTTAGATGCCACACACGTGCAACTTGGATCCCATCACTTGAATTTAGGGTTTTCTTTGGCAGCTGTACATTTTGTTTCTACGTCACGGTCCACATGTTGATTGAATTGGCCTAATTATTGATCCGCCGTACATCATGGTGCGTCGTACCTCTTAGACGGTTCAGATGTCATCCCCGTACACGTGGGTCCCACAATACCTTGATGCCCTCCAGCTCCTTTTTTTGCATCTATCGCGACTCATTCCCAAGCGTGCGTCGCTACTCACTGGGGCTCATATGCTAAGAAATTAAGATAATCTAAACTGTCCATATTCTCATTAACATAAGCTATGTCCTCAAATCATATTTACATGATAATCCTAGCCTTTGAATTTTATATTTGAATGTACCCATTGAAAATTTTATTTTCATGATCAAAACAATCGGCACATCTTAAGTTTCTAAAATGATATTTATAACATAAGTACACAAAATAGACGGGTTCGATCATTGAATAGCTCCGTATGTGGGCCCCAGTGGCTGCGACACACGCTGTAATGTCAGTCGTCAGTCGCGAGGCAGGCGAAGCGAACTCAAATAGGAATTTAGGAATGCTTTTCCTCCCCTCAGCAGAGAGAGAAGGAAACAGAGAGAATGGCAGCAGCAGCGCAAGAGGCAGGTGTTGGTGTGTTTTCTCCAGAAGAAGAAAGGACAATTTTGGAATTAGAAAAGGATAGGGCGTTGGAAGTAGCTGGAGCAGAGGAAGAAGAGCTTGAAGAAGGAGAGATCCTCGACGACGACGATGCCTCAGCAGCAGGAGGCGGAGGCAGCATCACATCAGCGCCACTCCCTCAACATCCGCTCGAGCATTCATGGACCTTCTGGTTCGATAATCCTACAGCCAAATCGAAGCAGGCTGCGTGGGGCAGCTCCATCCGCCCCATCCACACATTCTCCACCGTCGAAGAGTTCTGGAGGTGGGCCCATCTTCTCTCTTCCCTGTCTCATCTCTAATACATACATCTCTTTCGTTTGCCTATGAATTGTTCGATCGATTGTGTAAACTTGTTGTAGAAAGAGAGGTTGTTCTCGAGGCGTCGTCTTCTGTGGATGTGTTTGATGCAACCAAATGGCTCCTTTCCCACAACCTCATTCTTGTTTTCTTTGATCTATTTGCTTCCCCTTTCAGGGCTTGCATTAATGTTATTGTTGGCGATCCATTTATTAGAGAAGGGTTTAGGTGGAATCTTATTGGATCATGTTACGATGCGATGGATCATGTGCAATTATCTCAGAAATAAATTATAAGAGGCAGGATCCACTGCAATGCTTTGTAGGATAGCTGGTATGTTTAAGCTGCAAAGCGACATATTGGGCCCACTGTGATGTTTTTGTGGCATCGAATCCATCCATCATGTGCGCCCCCTAATGTTATGTTCGCCTTGGCACCTGAAAATGAGGCTGATGCAGAAGTCGGGTGGGCCATACCATAGGGAGCAGTTGGATGGGGATGGCCATCATTAAACAGTTGGTGGGGCCTACATGCTTTTTATATGCCATCCATCCTTTCAGAGGTTGCTCACTTGCTCCTGACCAGGATGAATGGACACCAGAAAATCAGGCCGTTCCAAAGCCCAAGTGGCGTGTAACATGTTATTTTTCACGTTTTAGGGCTCGTTTGGGAGCATGTATTTGGAATAAACTGGAATCTAAATCACAATTATGCCTGATTATGAATCTTCAGTTGTGTTTGGCAGCTTGTAACCGGAATGCACTGGAATCCAAAAATAGGAATGCATTGAAATTCTATCTTACTAAATCAACTTTAATATAGTAAATTAGTGTAAATGTGTGATATTTGATAGAATGACTGTAATAAGCCCAGTGAAATATCTATTTTAACTAAAAATAATGAAATTCTGAGCCTAGAGTGGGCCACAAGCATAAGGATCACAAACGAGCGACTTGCCAACATTTTTTAATCATCAATTTACATGGCCAATGTTTGGACTGTTCAGATCATTCTATCGATGTGATTTTAGTGATGTAGCCGATAATTCAATTGTTTTGGGGTATCATCAGCATACCATGTGCACAATGGATTAATAGCCTGATGACACCTTTGCTACACATGCGACTCTCCTGTCTTTAAAAAAGTAGCCAAAAAAGGCATTTCACTCCGATTACACTGGAATCACAACAAAAGGATGAGTTTTTGTGCATTCGTAGGGAATAGTTTCGCCATAAAGGGTCGGGAACACTGTCGTCATAAAAAAAAGGAAAAAAAAGAAAAGAAAAGAGGACAAGATTTCAAAACACACTAAAATTGTGTATTTTAATTACCCCCGAATCTACGTTGCCAAACGACTTTTGGATTCCAAACGCACTCAAATACACCCAAACCGATGTTGCCAAATGACCCCATAGGCATGATTTAACATGGTTTGGCCTCTATGAGTTTTGGATTGACCTGATTTTTGGTGGATAGAAGAATAGCATGGCGGGCACACATGATGGACGGATTGGTTGTCACTTGTTATGCGCACATCATGGTGGACCCCACACATTGCTTTTGTAGGTTGAGCTTATCCTACAAAGCTTTGTGGTGGATTTGACCTCGAAATAGAAAAGGCTCTCTTCGTGGGAAAGAGGCCTCCTAAAGGCTCACTACAAAGTTAAATCTCACAAATTGGTTGATAAAATCCATTAAAAGACAAAGTCACACTCCCTTTATAATCACTTATTCTCTCAACAGTGTTCTATAATAAGTATTACAATCTTAAAACATCTTATGCAACTGCTAAGCAAATCCTACCCAAATCCCTAACTGTTTGTTTGAGACATATGGATGTCCTCAAGTCATTATTGTCACTTCCACTGGATTAAGAATCCTATCAGTTCGAGGAAACTCAATGGCGACCAAATTATGTGCGCCGTGTTGAGAAGATGCCAAAGATGCAATGACATGTTGATCCAGAGTGCCATCCTATGAAGCTGATAAGACATGGTGGATTAGATCATGAACTTCCACCGAAGTTGAAGGAAATGTGATACAAAAATGTATCGATTGCAAATGGCAATGACAATCTAAATTTAGGGTTCGAGCCTGTAGCTCAATCTTCCTTTTCAACACTGACATCTTGGGTTTGCTTACCTATAGAAAAAAATCAACAATTTTAACTGTAGGGTAAGTTTCTTCCAACAACGGGGTGACTAATGCAGCCACAGCTAGGATGTGTAATGCAATGAGTTTGACACATAGGCACAAGTATTCAACTTACATGTGCACATTGCGATTGGTGCAAGTAGTAGGAGAGTTTTGTAATCTTAGGATGCTTATTATTGTTCTTACTTCTTTGAGAATTGTTTTGAAGTTAGTAGGTTAGAAGTGAATTTATATATCCTTCCAAATTGGGGCCTAAATTATGGATTGAGATGCCAAGATACATTGTGATTACACATATTACTTCTCTCAGGGGGTTAGTTAATTGTTTTTCTTTTATAGTTGTAACGGCCTGTTTACTTGCAATGCATTGCATGTGAACTTTACATGCAATTGGTGCACATAGGCCAACAGATCATGTGTTTGCAATATCCGAGTGATGCAAAAGGTGGGCCCATCCATGGAGAACAATTGGCACGGAAAAAAAGGCCAGTGCACCTCATCAGGTGGGCAACAGGTGTATGTTAAATCAGACTGTTGGCAGGTCTGATCAAAGCATCCATTGTTTTTGTACAAGGTGGCCTACCTGATGAGGGCATCGGCTGAATTTTAGATCAGGTAATCTTCCCAGAGGTACCCACCTTTTATGCAGGGCTTGGATGTCATACGGATGCAACATGTTGGTGCATGTGCAAACCATTGCATGTGAAGTGCAGACCCAGTGGAATGTAGTTGAACAATCCTCTTGCTGTAATTTGCATGTTATTAATTGAAAGAGAAATGATATGGTGGACTACGTGCATTGGTTCCTTCCCTTGCGCACAGTTGGATTTAGATGTGAAAATCCATATTGTCTTTCTCGACCATCCATTAGACTTGCCTCTCCATTCATAGGCTACCTTGAAAAATTCATACTGATTGGATGATCTGAAATTTCCAGAAAGTGGCATGCACGAATAGTTGGAAAAGATGGTTCTTATAAGGCCAAATTCTTTGTAAGGATATTTAAGAGTCTTTGGGAAATTTTTGTACTAGCAGAAGAAGAGTGTACTGGACCTAATGGATGGTCCAGCTCAGTGTTTTAAATAGCGCGTAGCGGATCGTGTAGCGTTTGGCCCTCTATAGCATGTAGCGTAAGCTACATAGCGTATAGCATAAACTACACGATACTTTATATTTTTTAATTAAAATAATAGAAAATATGATAAAATTTACAGAAATTATAATTCCTATGAGTTTTTTTTTTTTTATAATTTTTTTTTTTTTTAAAAATATTTATATTGCAAATTTGGATCATCAATCACATATTTCCATGCAAAATCTGTCTCTTTGCCTTTAGACATTTCTAAGTGTGATTTCTTCTTTATACACACACACACACACACACATATTGAAACATCACAAATTCACGATATGGAACATGATTTGGATGGTCCGGATTGATCTAAGTGCTCTATCCACGATATGGATCACAATTTAGATGGTCCAGATTAATCTAATGCAGTGCCACGTGTGATGGAGATGAGTCACCATTTTAAAATAGGTGTTGAACTAGCATAGAAGAAAAACTAAAAAAGAGAGGAGATTGCAGGTAGCATACACTACCTGCGCTACATTATATGCTACACTCCGTAGCGTACGTTACATGCTCCGTAGCGTACGTTGCTAGGGAGCTATGCTACCTGGGTACACTACGTAGCATTTTAGCTACGCTACGAGCGCTACTGAAAACACTGGTCTAGATAAGTGATGTGAATGCAAACAAGTCCAGATGCAACTATGCATGGGAAGGTTACCACACACAGCAGCCTACTGGATGATCTTTCCACTAAAAGAAGTTTTGAGCGGTTGTTGACAGATTGGCCAAACTTTAGTTATATGCTTGCATAAGCGATCAGTAGATTCTTACAAATTTATTGCAAACATTCATTCTGCCTTCAGCCTTTACAATAACATACGTCATCCAAGCAAGTTGACCGTTGGTGCGGACTTCCATTGTTTCAAGTTCAAAATTGAACCAAAGTGGGAGGACCCAGTTTGTGCCAATGGAGGGAAGTGGACCATAAGTTGTGTAAGAGGGAAGGCTGATACATGGTGGTTACATACGGTATGCTTCTGACCCTGTCGGAATATTTTATTCATTGTTGCAATACGAGATATTGGGCTGTCAATGGGCTGGGCAGGCTGTTCTGGCTTTCAGGCCAAGCTTGGGCTGGAATACTAGGACCAAGGGCCAGGCCCGGGCAAAAAATCTAAGCCTGTTTAATAACCTGCTCAGGCTTTTTTTAAGAGCCTGTCAGGCACACCGGAGTCAGTTCCGGCCTGACTTATTTATGATTTCAGGGGATTTTTGCCATATATCATGCATGATGGTGAGCACACTTAATGGACAACCCAAATCTTTCAAAAAGTGGGTGGCCATACTCAGTTAAGGGCCATGCATAATCATCATGGGATGGACTTGGGCTTGTTTGTTTTGTTCCATCGCAGTCTCAGGCCCAGATCTTACTTCACAGAGGCCATGCATAATCATCACGGGATGGGCTTGGGCCTGTTTATTTTGGCCCCTCAAGGTCTTAGGCCCAGGGTCTTGCTTTGTGGGCTAGGCTTGGACAGACCCTGCCCGGCCTGGGCCTGGCTTGTTGACATTGCTAAACCAAATACAATATATTTATATCTAATATTTATGATTAAGATTGCTCAAAATCTTCTGTATTTTTTCTGCTAGTTGTTGGCAATGATTGGCGAACAGTTTGACTATGGTGATGAAATTTGTGGAGCTGTTGTTAATGTGCGAGGAAAGCAGGAAAAGATATCTATATGGACAAAAAATGCTTATAACGAAGCTGCTCAGGTAACTACCCTTTTTCATACTTGGCACTGAGGCATGTGGATCGGCGATAATACCCACTCATGTTTCATTGTATTCTCCTTAATCTCCTCATGTGCATGCTGCGGATTCAATATTTCAATGTGACTACTTCAAAACTAGAAGAAAATGAAGTCTTTACTGTGTTCTCTTTTGGATAATGTACACTACAGTAGTAGCTTCTCATGCCATTTGTGTGATTGATGTGGCTTGAAGAGTTATGTAGTTGCATTTCTTTAAAAAAGGAAACTGTGGCACATGTTGTTATGCATTGATAATTTGATGAATACGATGTAACAACAGCAAAATGGAAACAGTGAACTTGTGATTGGCTTTCTGGTTTCGTGAGAAATTGATGGATACTCAACTATAAAGACGACAGATTTGCCCCCAGGCTGATGGAAACATCCTTGAAATTCTTCAAAGAGGAAGGTAAAAAGGGTGTTTTTATCATTTAAATGGCTTCATTCGACTTCCAAGCATTTTGCAAACAACCCTAAACATATACATATTAATTGATTAATGATTATATAAATCAATTAAGATGCAAAGAGCCCCATGTAAGTACACCAATCTTGAAATGTTAAGGCTGCACCTTTTTTGGGTAAATACAAAGAATGGGTAAATACATTCTTTGATAGGTTCTCGTGGCTTTCTTTGGGCTAGCTTCAAGTGATTTTGGATTAATTTGGGTAGGATCTAGGTATGCAATTGGTATACTTTGAGCATATGAAGGCATATTTTGGTATGCATGTGTAAGTATATAGGTACATTTTCTCATAGTTAAGGGTCGGTTTGGTAGTAGGATACAAATACACTGGGTTAGGAACATGATGCATCCAGGCCACACATTACATGTGCATCAAAGGAGGGCTGGGGTGGAACCCATTCATACACATGGGACATATCAGCTTACGTTGGACATCCAATTGGAGTGGGAAGTCCATTCAAATGGCTCTCTATACCAACCCAGTTGGACTGTGAGGCTCACTAGTCTAACTGTACACCTTTATATGCTCTACATACAAACTGTAGAGCATCTTATTTTTTGTTTGCACAATCCATACAGCCCAACAGTCCATTATTTGCACTTTATTATCTATCTTTCGCATATATATATATATATATATATATATATATATATATATATATATATATATATATATATATATATATATATTGAAAAGTAACGATTATATTAATCAAGAAAGATACAAAAGTGGGGCTAGAGAGGCTACCAAGACGGCAACCAAGCTAGATGCCTAGAAAGAGAAGGTCATATGCCTTCAAATCTTGCGACTGGGCCGCCCATTCAATAATGAGGCGCTTAGCCTTTGAGGTTACAACAGAGGGGAGGGAAGCAGTGTCCTGGAAGCATCTGCTATTCCTCTCCTCCCAGACAGACCACTAGACAGCGAGAACCACCATACGCCACAACCTAGATCTCAATTTGTTGAGCCGAACTCCATGCCAAGCCTGGAGGAGCAGGTCTACCGACCCTGGAAAACACCAACTGACGTTGAAGCGGGAGCAAAACTCATTCCAGATTGGATAGGAGAATGGACAGTGGATCAGGAGATGATCTATAGATTCTTCATTCCTCATGCAACACAAGCATATGTTAGTCAGGGTCATCCCTCTTTTCCTTAAATTATCCACCGTCAAGATCTTCTTTTTGCCTACCAGCCAGCCGAAGATGCTAATCTTGGGGGGGGGGGGGGTACTGGGGCCGATGCACAATAGAGAGTCTCTCCAGCTCCCTGTAGAGAGATTTGACCGTGAACACTTTTGATTTATCCAAGGTCCAGAGGAGAGAGTCCACGGCTGAAGGAGAAGGCACTGCTCTGTAGATACAGGCAAGGGGGTCCACAAATTCCTGGGATTCCCAATCTTGAAGGTTTCGCCGACATTCCACATGCCAAGCAAACTGGCCGTTTGTGAAAGAGTAGTAGTCAGTGACTAGAGCTGCTTTGTTAGGGGCTAGACGGTAGATGTTTGGGAATTTTTCTTTGAGGGGGGCATTGTCCAACCATCTGTCATCCCAGAACCGAATTTTATCCCCTTTACCAAGCTCGAAATTGGTTGCAGCTATGATCTTTTCCTTCATGGAGAGAATCCCTTTCCACATGGCCGAGTACCGATAAGTAGAGGAGTCATTTATCCACCAACCGCACCCCACTTTTCTGTATTTGCACTTGATAACTGAATTCCAAAGGCTCCTGTCATCAGTCCCTAGTCTCCAAATCCACTTCCCTAGCAATGCCAGATTCATGAGCTTCAAGTTTTTTACCCCCGCTCCACCAGATTTGATCTGACTGCAGACAGTTTTCCAGTCAATGAAATGAAATACGGAAGCTCATGTGGATTTGATCTGACTGCAGACAGTACTTCCATATGTGGATGAACTGGGGCCGATGCACAATAGAGAGTCTCTCCAGCTCCCTGTAGAGAGATTTGACTGTGAACACTTTTGATTTATCCAAGGTCCAGAGGAGAGAGTCCACGGCTGAAGGAGAAGGCACTGCTCTGTAGATACAGGCAAGGGGGTCCACAAATTCCTGGGATTCCCAATCTCGAAGGTTTCGCCGACATTCCACATGCCAAGCAAACTGGCCGTTTGTGAAAGAGTAGTAGTCAGCGACTAGAGCTGCTTTGTTAGGGGCCAGACGGTAGATGTTTGGGAATTTTTCTTTGAGGGGGCATCATCCAACCATCTGTCATCCTAGAACCGAATTTTATCCCCTTTACCAAGCTCGAAATTGGTTGCAGCTAGGATCTTTTCCTTCATGGAGAGAATCCCTTTCCACATGGCCGAGTACCGATAAGTAGAGGAGTCATTTATCCACCTACCGCACCCCACTTTTCCGTATTTGCACTTGATAACTGAATTCCAAAGGCTCCTGTCATCAGTCCCTAGTCTCCAAATCCACTTCCCTAGCAATGCCAGATTCATGAGCTTCAAGTTTTTTACCCCTGCTCCACCAGATTTGATCTGACTGCGGACAGTTTTCCAGTCAATGAAATGAAATACGGAAGCTCATGTGGATTTGATCTGACTACAGACAGTACTTCCATATGTGGATGAAATGGGGCCGATGCACAATAGAGAGTCTCTCCAGCTCCCTGTAGAGAGATTTGACTGTGAACACTTTTGATTTATCCAAGGTCCAGAGGAGAGAGTCCACGGCTGAAGGAGAAGGCACTGCTCTGTAGATACAGGCAAGGGGGTCCACAAATTCCTGGGATTCCCAATCTTGAAGGTTTCGCCGACATTCCACATGCCAAGCAAATTGGCCGTTTGTGAAAGAGTAGTAGTCAGTGACTAGAGCTGCTTTGTTAGGGGCCAGACGGTAGATGTTTGGGAATTTTTCTTTGAGGGGGGCATCGTCCAACCATCTGTCATCCCAGAACCGAATTTTATCCCCTTTACCAAGCTCGAAATTGGTTGCAGCTAGGATCTTTTCCTTCATGGAGAGAATCCCTTTCCACATGGCCGAGTACCGATAAGTAGAGGAGTCATTTATCCACCTACCGCACCCCACTTTTCCGTATTTGCACTTGATAACTGAATTCCAAAGGCTCCTGTCATCAGTCCCTAGTCTCCAAATCCACTTCCCTAGCAATGCCAGATTCATGAGCTTCAAGTTTTTACCCCGCTCCACCAGATTTGATCACTGCGGACAGTTTTCCAGTCAATGAAATGAAATACGGAAGCTCATGTGGATTTGATCTGACTGCAGACAGTACTTCCATATGTGGATGAACTGGGGCCGATGCACAATAGAGAGTCTCTCCAGCTCCCTGTAGAGAGATTTGACTGTGAACACTTTTGATTTATCCAAGGTCCAGAGGAGAGAGTCCACGGCTGAAGGAGAAGGCACTGCTCTGTAGATACAGGCAAGGGGGTCCACAAATTCCTGGGATTCCCAATCTCGAAGGTTTCGCCGACATTCCACATGCCAAGCAAACTGGCCGTTTGTGAAAGAGTAGTAGTCAGCGACTAGAGCTGCTTTGTTAGGGGCCAGACGGTAGATGTTTGGGAATTTTTCTTTGAGGGGGGCATCGTCCAACCATCTGTCATCCCAGAACCGAATTTTATCCCCTTTACCAAGCTCGAAATTGGTTGCAGCTAGGATCTTTTCCTTCATGGAGAGAATCCCTTTCCACATGGCCGAGTACCGATAAGTAGAGGAGTCATTTATCCACCTACCGCACCCCACTTTTCCGTATTTGCACTTGATAACTGAATTCCAAAGGCTCCTGTCATCAGTCCCTAGTCTCCAAATCCACTTCCCTAGCAATGCCAGATTCATGAGCTTCAAGTTTTTTACCCCCGCTCCACCAGATTTGATCTGACTGCAGACAGTTTTCCAGTCAATGAAATGAAATACGGAAGCTCATGTGGATTTGATCTGACTGTAGACAGTACTTCCATATGTGGATGAACTGGGGCCGATGCACAATAGAGAGTCTCTCCACCTCCCTGTAGAGAGATTTGACTGTGAACACTTTTGATTTATCCAAGGTCCAGAGGAGAGAGTCCACGGCTGAAGGAGAAGGCACTGCTCTGTAGATACAGGCAAGGGGGTCCACAAATTCCTGGGATTCCCAATCTTGAAGGTTTCGCCGACATTCCACATGCCAAGCAAACTGGCCGTTTGTGAAAGAGTAGTAGTCAGCGACTAGAGCTGCTTTGTTAGGGGCCAGACGGTAGATGTTTGGGAATTTTCCTTTGAGGGGGGCATCGTCCAACCATCTGTCATCCCAGAACCGAATTTTATCCCCTTTACCAAGCTCGAAACTGGTTGCAGCTAGGATCTTTTTCTTCATGGAGAGAATCCCTTTCCACATGGCCAAGTACCGATAAGTAGAGGAGTCATTTATCCACCAACCGCACCCCACTTTTCCGTATTTGCACTTGATAACTGAATTCCAAAGGTTCCTGTCATCAGTCCCTAGTCTCCAAATCCACTTCCCTAGCAATGCCAGATTCATGAGCTTCAAGTTTTTTACCCCCGCTCCACCAGATTTGATTTGACTGCAGACAGTTTTCCAGTCAATGAAATGAAATTTTAATAGCTCCGATTTTCCATGCGATAAAAATTCCCGTCTTAGCTTATCAATGGATTTGATAATTGAGATGGGGCAGCGATAAATAAACATGAAGTAAAGGGGGAGATTGGAGAGGGAGGCCTTGATTAGGGTGAGGCTGCCTCCCAGAGAGAGGAACTGGCATTTCCACTTGGCTAGATAGGAGCCTAACTTGTTCAGCACCATGTCCCACGCTGACTTCCGGGGAGCTCCAATGCACAGGGGGGGACTGACGAAAGAAGATGGGAGGGTGGTCGCTGCACAATGAAGAGAAGAGGCCCAGCGTTCGGTTTCTTCTAGGTCCATGTTGACCTCGATAAGCTTGGATTTAGGCAGATTTATCGACTGGCCAGACACTGCCTCGAAGCATCGCAGGGTCGTACGAAGATTATCGACAAACACCTGAGAGGCTTCGTTGAATATCAAGGTGTCGTTAGCAAACTGAATGTGGGAGATTGGAGTGGGGAGACCTTTGTTGCCGATTCTTTTAAGGATGCCTACATTCTGACCTTGATGGAGCATTTTGGAGAGGGCCTCTTTGACAAATAGAAACAGGAAAGGAGACAGCGAGTCCCCTTGCCTCAGCCCTCTAGAGGTACGGAAAAAACCTCTCAGTGTGCCATTGAGGAGGACGGACAGGCGAGTAGAGCCAATGCATTCGCCTATCCATTGACGCCATTTGACAAGCAAGCCCATACGATCCAGCAGGTACTGCAGGAAATACCAGTCGACGTGGTCGTACGCTTTTTCGACATCGAGTTTGCAGAGGAGTTTAGACCCTGACAGATGGCTAGAGTGCAGACATTCGTTTGCGATTAGAGTATAGTCGGTAATTTGTCTGCCTGAGATGAAGGCGCATTGATTCACTGAGATGAGCTTGCCAATCACCTTTTGAAGCCGAGCAGCCAAGAGCTTAGCGACGATTTTGTAGGGGCCCCCGAGGAGACTAATCGGTCTGAAATCCTTGAAGGCCGCAGCTCCTAGGAATTTAGGGATGAGCGCGAGGAAAGAAGCACCTAGATCCGCTAAAAACCTTCCCCTGGCATGGAATTCATGAGAGAAAGCCATCACATCCTCTTTCAAGAGCTCCCAAAACTCCTGGAAGAAGAGGATCGGGAAGCCGTCCGGACCTGGGGCTTTATCTCCGCCTAAGCCGACCACAGTCATTTTCACTTCGTCCTCTGAGAAGGGGGACACTAGCAATAATGCCTCTTCCTCTGAGATTGAATCGAAATGGAGGTTACCTAGCCGAGGTCTGAGCCAACCATCAGACTGGAGGAGTGAACTGAAATGGTCGACTGCCGCAGCTGCTATCGTTTCTCTGTCTTCGACCCGAACTCCCTTCACAACGATGCTGCTTATCTTATTGGCTCTGGCCTGCATGCTTGCTATACTGTGGAAGAATTTGGTATTCTTGTCTCCCTCCCTTATTCATTTGGCATATATTATCTATAGTGTGCTAATCTTGGAGGAATTGATCATGGAAGAGGTATGTTATCCATATCTATTCACTCCATCTATTTACTCGCATTTTGGTTCCCTTTTACTTCAATTCATGAATTTGGTACGAGAATAAGTTCGTTCTTGTGAATTTGTTCTTCACTTTTGATTCTTTTTCCTGCCATCTTCCCCAAATCTGCCCCCTAGCCTAAGACCTAAGCCTTAAGCCCCTAAGCCCCTAAACCCTAACTCTATTTCCCAATTTGTTAACCATATACTATGAAACCCCACGTTCAAGGTATTCCGTAATGGTAACCGTCGCCATAACAGCCGTTACGGTTTTTTTTTTTGAAAAACTGAAAAAAAAACTTTATTGGCTTCGTAACAGGCCATTTTGAGGCTGTAATGGGCATTACTGGTCTTTTTTTTTTTTTCTGTAACAGCCGTTACAGCCATTACAATCCTGTAGTGCGCAACGATTGCCAACGTTACTGTTACGCAACGGCTACCAGCATTACCATTACCCAATGACTGCCACTGTTACTGTTACATAATGATTGTTATGGTCCCGTAATGGCCATTATGTCACACCATGCTATTTTCCCATAACTCTAGGTCCTATAGAATTTCATTCTACCCCAATTCCTTTAAACGTAGCCATGCTTTTGTAAATTCATCGTAATACCACCTTTCGCTACCGGGTGATTGTCCACATGTAACCCCAAACAATCCTATACCCTCAGATGGCCTATAAACTTGCCTTCTATTTCACCAATAACCAACCTACAACATTTCCTAAATCGGCCCTCAAACAATGTCTAAAACTGTGTACACCTGTAACTAGTAATTGAGTCCCCAACTGACCTTAAACTAGTCCCATATTGTCACCTGGCTCCTAAACAACACATAAGCTGTTCCGAGATTTGACTGCCTGTCCTTGTTTCAGCTCCAACTTACAAACTTAACAATCTTCTCTAATCTGTCCACCTTCAACCTATACCCCACCAAAATCTGTCCCCAACCCAACACCAGATTAAGCTTTTAATCTGTTAACGGTTGAACACTTAAACTAGCCTATAATTTCTAAACAGCCCTTGATCCCTAATGTCCAAACCCTCCATGGTTGAACCCTTTACCTAATGTTCTAGCGGTTGAACATTTACCTAGTCTATAATTTCTAAACAGCCCTTGAACATTTACCCTTAACCTGTATTGTCACTCCCGATGAGAATAATATCATCAGTGTACACGACCAATACAGTGACACCCACCTCAAGTACAAAGATAAGAGTGATCAGCTTGATTACGTTTCATCCCACTTATTCAAACTTTATTAAATTTGTTGAACCAAGCCCTTGGAGATTTTTTGAGGCTATAAATTGACTTCTTAATGCGACACACTTTGTTTACCCCCCCGAGCAACAAAGTCATGCGGTTGTTTCGTATAGACTTCTTTAGTAGGATCCTCTAGAAGAAATGTATTCTTCTCATTAAACTGGTACAAGGACCTCTAAATTTGCGGTAATGTAAACAACAACCTGCATAGAGTTAAGCTTTGTCGCAGGAGAAGATATCTCTGAATAGTAACTCCTAGGGTTTGAGAGTACCCTCTAGCAACCAATCGAGCTTTTAACTGATCAACCGAACCATCAGGGTTGTACTTCATTGTATACACCCATTGACACCCAACAATATGTTTTATAGCAAGTAATTCAACTATAGTTGTTTTCCATCCATCATGACTTAGAGCTTCCCAGAAAAAAAATGAGGAGCATATGCAAACAACAAGGAAAAAGCAAACTTTCAAAAGGAAAGAGATAAACCAACAAACGAAAAATTGTTAGTCCCATCAGTATGGTTTCTAGTACGTACAAGATTATTTAGATCTGTTAGTTTGGTTTCTAGTACGCACAAGATTGTGGCTAAAACTCTTAGTATGAGATTTAAGGTGGTTCTCTCTAATGTTATTTTCCTTCTCAAAGTGCTTCTATCATGGGTAGGCAGATCATTGATAGTGCGCTGATCGCATATGAATGCATCAATTCCTATCATAGGGAGGGGAGTTAAGGAATTCTTTGTAAATTAGATCTAGAAAAAGATTACGATTTCGTCAACTGGTCCTTTCTTTACTATATGTTAGGTTGTATTGGCTGCAGGTCTAAATGGAGGTCTTGGATCCACTGTTGTGTATCCTTGGCCATATTTTCTGTGCTTGTTAATGGTTCCCCTTTTGGTTTTCTCCAGCCTTCCAGGGGTTTGAGGTGGAGACCTCTCTCTCCCTTCCTGTTTGTGGTTGTATCTGACTCAGCAAGATGTTAAGAAGCAGTCAGTCAACGAGGTTATTTTGAGGCTTCTAAATTAAACATATTCTAGATCGGATCACTCACTTGCAATTTGCTGACGACACGTTGATATTCTGTGAGGCAGAAGACTCTGTTATAGTTTATCTTCGTACTATTATAAGATGGTTTGAGGTAGCTTCTAGCCTAAAGGTTAACTTAGCCAAAAGTGAGATTCTAGGGGTTAATCTCTCCTTAGAGGAGGTTTCTTGGTTCACTACCATATGTTGATGCTAAGTTGGGAGTTTTCCTTCTAGCTATTTGGGGCTGCCTCTTTGCATAGGCAGACTGGCCAATCATATGTGGGATTTTGTCATTGAGCATCTGCAAAGGAAGTTGTTGCCGTGGAAGAGCAAACCTTTCTTTCCTGCCGGGGGGGGGGGGCGCCCACGCCTCCACAAAATTTCGCGATTTTTGGATGATTAGAAGTATTTTAATTTAATTTAGAATTACAGCCTATCCAGAAATTCTGCTGGGTAAAATGTTGTTGTCCATACAATGTTTATCCAATAAGGTGGACCCAAACTTCATCTAGGAGGGGAGGGATGTATGATTAGTATTTTTCCACAAAAATACAGCAAGGTGGGGTCTACAAAAGTGGTCCACCACTCAGAAAATCAAGCTAGAAATTGTGTTTTCCCCTCAATCTATAGGGCTGGACGGTCCAACAAGGTGGACTGCCCACCCCCCCTTTGGGCCTCTCCTTTTGGGTGCCATTGCATGGGCCATCTGAGGTGTGATCCATCACACTTCAAAGTGGGGTCCACTCCATATTACACCCCACAACCTCAGGAAAATAGTGGAAATTATAGTCCAAATCCATGCCAAACATTAACTATAACAGTCCATGCAACAGTCTAGATTTTTTGACAACAATATATGGCTGGACATATCAGCCTATATCAGAATATATACAGCAAATAAAAGGATGTGTGGCCTTCCTTAGTGGGCCCCACACATGTCCAGATCATGGACTTAGGCTAGGACACTTGCATGCATTGATTAAAGTGCCCCAAAATCATGGGATTGGGTGCTAGGGGCGTCCCACCCTTGCTGGATTTTTGAGACGTCCCAGGCCCACCAAGTGGGCCAAACACACATCATCATCCATACATCAGAGAAAAGAGAAGAAGGAAAGACAATCCGGCCATGGGGGTAGGGCCTCGCCACTAACGGGCCCTCCCAAGAATCAATCTCATCCATACAACTATGTTGATTGAACATGCAACATTAAACTAATGCATGCATGATCTACGATTAAAATGGATGGTTGGAATGCCATTCCAACATGATATTTAAGGTCTAGATGACCTCGAAATAGAGTAGATCATGAAATACATCATGATGGGGTCCACAGAGAATGACTCCATCATGGATCATGACATGCATGTAGGATAGGCCAAAGGGCCACATCCATGGGATTAAATGGGATCCCCACCATGGATGGGTGGGTTCCATATGATTCATTCATGAAGAGAGAGAAGATTCAAAGGTTAGAAAGGAAATCAGAAATTTATAATCACCCACATGCAATGCAAGCCGTCAAACTTCTACACCATGAATATCTTGGAGCAAGGAAGAGATTTTGATGGTTGAGATGTATTTTTAGTGGTGGGATTTGAGGGGTTTTAGGGCTTAGAGGGCTGGAGAAAAGGGGAAGAAAGGGACGTTGGGAGAGGAGAGTTGCTAACTCTGGAGGGAAAAATGAGGAGGGAGAGATAAAGAGAGAGATCATGATTGCTTTGTAAGAAAGGCAATCATTGCCTAGGGGAGGAGATTACAATATTGTAAGCTTAGGGTAGGCTTATGTAGTGTGTGTTGAGGTGGGTGGTGTTTTCCATAGAATTTGTGTGGTGTGTGTAGTGTGCATAGGGACTTGTGCCAAGAGAGGTAGTTCATATGTATTGCACTAAAGTGGGCCACATGATTAAGGGCCATACAATGTAATGTTTATAACTTTTGACTCATATATTGGATGGACGCACAAGACATGTCGTTGGAACCGCAACGACGGTGCGAACAAGATGGCATAGGTCTCGGGTCGATCCGAGTCAGGTCTATGTGACCGGACTTGAGGATGACCGCAAACACAATCGAGGATCGAGTGTCGCCGGGATTTGATCGGTAGGACCGCGGGACCAAGAGAAATGAAATGCATACCTACACACACACATGCACACACAGGAACTCGGGTCGGGTCTTACAATCATCCTCACCAATAAAGAAATTTCGTCTTCGAAATTGCTAAAATCGGAACAACGAAAATGCATAAACATCATCATATATATATATCTTAATCATTAATCACAAGAGAAGGCAATACAAGCAACGTAAGCAATCAATCATTGAACAAATGGGGATAACGCTCTCTAATCTCGGCCTCGCGTTCCCAAGACGCCTCGACCTCCGAATGATGACCCCATTGTACCTTCACCAAGGGAATGACCTTGGTCCTGAGGACTTGCTCTTTCCGATCAAGAATACGAATCGGCTGCTCAATGTAGGAAGCATCCTCACGGACCTCGAGTGACTGCCAATCAATCACAGGGTTAGTGTCCGACCCATACTTTCGCAATATAGAAACATGGAATACGTCGTGGATCGCGGACAACTCAGGAGATAAGGCAAGCTTATAGGCCACAGCGCCCACGCTCTCGGTAATCTCAAAAGGTCTAATAAATCTCGGGGCAAGCAGATGGACTAGTCACTTCCGGAGTATTCTTATATTGTTCAGCTTTCGAGCTTGTCGATTCAATCCTCTTTGGTGGCTAGGGTGATTGAGGCTCAGCAGACGGATGAGTCACTTCAGGAGTACCGAGCAGAGGCCGCATCCGTGGAGCAGTTAGACTGGCAGATTGGTTCTGATGGTGGATTACGCTTCAGAGGCCGATTGTGTCCCGGACGTGCCAGAGTTGCGTCGTGATCTGATGACCGAGGCACACCGATCGAGACTTACTATTCACCCGGGCTTTACGAAGATGTATCGTGATATGAGGAGGTAATATTTTTGGCAGGGGATGAAGCGTCAGATTACTAGTTTTGTGGCCGAGTGTGACATATGCCAGCGTGTCAAGGTTGATCACCAGAGACTCCCTGGCCCCTTATAGCCGTTGAGCGTTCCAGTATAGAAGTGGGAGCATGTATCGACGAATTTCATCGCAGGATTGCCGTGGACTCAGCGCGGTCACGATACCATCTGGGTTATCGTCGATCATCTGACGAAGTCGGCTCATTTCATTTCGGTACGTGCTTCCTGGTCTATGGACCGACTTGCAAAGGTGTTTATTGAGGAGAGTGAGACTGCACGACATTCCAGTTTCGATCATTTCAGATCGAGACTCCAGATTTACATCTCAGTTTTGGAGTTTCCAGTAGGCGATGGGAACCACTTTGCATCGCAGCATCGCTTATCATCCGCAAACGGATGGGCAGATCGAAAGGGTCAACCAGATCCTTGAAGATATGCTCATAGCTTGTGTGATTGACTTTGCGCGCAATTGGGATGAGCATTTGCACCTCGCCGAGTTCGCGTCCAATAATAGCTATCAGGCGACTATCGGCATGGCTCCTTTTGATGCACTCTATGGCAGACCGTGCAGATCTCCTAGCTGTGGATTGAGGTTGGAGAGCGTCGTCTCTTAGGTCCTGAGCTTGTGCAACAGACGTCGGTGGCTATTGATATTATCAGGCAGATGATGTGCACAGCTCAGATCCTGCAGAAGAGTTTTGCTGATCGTCGACGTCGACCCCTCGAGTTTGCAGTTGGTGACATAGTATATCTCAAGGTCTCGCCTATAAAAGGCGTGGTTCGCTTTGGTGTGAAGGGCAAGCTTGCCTCGAGATTTATTGGACCTTTTGAGATTACCAAGCGCGTGGGCGCTGTGGCCTATAGGCTTACCTTACCTCCTGAGTTGTCCATGATCCACGACGTATTTCATATTTCTATGTTGCGGAAGTGTGGTTCGAACACTATCCCTGTGATTGATTGGCAGCCACTTGAGGTCCGTGAGGATGCTTCCTACATCGAGCAACCGATTTGTATTCTTGATCAGAAGGAGCAAGTTCTCAGGACCAAGGTCATTCCCTTGGTGAAGGTACAATGGGGTCATCATTCGGAGGCCGAGGCGTCTTGGGAACGCGAGGCCAAGATTAGAGAGCGTTATCCCCATTTGTTCGATGATTGATTGCTTACGTTGCTTGTATTGCCTTCTCTTGTGATTGATGTTTGAGATATTATATATATATATATATATATATATATATATGATGATGATGATGATGATGATGATGTTTATGCATTTTCGTTGTTCCGATTTTGGTAATTTCGAGGACGAAATTTCTTTGTTGGTGGGGAGGATTGTAAGACCCGATCCGAGTTCTTGTGTGTGCATGTGTGTGTAGGTATGCATTTCATTTCTTTTGGTCCCGCGGTTCTACCGGTCAAATCCCGGCGACCCTCGGATTGTGTTTGCGGTCATCGTTAAGTCCAGTCATGTAGACCCTACTCGGATCGACTCGAGACCTATGTCATCTTGTTTGCATCGTCGTTGCGGTTCGAATGACTTGTCTTGTGCGTCCATTCGATATATGAGTCAAAAGTTATGAACATTACATTGTACGACCCTTAATCATGTGGCCCACTTTAGTGGAATGCATATGGACCACCTCTCTTAGCACAAGTCCCTATGCACACTACACACACCACACAAATTATATGAAAAACACCACCCACCTCAACACACTACACAAGCCTACCCTAAGCCTACAACATTATAATCTCCTCCCTTAGGCAATAATTGCCTTTCTTACAATGCAATCATGATCTCTCTCTCTCTCTCTCTCTCTCCCTCATTTTTCCCTTCATAGCTAGCAACCCTCCTCTCCCAACGTCCATTTCTTCCCCTTTTCTCCAGCCCTCTAAGCCCTAAAACCCCTCAAATCCCACCACTAAAAATACATCTCAACCATCAAAATCTTTTCCTTGCTCCAAGATCTTCATGATGTAGAAGTTTGAAGGCTTGCATTGCATGTGGGTGATTATAAATTTCTGATTTCCCTTCTAACCTTTGAATCTTCTTTCTCTTCATGAATGGATCATATGGGACCCACCAATCTATAGTGGGGATCTCATTTGATCCCATGGATGTGGCCCTTTGGCCCATCCTACATGTATGTCATGATCCATGATGGGGCCATTCTCCATGGACCCCATCATGGTGTATTTCATGATCTACTCCATTTCGAGGTCATCTGGACCTTAAATATCATGCTGGGATGGCATCCCAACCATCCATTTTAATCATAGATCATGCATGCATTAGTTTAATGTTGCATATTCAATCAACATAGTTGTATGGATGAGATTGATTCTTGGGAGGGCCCATTAGTGGCGGGGCCCTACCCCTATGGCCGGATTGTCTTTCCTTCTCTTTTCTCTGATGTGTGGATGATGATGTGTGTGTGGCCCACTTGGTGGGCCTGGGACATCCCAAAAATCCAGCAAGGGTGGGACGCCCCTACCACCCAATCGCATGATTTTTGGGCACTTTAATCAATGCATGCAAGTGTCCTAGCCTAAGTTCATGATCTGGACGTGTGGGGCCCACTAAAGAAGGCCACACATCCTTTTATTTGTTGTATATATTCTGATATAGGCTGATGTGTCCGGCCATATATTGCTTTCCAAAAATCTGGACTGTTGCATGGACTGTTATAGTTAATGTTTGGCATGGATTTGGACTATGATTTTCACTATTTTTCTTGAGGTTGCGGGGTGTAATATAAAGGAGTGGACCCCACCTTGAAGTGTTATGGATCACACCTCAAATGGCCCATGCAATGGCACCCAAAAGGAGGCCCAAAGGGGGGGGTGGGCAGTCCACCTTGCTGGACCATCCAGCCCTATAGATTGAGGGGAAAACACAATTTCCAGCTTGATTTTTGGAGTGGTGGGCCACTTTTGTGGACCCCACCTTGCTATATTTTATGGAAAAAATACTAATCATACATCCCTCCCCTCCTAGATGAAGTTTGGGCCCACCTTATTGGATAAACATTGTATGGATAGCAACATTTTACCCAGCGGAATTTCTGTATAGGCTGTAATTCTAAATTAAATTAAAATACTTCTAATCATCGAAATTTTGTGGGGAGGTGTGGCCCACCCATGGAAGGACCACCTTGCAAATTTTCTGGGCCATCGGGCCCCTGTACCACCCGTGGTGCGGCCTGGAGTGGCCCACCAGGCTGGGACGCCTAGGCTGGGGCATCCAGGCCAGCTTGTGGGCCCACCTTGATGTATTTTGTGTCCACCGTTCATCCAAGTGGGGTCCATAGGGGGCGTGATCATCCCCCCTTCAGTAGCATCCATTTGGGGCCCATTGAACGAGTTTTTGGGCTAATTGCCCAGGCCCCTTGGATTGCCCACCATGGGACGTACAGGCCCATTGGGCTGCTGCTGGACGTCCAGCATGGCCCACCTGATTTATGTATTTCATCTACTCCCTTCATCTGGTGGACCCTTTGTGACATGTACAAGTCACTAGGGATTAAAGGAACTATATGAATAAATTTTTATTGAATTTCTAGCAAGCCCAGATAGTGGGTGGGCTGAAATTTCAGCAATAGGCCCAAAATTTGCTATCCATAAATGTATGTTTTGAGGCAGCATGGCCCACCAGATTTGGGGAATATTTTGTACATGTCTTGACCCATTTCAAATTAGATTTTTGGGCTTAATTAGTGCATACTTAAGGCCCACTTCAAATGAGATTTTATTGGAATAATATTCATAGTTACATGTTGGGTTTCCTAGGCCCATTGTCCTAGAACCTTCTTGATGGACCCCTGGCCCTTGGGCTTATATTTAATACACCATTGTGATGGGTTTTATGGGCCAAAAAACTCAAGTAGTTGGGCCCTTGGTTGCCCATTAAATTAACCCCATACTTGGGCCAAGATGTGAGGCCCAACTCACTTGTTTTAAACATAAGAATTGGCCGTGTGGTTGGAATAATGGGTTGCCCATTAGGCCCACCACAATGAATGGACTCATGATCATTATGGTTGGGCCCAAACCTTGCTTGAGGGCCCACCATGTTACTTAAGTGTTGGGCCTTGTGTATGGCCCACTAGGCCATGGATTGCCTAGGCCTTGAGCCTTGCCTTACATACATGTAGTTAGCGGGGTACCTTTTGGGACCCAGTTGAGGTTGGATGTCCTCCTTGGTGGCCCTAAGGTAGGCCCATAGGGCCATTTTAGGTGGTTGAAAGTCCACCTTGGACCTTTAGTAGGACCGTTTCTTCCTTGGACTTTCATGACTCTCTTAGCTTGTGGGCTACCCCAAAGCATTGGGCCCCCACTAGAGGACTTCTCCTTAGAGTATATGTTCATATACCTAGACCTTGTCCTTAGAGTATATGTTCATATACCTAGACCTTGTCCCTCCTTGGGAAGGAAGAATATGTTCCACGTTATCATCGCAGAGTAGCACACTTACATCATTACGACCCATATGCATCATCTGCGTGAATTGATTGCATTGTGCGGTGGTCATAGAGGGATGGAGTTTCTCCCCTTATGCACATTGAGTGCCTGAAGCTAATGCATGATCTGTATGTGTGACTCATGCATTGGCATCGCATTCCATAATGATACCGCCATTGCTTCATCAGGGCCTTGCCTCCACAGGGATATTCGTGGATGACTATATGTGTGAACACCGGAAATGTTACTTGAGCATATCGGGTGCATAAGATGCCTATGGGTGAAATTCCCAAAACTTCCATGGTACCAAGGATCTGCCCCAACGTCGTGATTGAGTGGAAACTATGAGCACATGAGAGCCTTATACCGTTAGGCTGCGACTCCCACTGTCGTGTAGTCGGTTGGGTAGGGGTATGACCTTACCCACCTGGTGTAAGAAGGCATTGCTAGGTTGAGTCCGACCAGCTCGTAAATGGGTCCGCTGCCGTCTAGCCTTGTTAGTGATTGGTTGTCCACAGGCGGGTAGTGAGGTCTCTTACGCTCGTTTGACTGTGTGGGTCTGGAGAGCGGCAGTCATTCAGTAGTGAATTGGACCCCGGTGATTTCCTTATGATTAGAAACATACTTGATATGTGGATTGGATATGAGCACTGGCATCACCTTGCATCGCAGCGTAAGAGACCTCACTACCCGGTGATTTCCTTATGATTAGAAACATACTTGATATGTGGATTGGATATGAGCACTGGCATCACCTTGCATCGCATTTGCATCAGCTATATAAGCCCTTTTATGCATCGCCTTGGTATGACTTCCAGTACTCATTGCATTGTACTCATGATAAGCCTCGGTAAGGCTAGCGACATTGTCATTAATCTTTTTCCCTGTATCTTCTACTATTCTTCTGTGCACCATTATCACACACCTTTACCACCCTCTAAGCTTCTAAAAGCTTATGCACGATTGATGCATGCAGGAGATCCTAGGTAGGCATCGTAGCGGCAGAGCTTAGATTAGAGTCGAGCTTGAGGACCCCAGTGTTGTGGACTTTTCCCTCTTTCTTTCATTATCTTATGTATGTCCTTTTGGACTTTATGTAACTTGTAAAAGTTTAAATTCATAGTGGATTTTGCGATGTGTTCCGTTGTTATTTTCGAGATGTTACTTGCTGTGATCTTGGGTATGCTCGTATTGAAAATGGTTATTCGGTTATGGAAATCCTCCTCGTAGGATCCCAAGATTGGAACCTGCCTCAGGAGCCGAAAATGGGGTATTACGGAGGCTATTGCGGTCAGAACCGGCTATCGGGTTCCTTGTGAGTCCGGTTACCGAGTCTTGGGTTTGGAGATTTGGAAAGGAGGAGGGTAATTGGTGGAGGTAATTGGTGGCTGTGAAATATGGCCTATAGGATAGAGGTTGGTGGATGAAGGATTCTTCTCTTTATCGCGACTCCCGTATTTGGAAGGACATTGCTCGTTTAACCTAAAGCGTCTTCTCAGGTATGAAGTTTGATATTGGTGATGGTTCAAGGGTTAGATTTTAGGAGGATTGTTGGTGTGGCGATGCTTTGCTTAGCGTGGAATTCCCTGCTTCGGCTTGCCTTTGTCCTAACCCTCATATCATAGTGGCTGATTGTTTTTCTGTTGACAAGATTGGGGGAGCTAGGTGCCGCCATGTCGCTGCAACCTGATTGATTGTTATCTTGAAGAGCTCATCCTCCTCTCGCGCCTACAAAGCTTTGTGCCTTCCACGGGTTCCTTCAATTCTCGGATGTGGGGATCTGACAAGTCTAGGCTCTTCTTGGTTAAATCTTTTTTATTGTCAGTTGACTCGGCCCGGTCCTTTAGTTGCTGCCTCTCATACACGTTTGGTTTGGTCAAACGGGGCCCCTTCGAAAGTGGTTGCCTTTGCTTGGCTCCTGGGGAGAAACTGCATCTTCACCATTGACAATTTGTAGAAGAGGGGCTTGATTCTTCCGAATGTTTGTATCGTTTGTGTTGGGGATGAGGAATCAATGTATCATGTTTTCATCCACTGTCCCTTCGTATCCAACATTTGGAGTGAGGTGCTTGCTGGCTTCGACATGCTCTAGGTAAACGCCCTCTTCGATTGAAATCCTCTTCTATTCTTGGCATACGGTTGGATTTAGGAGGAGGAAATACTCTCTTTGGAAGCTTGCTTTGCTTGCAGTTCTTTGGGTAACACTGAAAGAATGAAATAGCCATTGCTTTCGTAACTGTTCATAATCGATTCATGGGGTTGTTTCTAGGATTCATTTGCATATAAGGGACTGGGACCTAGCTAGGGACCCGCTGCAATTTTTCTTTTTGTTTCCCTCTCTTGTTGCTTTTTCTTGTTTCTTTTGTGCCCTTGTGGCTTTTAATAAATTCAGTATCTTTCAGGAAAAAAAAAAAAAAAAACTAACAAACGAAAAAAAAAACTCACATTTTCAAAGGGAAGGAGATAAACCAACAAAGGAAAAAAAATTGAGAAATAGGATGTTGAGTGCGAGAACATATACCTTTGCGAAGAGCGATTGGTAAATCACCTTTATTAGACACCAAAGACGAAGATTTAGGAGGACGATGATCTTCTGTTGAAGTAGGAGAATTAGTGGGAGGTCCAATGGTATGAACTTCCTTTTCACGCTTGGAACATCTGGAGTAGACCTACGAAAGTAGAGCTAAACGTTGCATGAGAGATTGGATTATAGCATTTTATCCTCATTGGGTATGTGAGTATCCAAGGAAGATAAACTTGATGGCCTTTGATTTAAACTCGTTAAGAACATGATCTAACCTATGTACAAAACACACACACGCAAACATGTTGGGAGGAATGGAAAACGTGAGAATATACTAGGACAACGGAAAAAAATGGAATTTACCATCTAAAACAAATGAAGGCATTTGGTTTATTAAATGGCATGTAGCTAAGATGGCATTGCTCCAAAACATTTTTGAAACCTTCATATGTTTTTACAACGCTGTAGCAACCTCAAGTAAAGGTTGATTCTTACATTCAGCTACACCATTTTGTTGTGGCGTGTGTTCATACATGGTTTGATTAATAATGCCATAAGATGAGAGATATGAATTGGATTCATGAGACACATTCCCTAGCATTATATGAACATAAAATACATATCTTAGCATTGCATTGTGTTTGCACTTCCGTGTAAAATTCCTTAAAGGAAGAAAACACTTTAGAGTGATCTTTCATTACATATAACTATGTCATGTGAGAATATTCTTCTACAAAAATAAAAGTATTTGAAATCAAATAAACTAGTAGTCCGAATCAGACCCCAAACATCAGAATGTACCAAAGAGAAAGGACTCATTTTTAATTTTATTTTTGTTTACATGAGGTGGGAACAAAACTCTATTATGTTTGTTTAACTCGCAAGCTTCACACTCTAACTTAGACACACAAGAGAATGATAGAACATTACTCTTTAACCTGCTTAAAGAAGGATGACTCAGCCTGTAATGCTACTAGTCAGGTCAATTATTTGTCTGAAGTCCAGCTTCACTTATTTCATTGTCGAGATAGTAGAGACCATTCGCCTCTTGTTTTGCACCTATCATCTTCCCTGTCTTTAGATCTTGAACTTTATAATAGGAAGGATAAAATATAACAAAATAGTTCAAGGATTTGGTTAGCTTATTGACAATAAACTCGAAGGAATCGTAGGAGTATATAACACCAATAACAAGGGAAGAAATGGAGTAGGATAAACAATACGCAACCCAAATACAGGTTGTAGTGCCATCGGCTATGTTACAGAGCAAATAGGAGTAGACTTATCTAACAAGACAAAACACAATGCTTACCGGTCATATGAACTGAAGTTTTAGAATCAGTAACCCAAGGAACACTTTCAGAGGAAACAAAGCATATCATAACTGACTGAATAAGAGTAGCAGTGGAAGAAGACGCATGGGTGGAACAAAATGTTAACAATCTAGCATTTACTTATTTATGGACAATGTAATTCTATCACCTGTGGTACTTGATTCATAATGGGCTGAGATGAGCTTGGAGACAGCCCTCAAAGATCAGAAGATCGAACCTAATTTGCCCAAGCTAGCATATCAGTGAGATCCCAACATGTATCGATGGTGTGGTTAGAAAGACTAATGAGAATACCACTGATTATCACGACCACGACCGCGGCTGACACCAAAATCTGCACCACAACCTCCCCAAGTATTCTTGGCTCTAAAACGACCTCCCCTTGAATCTCTATCAACAAGTCATTCGTCATAACCACAGTCATCATGACTTCCTCCATCTTCTCTACTAGATGAAGAAACAAACGTTGAATGATGAAGAAACAAATGTAGAGTGATCAGATGTAGATGAACTTTGTGTATTTATACTAATTGCACGTTGAACATGGGCAAACTCCTTTGTAGTGGATGGAATTTCTCAACCTCTAAGAATTTGAGTTTGCACAGGCCCGAACTCAGGACAGACCAAAGTGGAGTTTGGCAACACAAAATTCCTCTAAGCCATCTCATAGTTTCATTATTAGTCGATGGTGATTTGTATATGTTCAGTTCTTCCCACATACCCCTCAATGCCGAATAATATTAACCTACACTCTTATCTCCCTGCTGAAGTGCAAAGATATTATTCTGAAGCAACTCATATATACGAGTTAAATTCTTTCTACTGTAATACATTTCTTTCAAATTATCCCACACTTCTTTTGTTGTTTTGAAAAAGATAACATTTGTACCAATGTTTGGTTCCATGCTATTCTATAATAGTGCTCTAATATGAATCTTCTGCCATTACAGTGCTCTAATCTTCATAATTTGTTGAGCTTTCAGCAGGTTTAGGGGACATTACTTCAATTTTCTTTTCTTGTAAGAAACACTTCTACTAATGTGGCACATTGTAAATAATTTGCCCTGCTATGTTTGGTTGATATAATTTGAAGGTTCATCAACTCAGATGGAGGGAAAAGACTATTCTTAGCATCATACTTGACATTCAAATTTAGGAGAGAGAAGAAATCAAATACAGGGAAGAACTTCAATTTAAACTTTCCCAACACTTGCTTTAAGAGGAGCATAAATCAATAATCACCACCACGCGTCTACAAACCCATTGATAACAAATATAAGAACAGTTTACATTCATTCTCAACTTCTACACACACACACACACACACACTTGATCTTCAAATCTGGCGATAGATGACTTCTACTCACACATGCACTTGATCTTCAAATCTGTCCATTGATGCACGATGACCCACTTTGAACCATCATGAGTGGTTGTATGCATAACAGGGCCTCAAGTACACTTAGGGTCTGTTTGGATTCGCGTATAGGATTGTATTGCATTGTAAATACAATATGACAGATGTACAACGCCGGATGTACACTGTATCGAGTGCCCTTTTCAAGTTCGATCCGATTGTTTGGGAAGGATTGACTTTGCATATGTATTCAGGGGATGTATGCAAGGTCAATGTTTGGTTTAGAAATCTTCTCTGTGGACCTTGTCGTCACCGCATGCATTCATTACACCATTCATCACCAGGTCATGTCTATGTGGGCCCCACCAACGTGTATGGATTTCATCCAAACCGTCAATCAACGTATATGTGGGCCCCATCACCGTGTATGGATTTCATCCAAACCGTGAGGTGAATCCATCAACAGGATTCTGTTCGGATAAGATTTCTCCTCATGTACATCTAGACATGACAGACTATGAGATTGAAATCTTTCGCCGGATAGACCCTCTGCGTAGGGTATAGGAGAGAGGTGTATACAGAAGTACTCATCTCCTCCTGTAAATGAGGGTACATGAGAGAAACGGTATCCATGAATGAAAGGAGGGATACAATCCATTAAGAAGAAGGATCAGCTGTTGTCCCTGAATATATGTTGGGAAGAGAAAAAATTACCTTCTCTCACTTCTCCCCTGTCGGGTATGAAATTTACGTCTGTAAGAACACCCCACCTTCAACGAAAGTGAAGAAGACGAAGCAAGATTCAGCGTCTACGTCAACCGGCGGATGGCCGTAAAGCAACATTTCCTTTGTCGAATGGGTTGAAGACGACGGAGAGGGAGAAGGATGTCGCGGGAAGATGAGATGGACGCGCGAAGCACCAAAGAGATATGATGTCTTCTCTACTATGGGTGGCGGTGCAGTGCAATTACATCGTTGCACTGCCCGATGTTTTGCTGAAAGACAATCGCAACCGCGTGTCCACCCTCTATCTGGTTCAACGATGTATTCGCATGCCAGGTACTGAATCGGATTTCAAATCCAATTCAAACGCGGTATATTGTATTTATTTAACTTAAAACAATACAATACGTCGGATTCGGGCGATCCAAACAGACCCTTATGGGATACAACTATGCAACCCACCATATGGTGGTTGAACAAAAAGAACAGGTAATCTGTGTTAACAAGCCCTTTACGATTTAGGATTTTGCCTTACAAAAATAAGGGTAGCAAAAGAAAGGAAAAAGAGACGAGGTGCTGTATCAATAAACTTTCTGAGAGAGTGAGGGAGGGAGGGACTAGACTCTCTATTTATTAGGGCTTTTATATTAAAGGCAAAAGTACAAAAATATCCCTCCATACTTAAGTTTTTACATGGGCAAAGCCCTTGGGCCTAAACTCTATTCTAACACATATTTCAGTCCAATAATAATGAGAAACTACATGTGAGATCATCACAGTCCACCAACAATTATTATTATTATTCAACCCTTAAAGAATTGCAATTAGTATTCTAATGTAGGATGTGGTAAACTCTTTATTATTCTTATGTGTCTGGCTGCAAAGAGCAATTACATACTTTCAAGATGGTCTTGAAAGAAACATAACTGCAATTCGAGGGCTACTTCCTCATCGGGAATGCTGGGAAAATTGTTACCTTTCTGTTATTTCCTTTTGATTAAACTGAATGTTCACAATCCAATTCACTTGTGCATCCAACATCCGAATGAGCTTAGCTGTTGCACATCTTGTAATTATGCATTGCATATTTAGGTGTCAGCTTTTTTACTATTTTCATTGCCTGATTCCATGTTTCTGATCATTATCGCAGCATGTCTTGCTAATTTTCAATAATAATCCCAGATAAAGATGTTCTAGTGTCTTTTAATTGCAGATAAGCATTGGGAAGCAGTGGAAGGAGTTCCTTGATTACAATGATGCCATCGGATTCATAGTTCATGTAAGTGTTTGGTTTACCCACCCCCCCCCCCCCAAAAAAAAAAAAAAAGAAGAAAAGAAGAAAAGAAAAGAACATCATCATCTGAGCTGTATCCCAACTAATTGGGGTCTGCTACATGAATCCTTTTTCTCCCAAGTGTCATATTGTCAGGATTCATGATGAAAGTTACGGCAAAAGTTTGACGCCAGCTGCCAACCTGACACAACCCTCTTTTATTCAGGCTTGAGACCGGCAATAAGAGCACACGACTCCCATAGACGCTATGTAATAGACTATGCAAAAATAAATAAATAAATGAAATCTTGATACCTGGTGAGGCACGTGATGATTTCTTATGCTTGATTTCAGGAGGATGCAAAGAAGCATGAGAGATCTGCAAAGAATCACTACACAGTCTAATTATCTGAAATCCTAATGTTTGGACAAGCAAGTTACGGAGAAAGGTTGGTCTATCTACTACCCGACAAAAGAATTCAATCCAGAACTTGACTCTTGTGTAATATTTGTTAAGAAAACGATGATCCATAGGTAGGCCAGAGGGCATGAATGTTGATGATCACTCCGTTTGTTGATTAGTGATTAACTTATTTCATAGTCATCAACAACAATCGGTCACTGATCGTATATTCTGTTTCATTGTTCAGAAAATTAACCCCCTTGTCTTTCTTGTTTCTTTTAGTTTGTTTATCTGCCTGAAACAATTAAAACTGCTTGCTTAGGCTGCATCCAAGTCTATCCTGATCAAAGTTATAATATCGAACTGGTGGCCTGACCAGCTTGAAATCCAGTACCAAACCAACCTGGGCCCCAGCCTGCTGAGAGCTTGAGCTGCACCTGGAATACATAAAAAAACATAGTTAGCAAAATGGCATATGGCCAAAAAAGAAAAAAAAGAAAAAAAGGGAAGGGGAATGTTTGTGTTTAGTTTGCTCTCCATCACTAAAAATACGGTAAAAAAAAGGAAGAGGAAACACCAAATGTTCGGAGAGTGACAGGTTTGTGTTTAAAATGGTTTTCACTAAAAAAAGGGCGTGAAAAAAAGGGGCTATATATGTTCATGTGTGTGTGTGTGTTTACATATTATATACAAACAACATTTCAAGTATTGGCGATACTATCGATAATATCGCTGATATTATTAGTATCTTAAGCTCGATGATACTGATAATACTGGTAGTATAAAAAATTCCAGATATCGACAATATATCGCCGATATATCACAAAGTATCACCAATGTATCTATCGATAGCGCCAATGTTTTCGACTGTGTAAATTCCAGGTGTTGCTTGTATCACCAATGTATTGTCGATATTTCGATAATATCACCAAAGATCTGTATACTTACATTTCAAAATTCTTTTATGGATGCATGGTTGTATGATGAAATGCATGTTTGTATGTGTGTATATGTATGCATGCATGCATGGATGAATAGATCATAGATGCATGGATGGATGGATATATGTATACATGCATGGATGGATGGATATGTGTATACATGCATGGATGGATGGATGGATGGATATGTGTATACATGCATGGATAGATGGATATGTGTAGACATGCATGGATAGATGGATGGTTCATGCCTGTGCGTATATATGTTTGTGTCATTGTATGCATGTATCTACGCATGCACAGACGGTTAGATGAATGGATGGATGGATGGATGGATGGATTATGCATGTGTGTTTGTATGTGTGGAAGGATCGATCCACCATTTTCCCCACCTTTCCCAAATGTTTCTCTGAGTCAATGATACATGACTTTAGCCCCCATTAAAGGGAAACTTAGTATTTGATTCCCAAATATGCAAATGTCTTTTTTGTTATTATTTGATTCTTAAATATACAAATATGTGTTTTTTAGCGTCTCCTAAAGTCTCATTGAAAATTCCACCATTATCTCCATGGTGCCCCAATGTTTCCTTGAGTCAGCCTTAATGCTTTTAGGGCCCCCATTAAAGGGTAACTTTTTATGTATGCTTCTTTTTTGCAATTATTTGATTCCTAAATATGCAAATTAATGTATTTTAGCATCTCCTAAAGTTTCATTGAGAAATTCCACATTTTCCCCCATGTTTCCTCAATATTTCCCTCAGTTGGTGATACATTTCCAGGTATTGGCGATATTGTTACATATTTCCATATCCCCAACCAGCGATACATGTAACGATACTAAAACTTCACCGATACATTTAATTATAATTTTTATGATTTCTATATGTATGAAGAATTATTTATATAGATATTCAAATGTTGTTCTTTGCCTGTCCCAAAATCCTTCCTTTTCAAGTAATCCTTATAGAAATCGATCCAGCTCTACTAGATTCTTTCATTTTCTCGTCAATTGTATCAATGATTGGAGACAACCAATCTCTATTTTTTAATTCTCCTCCAGAAGGGTGTTTTTTTTTTTTTTTTTTTTTTTTTTTTTTTTAAATAATAAATAAAACACGTTTTATTGAAAAGAAAAGTCATTTTGCCCACCAAAAAAAAAAAAAAAAAACGAATTTTATTTTTTATTTTCCTTTCTTTCAAAAACATATGGAGTTTTAAATGTTTGATCAATTATACACACTTTTTTTTTCAAAAAATAAGGAGTTTAAAATGGAGTTTTGCTAAATATGGTCAATACCACGTTTCCCTATGAAAATGTTTTGAGGCACACTGCAGCTGAAAAAAGGTACCTTGTTTTGGAATCTGTCTCAAGAACACCCACATGTATTTGGATGCACAGGTGGATGGTATTCCAAAAAACAAGAAGAAACAACGAAGGTTGTTGATGTTGATTGGTATTTGTATTGAGGAAGTGGAGCCTTGGATTGCAGTTGGATTTCTTCCAAGTCCAACTAGGAAGTATTGTAATTGTAAATTTTGAGCCCAGACCCCTCAACTTTCATTCATTAATGATGGTGATTCGATTCAGCAGTACACGGAAACAGGACCTAGTTTTGTAGCGAAATATTATTTCAAATTCTGTTCACTGTTTCTCCTTAGTGTCAGCATCGAATCTCAATTGGAAAAAAAAACCTGAAGTGAAACTTCAATGTGGGTGAACCTCTATCCCCTGCCTTTGCAATCCAGATGTGGGCTCACCTCCTATCTTGATTTGATTGGATGGTGAAGAGATTCACAGAGTAGAGAAATCTAGACATTGATTCAAGCAAAGGATCATTTCTATTCTATATCTAAATCCCGACCCTTTTTTTTTTTTTTTTTTTTTTTTAATTCTCACAAAATCATTTCCTTATCCCCAAAAGTTGCCACCAGTGTTTATACACAGCAGCTGTTTTTTAATGTTTTCTTCGGATCAGCCTTTTCTCTATATAGAAGTCCCAAAACATCCTAGGGTATTTAGCATGTTTTGCTACATTATCTTCAGTAATAGCATTTCTTTTCGGCATATTTTCTATTCTTTCTGGGCAAGTATCTGCAGTTGTTTTACTGTTTTTGATAGTTTTGTTGTTACTGTTGATTAGTCCCACGCCCCAAAAATCTCCCAAGTTGGAAGATCTTAACCCTTCACCCACTAGCAGTTCAGAAAAATCCTCTCAATGGTCAGAATTTTCAATCTGGAAGTGTTTAGGGGCCTCTACCATCCATGGTAGGTCCCATGAGGGCAAAAACAAATCAGATGGAGGACAGTATACCATGCTTGTCCTGATGCATCATGACCGTAATTTTTATTTTTATTTTTCATCTCTAATTCGATTGGGTTTTAGTTCATCCAAGTATCCTATCATGTCTATTTTCAATTTTATTTGGTTAAGAGGAACTATATATGGTGGATGACTCAAAAATCATTAATGGTATCACAGTGGGCAGATTCATCGACCATTGATATAGACTCTGATGAGCTGATGCGGACCCTCAGATGGGGGATGGCTAAATAATCTTTCGGTCTACAAGATTCAGGCCACACATATATGTAGTCTTTTTACGGAGATTTGTATTATCGTCTGAATCATCTATTTGGAGGCCATGGATCAAAGGTTAGGGCCGCCTAATATTAATGGGGAATGATATGGTTCTGTTTTTAGAAAGTGGAAAGAGAAAATGGCTATGCATCTACATGTGTGTGTGTTTTATATTTAAATAAGGTTCAAGTAAAAAACTTCAGTTAAAATGATTAAGATATGATACTTTTACGGCAAGATTCCTCGAGAATTCCGATTTCCCTAAATAATGCCTCCATTAAGTGAGTTGCCGGGCATGTGCTTTTTTTGGGACAAAATCACTGAAATGCTTTCAGTATTTTAATTTGTTTAAAAAGCAATATAGTGGAGAATTGTAGGGCCCGCCAGGTTTATGTTTGACAGCCAGCCTGTCTAACATACGCACCTGGACATGATGATCACCCAAACAGAAAATGTGGCCTACTATCAAAATTATTGAAGAGTTACAAGTGAATTTGGATGTTTTTGGGTGTTGTACATGGTTTCTTATGGTGTGGCCCACCAAATGATTAAAATTTATCATATTTTCTGTGCATCTGTTGTATGCCTTGGATGTCATGCTCATGCTAGTCCGTATTAATAAGGAATTTTTCTATAAAAATCCCTTAAAATATCTATATGTATTTTTATTTTTTATTTTTAAGATGAAAAATATCTATATGTTATGCATATAGGCAATAGAATGGTCAGTTAATATTATTCTTTGCCTCTAAAATTCCTCATTTTAAAGTATTTCTCATATAAATCCACTCGTCCTACTAAAATCTTCCATCATTTACTAAATTGTATCAACGGTGGAGATCACCAATTTCTGTTCTTAAATCATCCCCAAAAGCTCTTTTTCAATGAAACTTTTTTTTTTTTTTTTGGAAAATGTGTTTTCTTCCTTTTGTTAAAAAAAGAGAGTATTATTTTGTCCATCTAGGGTTTTAAACGTTTAATCAAATCACGCGAGTTCTTTATTTTTTCAAAAAATATGGTGTCTAAAATGGAGTTTTGCTAACAAAAATCCAAGCTAGGCCAATCAGATCAACGGTCTAGATTGCCGAATCGGTCCCATTCATACACTGGTCCATCAGGATGGTATTCTTGGTATGATATATATTGACCATATGGATGTTCCAGCTCTGTGGGGTCCACCGTGATTTATCTATTTTATCCACTCCGTCCATCCATTTTACAAGAGCCCAAAGTCGAAGCATATCCAAAGCTCAAGTGGACCACACGCATCCACGTGACCTTTGGATACGCTTCAATTTGGGCTCATGCCCTGAAATGATCTGAAAAAACACGAATGGACCGCATACATCCATGGTGGGCCCCACGCAGTTTACTCAGTAAGCTTATTACATGCTCAAGCCTGATTTTGTATTGAGCTGTGAACCGGGCTTATCTGGACCGTTGCTGGCCGCCCAGCTTTAATCACTATCTAGATTCTTTGCATTTCGCTAATATGATAATTAGCTTCTTTTCTTGGCACAACGGGGAACTTCAAAAGTCCGTAAATTGCGAGCCAAAGCTACGTATAATCTTCTTATCATTTCATGCAACTAGCTGCATGTGGGGCTGCATGTGGTGTGTTTACAGTAATCCAACCTGTCCAGAAGGGTCGCCACACCATGAAAAATGAACGCTCCAAAAATCAGGACGATCAAATCACTAAGTAGATAACACAAATTCATTTTGTGCCCCCACTTCATATTTGCATGGTTCTGATTTTTGGGTGGTCCCATTTTTGCAGTGGGCCCTGCCTGACGGGTTTGTTATGTTCAACATTTTTTTATATTTGTATGATGATTGGACCATCCTATCCATCTCACGCATGTAGCTTTTTCTCACTCAATGTGAGGATTGCTGATGTTTGTCCTTTAATGTCCTTTCGTTCAGCACCGAAAGGTTAAGGCCATTTAAAGGTGTCATTTTCCGTGGCCCATTCACTGTTGGATTTATCGAATAAACAGTTCTGATCTTGACCATGCATGCTATATATGCAGCAATGACGTGGAGGCATAATATCTCCCGTGCCTTCAGAGACACCGGATCTACTCGCAAGTACGCGTCTGGAGCATGTGATCAGCTCTCCCGGCAAAGAGTCGAATGGAGGAATGTGCTACATCCGAACCATTGAAAAAGTTAGGCCCCCTTTCAAGATCAATGGGTACAAAAATCAGGCTGATCCAGGCCAACCTGTAGAAAACAATAGACAGTAAATGGATGTGATCCACCAAACAATTTTCTGAAGACCCGAGGAAAGATCCACCCAGATTTTTCGCCCAATGATCTTCAAGGTAAGGCCTACCTTTTCAACGGCTCGGATGTCTTAATACGCAAGAGACGATGTGACGGTACGGTAACCTTGTGGGCCTTTGAGATGGTTGTAACAACGGGTGGGTGAGTTGTTACAACTTACAACCATTCTCGTTGGTTTAAGTTAATCTGAAATGGTTAAGAGGATGATCATTAACGTAAGCAATGTACGTTTTGTAATATGTGGGGCCCAGCTATGATTCTTGGGATAATTTTCTATCCCATCGTGGGGCCCATGATTTGGATGGTTTGGATCGACTGCAACGGCAAAGCATATATCATCTCACCTTACATGGAACACGAATTTCCATTGTAGGGAGCACGGGCAACAAAAAGGTCCTGTGGGACCCACCCTAATGTGTCTAGTCCCTAACCATTTATTTCCACGCCAATGATCCAACGGCTATAATTGCCTAATTTAGGAAATCTTTTACGCATCACCTATCAATTACGGATTCTTACAGATCAGCGGTATATCCGTATGATGCATTTATTTGTACAAGTGGGGCACACTTTTTTCGTGATCCAGACCGTTAAGGTGATGGCCCTCACCTGAAGAGACCATGCCCCAAAACTTTCCTGACTAAATAATTCTATGTGACTTCACTTTTGAACCGTTGTTTTCTCCCTAACCTTTTACCAGTGGGCCACTTATCCAAGGGCTATAATTGAATGATCTGTAAGGTTACTTTAGAATCATCCATGCATTCCTTCTGATCAACAGTCGTGATCTGCATACCATGAGCCCTACATGTATCAACGGATGATCAAGATAGAAGCTAGGTGTGTCCCACCAAGATGTTTGTGAGAAATCCATACCGTCCATCCGTTTTGCCAGCTCATGATAGGCAAAGAGCCAAAAAATGAGGTAGACACAAAACTCAGGGGATTACCTTGGTTCGAGCCACGTGGGGCCCAATGCGACATGTCAGTGCCATCTAACCCGTCCATTAAATGTGCCCCACCATATAAGGCACAGATACAACATTTCAGTATGATCCATAACTGAGGTGAGTCACACCAAAGGGATCAATGTGGACATTTGGCAAAATGACTTGCACCACAGAAACTTCAAGATGGAATGTGGGGTCCACCGTGTGTTTTAATGCCACTCGACCCTGAATCTTGTGTGGTCCACCAGGAAGAAGAGACACACCAGAATTCAGACCATTCCAATTTCCAAACAGCAGGTGGGCCAAACCCCGTAAATATATAAGTTTTAGGCGTGATTGCACATTGATCCCTGTATAAGGTCTCACATGAGTTATGGATCAGGATGATTTTTTGGATGTACGGTTAAGATGAAGAGTTTCAATAGATGCATGGATTGGATTTCACATAAACAACACGAGTGGTCCCCACGCGGCTCGAACGTATAGTAACTACCATTAGTTCGGGCGCATGTACTCAATTCTCTTCAAGTCTTTGGTAGTTACGACTCGTACTATGGAGTTGATATCTTCGTACTTAGTGGTTAGAACAGCTTCCACGTGTCATTCTCTCCGCCAACCTTGACTCTGGTTAGGGTCAGCTGGTGCCAGTAGTCCACGGCAGCCATCAAGGAGCCGGCTACTGGTTCACTCATTAGGTGGGACGCACAACTTACCTGGGTGACAAAAAATGGACGGCTGGTAAGAAAAGATCAACGGTTCACATTCTACTTACGGTTTTGTCTCACTGGTTACTGAAGCGGTTATGTGCCCACAGTTCGTTCTACTGAATGAGTGGCCTGGATCTTGCATACGCGTGCCACGTTGGCACGTGTATGCTAATGCTATCTTGTCCATCTCACACGTGCAACAGCCTTTTGGTCCAGAGCTGTACGATGCACCAATCCTGCGCATGTGTGCCGCGAAGTCCTAAGGTGGGTCCACCTGATGCACTGCCCAGATGTCTCGCACTCTTGCCAGGAGACACGTATGACCAGAAAGTGAGTGTGTGTTTAGATGGACCGGAATAGTCAGCAACACCCATTTTACACGGTGAAAAAACACCCAAGCTATGTAGGGCCAACTATGTTATATATATAAAATCCAATCCATTAATAAGGTGATAAAACTTATTTTCACTGTACATGAAAATAATCAGCCCTAAATATTTTTTATATGGACCACATCAATGCGAAAAGAGTAAAATTGTGCCTAAAACCACCAAGTACAGGTGTTGTAGCCCAGATGAATTTTAAATCAGGACGATTTTCGTATCTTTCCTTCATCCTTATGATCCTCACCTGATGAACGGGTTTGATGAAAGATACACACCATGGTGGCCCCACAGAAAACCTACTGTTGGCATCCAATCCCCATATTTTCCTGTGGTGTGGTTCACATGAGTTGTTTAGCTGGCTGATTTTTGGTCTGAGAGCCTAGCAATGAGGAGCACACCCATTGGACGGAGTAGATTCCACATGGACAACACGATGGGTCTAGGTGTTGTATAGAATTACGGTCCAGTATGAGTCTGCAGGTGAATTGCCCCGGTATCCAACGTACAACAGCCTCCTAAGACGAACAGAGCCATGTTGGGCCACAAGCGAGATCAGGCGAACCACTGACTTTTTCTGCACGAACCTAGCCGCTTGGATGATCACATCAATCTGATTTCATGCTGGTGGCCCATCCACGGTGGGACCCACCTGATGAATGGTTGAGATTTACCATCGCACAAATGGAGGTTTCTTTATGACCCACCACTTTAGGCGTCGTGCAATGAGTTGCCACAGCCCCAAGAGTCCCGATCTCGTAGTCCGCGGACTACCAAGCGAATTCATAGTTCGCTGCTTTTCTAGGCTACTCGATGAGCGGAACCGTTAAAGAGGTAGGTCCCATCATCAATAGGTCAACGGCAAAGAATGACTTGCCACAAACAATCCTAGCCATTTGATCTACAGAAAGATAAATCATAGTAACGTTCAACGGCTCACATTCAAGTCCATGGCCTCCCTTCTGAAGTGGGCCTTGCACTGGCTACGTGGTCAAGCAGGTGGACTACCGTCTCACATCTGTGGTCCAAAATCCAAATATACACTCTTTTACCCACCAACAACACGGCCTGGCCCACTCCATCATCGGTTGCGCCATTTCATGTGAAAACGAGCACACCCACCATTGAAATCTTCCTGAGTGGGCCATGATGTTCATCTGCCATCCCAGCCGTTCACAAGGTGATTCCACTAGGATGAAGAACAAAAAATTAAAAAATTAAAAAATTAAAATCATGGCCCACTTCAGCTTTGAATCTACTTGATTTTTGGGTTTATGATCTAACATGCAATGGACCATATGTCAAACATACTAGACTATTCCTAGTTGGACTCATTGAGTATTTTGTTACACCGCTTACCATTAAGTTGTCGGCTTCGCTCAAAACAAACGAATAGAGGCAAACCTACAATCGCTGCTTAAAAGGAGAAGCGGATTAGGTGTGGCCCGGACCTTGGGCCCACCTAGGTGTATGTAATCTATATCCACGCCGTCCATCCGTTTTGCTAGCTCATTTTAAGAACATGAACCAAAAAATAAAGTAGATCAAAATTTAAAACGGACCACTCCACACCATAGAAAACAGTGATAATTGACCATTAAAAACTTCTTATGGATCAAAGGGTCGGTAGAACCCTGAATGTGGGGCCTACCTTGGTATATGTGATTTATATCCAAGCCATCCATCCGTTTAAACAGGTCATTTTACGAAATAATCCAAAATACGAAGTAGATGTAAATCTCAGGTGGACCACACCACAGGAAACAACGGTGAATGACCATTAAAATTTCTTGTGGGCCAAAAAAGTTTTGGATCAAGCTGATATTTTTGTGGTCCCCTTCGTCCAGGTTTTTGTGACCTTATCAACAGGTTCGATGGAAAATAAACATTCTGGTGGCTCCCAAGAAATTTTTAGTGGTAGGTATTCTATCACCACTATTTCCTGGGGTGTAATCAACCTAAGATTTGGATCTGCTTCATTTTTGGCTTCATGCCCTAAAATGAGCCGTCAAAACGGATGGACGGCATGGATGTAAGTAACATATATCAAGGTAAGCGCCACAGTCATGGGATCCACCAACTTCGGTGGATCCAGGTCCAAACTAAAAATTGAGGCAGATTCAAAACTTAAGTAGTCCACGCCACAGGAAGTGTCCCGAAAAGGTTTCAACGGTGGGCATTCAATCTCCACCATCTCTGTGTCATGGCCCACTTGAGTTTTAAATCTGCTTCATTTTCGGGCTCGTGTCCTAACATGAGCTAGAGAAACTGATGGACGGTGCAAACATCACACGGACTCGGCGGTGTGGATACAGGGAAGTTGCGTCTGGTCAGATCATCTAAGGTGGGGCCAGTTCTCAACGAACACCGCGGACTACACAACATTGGTAGTCCAGCGGATTTCAATCTTCTCTATGCCTTTGCTTGCCATTTCTTCTCTCCTCTTATCCTTACAGAAACCCGCGGAAACACGAAAAAGACAAAAAAGCAGATGTCAATAAAAAAAGGCGAGATAAAACGGCAGAAACAGAGGAATTCGGAGAAAGGCAGAGAGAGAAGAGTCGAGTCGAAATGGGGAATCGGATTTCAATGGTCAGGAATCGGGCGAGTCGGGCAATCGAGGAACGATTCACGAAGCCGCACCGACTGGTCCGCGAGCCATCGAACGTCGACTACAAGAAGCTCCGGAAGCTCATCCTATCTGAGAAGCTTGCGCCTTGCTTCGATGGTGTAGAAGACTCCAACCCCGATCTTGAAGAATGCCCCATCTGCTTCTTTGTAATTCCTTACCTGCTCTTCTAAAAATTGTATTTTTTTTTTTTTTTTGTTGGGTTTCTGTAATTTTGATTTTTGTTTTTGGGTTTTGATGGATTTGAAAATTTTTTATTCGGGTTTCAGTTCTATCCGAGTTTGAACAGGTCGAGGTGTTGTATGAAAGGAATCTGCACTGGTGAGTTGTTTTATTTTATTTTTTTTTTATTTTTTTGAATTTTGGGTTTTGGTTGGTTTTGTGAATTGGTTTTTTTTTTTTTTGCTGTGAATTTGATTGAATTTTGAATTTTGGTTTGGTTTTTTCAATTTTCTGTGAATTTATTGGGTTTGGATTGTTGTTGTTGTTGCAGAGTGTTTTTTACAGATGAAGCCTTCCAATGCGATTGATCGCCCTACTCAGTATCCTCTAAAACTAAATGGATTTTTATCTTGTTTTAATTTTTCCTTAGGATTATTTCTGTTTTGTCCATAAGGGTCGTTTGGATGCCTGTAAAGCAGTAGAGATTTATAGGCAATTAAAGACATCCAAACAGCCCCTATAATGCCTTTATCTGTAAACCTTTTACAACTGAAGGATTTTACAGGCATCTAAATGACCCTTGAACGTGGAAAGGTTTCACCACTGTTATGGTGCAAAGTTGGAAATGGGCCTCAAGTGGAATGTGCATGACATCAACCAATCCAACAGGTGCTTCCCACCATGAAGAAGGGATCCCCCCAAAAATAAGGTTGATGATGATACAACCATCAGGTGGGCCACACCATGGAAAACAATGAAAAATGCCAACATCCTACAAATTCAAATGGTGAAACCTGAAAGTTGGATTGGGCTGATTTTTGGGGTGTCCCAGGATGATGGCATACACACACCATGGTGGGGCTCACTTGATGTGCGGGTTGGATGGTACACACGTACACACACCATGGTGGGTTCCACACCGTTGAAAACAATAAAAAAAATACATGCAAAAATTCAAGTGGTGCGCTCACTTAGTTTCAATTCATCCTGGTGAGACACCTAATGAGCGAGTTGGATGACATACACCCACCTCTGTTGGTCCATACTGAAGCTCGAACTTTTCTACATTGGGTATCACATCCCTACCATTATTCCCATGATTGGATTTGATTTTTTGGGGCCCCCCAATTGGGTGATGGACATCATGCACACCACAAGATAAATGGAATTAATGAATGTGCGTAAGAAACATGTTTCTTTTATATTTAAGCTTCGAAGCAGATTTCGATTATGAAAAATGTAACATTTGAGATTTTCAAATTTCATTCTTTTTTTCTGGGTGCTAAATCTATTTTATTTAAAATTTCCTATTTCTGCATCTACTAATTTAGTCTTGTGAGCCTTTTTTTACACCCACCGCTTTTGAATTTGGGTCTCTTACTTTTCCTTTTCTTTTTGAATTTCCAATCCAAGAAGTGTTAATTTCATGTGTATGTGATGGCTTTGATACCATTCTGGAAGATATGAATCATATGGGAGCAATAGAGCCTGTCTTTGATTTTGCTTCTCATTTCTTTTATTTTTGATGGAGTTTTGCAATGATTAGAAAATGATAAAACATATCTAAGTTGAAAGATTTCTCGAAGAAAAAGAAGGGCTGAGCTATGTTTATTGTCTTCATTAGATATTTTAGGAGAATGATTGTTGAATTTCCAGTCTTTTTAATCTCATCCATCCATGTTAAGGTTTTGTTATATTGAATTTCTTAGCTCTTTGAAGGTGCCCATTTTGTAAATATTCCAGCTATGCTGTTGAGTACCGCGGTGCAAAGACACAGGAAGAGAAGAGCCTAGAACAAGCTGTATGGGTCTTTATCTCTAATGGGTATTTTGTTTTCCAGCTACAGATATGTATCTCGTCATCTACGTGTGTGTGAGGTCGGATGTCTACAGGTGGAATTCCCAAGCTGGGTTGCTAGAAGCCTTATGTTGTTGGTTTTCTTTGGTGGTTTAGGAAGAACAAAAGGTCATCGAGGCAAAAAAAAGGATGCAATCTCAAGACGTGGATCGGGTCACACTGGCTGACCGTATTTCTTCTGATGTGGAAGCTCAATCTGCAGTGCCAAGCTTCAGGGCACTCTCTAGTTGGAGTGGTGATTATCCCGAGTTTGAGTTACATCTTGTTGTTTGTTTGAATCAGATTTCAAATGATTTGCTACTGTTAATATTATATGTGTGTGCATGCATGCATACATCATCCTATTCATTTAATCTTGGTCTGTTGGATTGAGCAGGTGATGCCAGGCACATTAGAGACTCGGAGGTATCTTTAGCAGGCGAAGGGATGGCAGTGGCTCGATCTCTGGTTGTAAATGATGGCAATGGAAGGTTTTTGGAAATTCTTAATCTTCTCTTTTACAAATGAAATCTTATACCTAAGTTGCATATTAACCATAACTCGCAAGAACTGTTATGCATTTTCCTCAATCATGACAATAATATGCAATTTGGGTCTGAACCGGTAGCTTAATGGGTAGACAGCCTGTGTTTCAATATTGAGGTCTCAGGTTCGACTCCAACTTACTATAAAAAAAAAAAAGATGCTGCAATTGATCATTCGATGGAGACCTTTCACTGAGAAAAGTATACATGGATTGTAGGGGAACGATCTCATCCTCAAGCATTGATATGTACATTATACTCAGGTTTTTCAGTTGGTATTGGGTCCCACGGTTCACTGATCCAGACACTGGTATGTTGGGCCTGCAGTGGGTGGGCCATACCCAAAAATCTTTTCAATTTAAAAGTCCAAGCTACCAGTGTTGGGCTTTTTTCTGTTTAATATGTACTCACTTTTGTATTTCTTAACTGTCAATTTGGAGCAAGGGTTAAGACTGGCATACCGCATATTGTATTGTCTATGCCCGATGCCTGATACGTATAGGACAACATGTGTAAGTTTTGCATAAAAATAGTCCAAAAACCCCACAAAATGGGATGCGAATTGCCTGTGCCCTCCACCTACAAGTTCCTATAGGTGGAAGCTATGTGGGGCCCACCTGGTTGTCCTTGTGACGTCTACTCCGTCCGTCGGTTTCGCCAGCTCATGTTAGGACATGATTGCAAAAATGAGGCAGCTCCAAAAACTCCAGTGGGGCATGCCAGAGGAAACAGTGGGATTGAATGCATACCATCCACTTGAGTTTTGGATGCCTCATTTTTTGGACTTATGTCCTAACATAAGCTAGTGAAACTGATGGACGGAGTGGATGTCACAAGGATGTTACAGTGGGCCCACAGCTTCCGCCTACAGGTGTACTTCTAGTTGGTGGGGCCTCAGAAAAGTCGCGTCTCACAAAATGCAACCAAACATACTAATAAGCATTTGTAGATACTTCATCTCCCTCAAATGTGCAATTCTAAAAGGTGAATCTGGAGGAAAGTTATTGGTGCCAATCATCTATTTCATTGGGCACCAAAACTGATACGCATTGGTTTCGGACAATGGTTCAAACCTTGATTTGGAGATTGCAAGTTGAAGGGTATAAATGTTGTATTTCTTTTGACAGGCATGAAGAATTGGATCTAGATCTTGAGGATGTCATGATTACGGAAGCCATTTGGAGATCTATTCAGGTTCGTTCTACTAAGTGTTCTTTTGGTTTTCACATAGAGGATGGCAATCAGATAATAGCACGACACTTCAGAGCGGATCATATTTCTGATTTTTAGGATTTGGACCCATCTTGTGGACCAAGTGGCACAACTGAACCCGTAAGTTCAGCCCATGGGTCAAATCAATGTGGGCCATCTTCAGCATTCATCAATCAAGGAGAAGCTTCTTCTGCAGAATCGGTGACTGGAGGACTTGCGGTTGCAATTGCAAGAATGGCAGAGCGCAACATTCAACGATCAGAGTTGTTGCAGTTAATCCGTGAGAACAACAACCTGACCGATCAAGCAATAGATGGAGTGATAGCTATTGGCGCCTTTACAGGTCCGGAACCCAGTGGAGTGCAATCAGAAGCTGGGTGTTTGGGAAGTTCTTCTTCTACAACCGAGGATGATTCTTGGGGATCGCTTGCAGCCCGTATCTTAGAGGAGAATCCAAGTTTGGAATCTGGGTTTGCCTCTGATGAAGATCTAGTGATGGATGCTGCTGACAATGAGTCTTCTTCTTCTAGCAGTGTTCACTCTCTCTCTGATCCATCCAGTGGAAGTTCAGATTGTTCTGATGATGGGGCAGGTGCAAGCTGTTCTCATCCTTCGGCCCCCTTTGCGGTTGATCGGCCACTTATCACGGTCTCCAACGCCACTGCATGAGCTTATGGGAGTATTTGTATCTGCTGCCTTGGGATTTGTCACCATGAAGGTTTGAAGCAAAGATTTATTATATGATGGTCAGTTCAAATAGATAGTGTTTTTCGTTTGACATGGCAATTGCATGAGTGGGGTCCGCCTTTCTTATCTAAGATGTTGATCTGGTGGACCACATAATGGGATGGTCATGCATGCTTATCTTCCCCATCATGATCTGATGATCCTATCTGCCCCTTGAAAATGGACAATTTACAACCACAGGAGCCCTACTGAACAGTTAAGTTCATCCAATGGGGGAAGAGTTATTGGGCAAACCCCATCCACCATGGGCCCATACAAACAATTTCGATCACCAAAGACGGGCCGCACGTGCATTTTGTTGGGCCAAACATTTTATAATTCCTCTTTAAGGGATGATGATCATCTTCCTCGTTCTGTAATTGTATTTTTGGCAATGCCAGGACCCAGGAGCTGCCGTCCTACCACCGGAGTTTCTAAAGCTCGCAATGGAAAAGGTGTGGATTCTCTGCTCAATCAGTGTTCGAATCTCATGCTGCTGATCTTGCTGTCTCTTTTTTGGATTGATCTCATATTGCATTGTGTTGCAAACGGTACCATGTGATCAAGCATTCAAAGGAAAGCAGCTGCTTGGTGTTTGTATATTCAAAATTCACTATCCGGCTTTTATGTATGAGTATATAGTTATGTGAATTCACTATCCAAATCAATTGTTCTTCCAAACGCAGCCCAACTGTTTGTATGATTTCAGTATGGAATTGAATCAAAGGAGAAAACATGCTCTAGGTGGTTGCAATTTGAACTTCTTGTTCTGTTGTCTATGACTATGTTTTGCGAAGCATCAAGCACCTTTTTCATGGTCTCTGTCTCAGTAGTCTATACATCAACTCATCTATCGGAATTTCTTTGTTGGGTGATAATAGTCATACTAGCTGTCTTTGAGAAACTCAATCTGGATAGGATTTTTCTCAAAGTAGAAGATATTGGTGTTTTCCATATCAAACTTATGGGTCTTCTCTCTATTGAATCAAGTGGTTTGTGGATTATCAATAGCTTTGCGGTTTGTGGAATTTCACTTGGGTGGTGGAAGCTACTCAGCATTCTCAATTCCCCGACAAATGGCTTGAGTCATTCCTAAGAAAGGAGGTCCACCTAGAGCCTTGTTGGTACTTGTTTTTTCTTCATATCGACCCGTTTCCTTGCTTGTTGTTTGGCTTATGCCATTGGAGGTCGTATCTTTCTCTTTAATGAATGGTGAATGTGCGCTGATATGATAAATCGGACCGGTCAAGTCATTATCTGGGCCACAGATGTGCATTGAATGAGGACCACTAGTCTCTCTAAGGGTCCTTTTGGATACCACCAAATAAGTTGCTCTTTCTACTCACAGCAATAGATACGTAACTTATTTTAGATAAGTAAGTTTGGTTTATGATCAATTATAAGTAACTTTGTTACTTAAAGTTACTTAATCACTTAAGCTTAATAAGTAGAAAACAAGATAAGTTACTTTAGGCATAAGTAGCTTAAGTAACTTAAGATCCAAATGGGCCCCAAAGAGTGATAAAGCATGGATATTAGATTAGCTGATGGTCCACTTGATCATACTACCTCTAAAAATTTAAACTAAGGTAGGATCCATTGTCCCCTCACTTCCTCATCTTGATTGCCTGTGAATCATTACGAGTTTCTGCAAGTTGGTTTTTTCTTAACTATTCAACTCTAAATCTCATTGAGTCGAGTTGATTCGGACTAGCTTTTGGGTCGAGTAAGCAAGTTTTAGAACTATAGCCCATCTCAATCATGCATTCACTGTTTGGACGCTCATCCCCATTGCATTTTGACTAAACATAGTTCCAACATTTTCAATAAGAAAACATCACAATCTCACTACTTATTCACAACTAACATTAACGATAAACAAGAATAAGAAAGAAAATTTCTAAAAAAATGAAAAAAATAAATAAAATAAATGCAAACCTAGTAGCGGATTAGCGCTTTCTTTCCTTTGTCAGCCGAGCAGCGGTTTTTGGGCTTTTACATTTTGGGTTTGTCCAACATAGTGAGGATAAAACGAATGAGTTGTGTCACCATGATGAGTATATTCATCAGGACGAGGAAGACACCGAGGCTCTTCCATCTGCGTTGGATGGTTGTTAGAAATCCTTCTCGGCACGAATGACAATCGTAGCACAGTATGGACTGAATGTTGCTCCACGCATCGCAATCGCCGCCAGATGCATGTGTTGATGTGCCAGAGAAAGGAATGTAATTGTCGTAAGTTTTTGGGTAGTTCCAATATGTGGCGTTCACGTACTCCATTCCGCAGATGTCGGGAGGCTTGCAGCATCCGGACTTCTCACCATTAATAAATTCATAATCATGATTAGCAATGAGGAATTTGAAATATCATGGAAGGAAATTCAGAAAAGCTAGAGTTTATGTGATGAATGGGCAGAGCTGAAAATCAAAACCGAGCAGGCCGGTTGGCCCAGGCCCAGCCCAAGGGCAAAAAAGAATTAGTGGGGCTGAGCTTGATGTGGTTTGGCTCCAAAATTGATAAAAATCTTAATTTCCCACTTGACTGCTCCTAATCCATCCGTTGATCAAGTGGGCCATACATGGACAGAAATAGATATTTAGAGAAACCAACCAATGGGTATCTAAGATGCATGGTTTGACTAACTGACGGTTGTAATGGTATACATGTTGATATAGGGGTCCATGCCCGGGGAACGGGAGAAGCTAGTAGGTACAAGACCAGTCGACCCAGGTTGGACTCGTTGGGCCCGCCGGACAGGTTGGCTAGAGCTGTACACGAGTTGAACGGAGTTGAGCTTGGCGCAACTCAGCTTGGCTCAGCTAGCAGGCTACCCTAGCTCGAATTCAGCTCGGCTTGGTCCTCAAGCCTAACTGGTCAGCTCAGCTCGGCTCAGCTTAGTCAACAACTCGGGCCAAATCAAGCCAAGTTCGAGCCGAGATTGAATTCGATCTTTTAGGTCAAGTTTGAGTTCAAGCTTACGTGCTGAGTTCGAGTTTAGGTTTTAAAATTTTTATAATATATATATATATATATAATTTATTTAAATATATAATTATTTATATTAAGTAAACTCGATCCCAGTCGAATCAATTCGAACCGAGTCAAGTTCTAAGCTTGGTAAGTCAAGCTAGGTCTAATTTGGACTTAGCTCGAAATTTTTTCGAGCTAAAAAAATCAGCTTGACTTAGCTTGAACCTATATTTAAGTCCGTCTTTTCCTAGTCAAATTGAACCAATTAACCAAGCTAACTCAGTTCGGGTATGACACTAGTTGGCTCATTGCCATGTAGGGGTGCACACGGGTTAGTTCAGTCCGGTTCTGGGGTGAAACCGGAACCGAATCGTTCCTAACAGTTTTACGATTTTTGAGATCGGAACTAGACTGTCTGTACCCTAGAACCGAACCAGAACCGGACCATGAAAAACGGTTCGGTTCCGGATCGGATCCACAGTTCTGGGCTTTTAAAAATTCGGCCCAGTTGGTAGGAGATTCTGATTTTTTCTCCTTTTTGGGTTATCCAATCAGTTGTGAGGCCCATCATTTAAAGGGTTTGGATCATTGAACCGCAGTCCTGAAATGAAGGAACAAGTAAAGTGTGATCTAAAATGAAATCATCGTGGGGCGAAGAGGACGGTAATGCTCGTTTGGAGGAGTTGGATTTCTCAACTTAAAGCTCGCATTTGATAGAGGAGAGTTGATATGTCCATTTCTCAACTTGATGAGTGCTATGTCTCTACTGATATTATCAAATTTCCATGGCAGCAAGACGCAATGGTAAAATTCTGAGTCTCTCTAAGAAGACTGAAGGAATTGAAATTCATGGGCAGAATGATCGACAACTGCTGAAAGTGTCTGCACATTGAGAGAGGGCAGGGGCGGCACTGCAGTCGGTGAGAGAGAGGGCAGGGCAGGGCAGGGCAGGGCAGGGACAAGAGATATTAGGGTTTTTGTTTTAAACTCATATTCGGATCCATGGTTTGGATCCACGGTTTGGAACCACGGTTCAGATCAACAGTTCGGTTCGGTTCTACATGGCCCTAAACCGAACCGATCCGTATCTAATAATTCTTGAAAATGTGGAACCGGTGCAGTCTAGAACCGGACCAAACAGGTTTCGGTCTGGTTCCACGGTTCTACCGGTTGGATGTGCACCCCAATTGCCATGGGTACTCTTGAGTGCGGATGCGCAACTCTCTATGGAGCGCATGGTTAGGGATCCGGTCTGTTGATATGCTGACTGACAACGGATAGAATATGGCCCAGAAAGTGGCAATATTGGATAATCCCATCCCTTTGATATTGCATTTTACTCTATTGAACAAGGACTGTTGGTATAGATTTTTGGGAACCTGTCCGTTTGTTGGCCAGTAACTAAAAGAAGCATCGAGACCATCAAATCATGGATATTTTAGGACAGTTCTAATCCATGGTGAGGGGCATCAGATCAACGGTTTAGATTACTGAATCATGTGGTCCAAATGGAGAGATTCTGTACGATGTGCAGTACGCATGATTCCTCATTGAGCGGATAACTAAAAAATAGGCAGCAAACTGTAAATGAGAAAAATGACAGGGACCCCTCCAAAGTAGATGTGGCAGGAGACATGGTAGATCAGGACCGTCCACCTAGTGGGCTTTGCCGTGGATGGCCCAGTGTGTAAAACTATACGGATCAAAATTTCTAGCCATCTTTTAGAGGCTACTTACTGGACGTGTAGGATCGACCAATTTATGTCTTTTGTAACCGTAGATCATCCTCAGTAGGATCCATTATATGAACGGTCGGTCCCAGTTCAATGTATTTCCTGCCACCTGTATGATTGAGGGTGCCTCGTATATTATGGTGGACCGGCTCTATTGTATCAGCTCTAGGATCGCATAGGGTTGCTAATTCCACACGCATCTGGGAACTGTGCATTTCCTCACGTGGGTGCATGTGTAACAATGAGAGACTTGTGTGAGATCCGATCCTTCCATCAGGGAATATATGATGTTTACATCTATCATGAAAAGTAAAGTGGGCCACATCATACAAAACCGTGTGAAATCGTGCTTAAAGCATCTAAAAACACTTGGCAAGGCTCTACTGAGTTTTGAACCATGAAGGTTTTTAGATGCCTTACCAAGTGTGGTGTGTGGTGTGTCGATGTCACCAAGTTCTGTGGGCTCCAGTCCACCATCATGATGTATGTGTTACATCCATACTGTATATTCATTTTGCAAGATCATTAAAGGGAATAGGTCCAAAACTAAGATAGATCCAAAGCCGAAGTGGGACACACCACAGATACTAATGCTGACCCCCAAGTAGGCTGGAGAAGGCTTTTATTATTATTATTATTATTATTTTTTAAACATACATTTTTATGAAATTTAGATTAGTAACAGATGCTTATAACAGCACTAGTATAAAATAACAGCTTAATTCTTAAAAATCAGCATTCCCACTTTGTATTTCACCACATAAAGATTGTTTTTTTTTTTTTTTTTTTTTCTTATTTCCTTTTCATTGGGTGGGTGGGTGTGAAAGCTTTCCGCAGGAACTTCAGCTACGTGGGGGCTATTTGTGAGAAATCTACCCTTGAAATGAGACAGATCTAAAACTCAAGTAGGCCACTAAATAGAAAAAAGTGGGCAGGAATATGCCTACTGTTGAAACCTCTCTAGAATCCACCGTGACGTTTATATGCCATCCTTAAAGTTCATAAGGCCATTCTTACTGAATGAACTAATAACACAAAAAATATTAGCTTGATTCAAAGCTTTTGTGGCCTCACAGATGTTTCAATAGTGGATGTTCAATCATCTTTGATTCCTGTGCGAGGCTCGTTTTGGGTCTGCCTCATTTTTTTGACCATGCCCTGACATGATATGAAAAAAAAAAGGATAGACAGTGAATTTCTCACAAACATTTTTGGTGGGTCCCACCTAGCTCCCCTTGTCACAGGGAGTTCTCCTCGCCCTATTTTTACCAAATAACTGTATAATACATGAAATATAGTAGAGCATTAATGGAGCACTATGGATGGTTTATGGCCCAATAACTCACACTGATCATATGATCGTAGCCGTCCAACAAGGACACCAACGCATCGTTCAAACCATCCAAATTTAACAGCCAAAATAAAAAAATAAAAAATAAAAAATCCAAAATTTAAAAGAAACATACCTCTAACCTGGTGAGCTTTTTCAGGTTAAAATCAAACGCCGAGAGCCCTTGCATCCGAAACCCCAGTTCACTGCACATCCGACCATTGAAAATACACGTCTTGATTTGTCTCCAATGCTCATCGTCCATCACTTTCATTTTCAGCCACAAAGGCGAACCAGGAATGGCCCGGCTCTCAACCTTACACGTCCCCACAAATGCAAGCCCCAAGGTGAGCATGATCGTAGTAATCACCATCACAGCCGCAAATCCAGGCAACGTAAATCTTACACCGTAGAATACAACAAGGTTGCTGAGTAGGAAAAGTACCATCATACCAATAGCTACGGTGATTCGTAGTCTCGGTACATTGAGTACATCTTCACAATCGTAGTTGTGCATCATCAATAGCCATATGCTCGACCCCAGTAAAGGTAGTGATATAAGGTACGTGAAAATCGATACTAACCGTAGAATTTTACTGATCTTGGCAGCCATGGATGACCCTTTTGGAGTTTCATCTTGATGTGGACTGCTCTCTGCAGCTACCTCCATTTGTGAAAATCAACGGTCAAACTCGTTTGGGATTTTGACTCTTTTTACTGAATTTTATAATGAGATTAAAAGGAGTCTGTGAGTTTGATTTATTAATCTTTTATGTATTGTTCGGAGGTGATTTTGTTACAACGGATTATCTATGTTTTGGCAGACTTAGTCAATAGTCAAGGGCAGTGGTTGAGATAAGTTAGGGTTTTATAATCTGAAGAGTTTTGATGGTTGAGTTTTTACTGTTTGGGTCGTGATTAAGTAATCCAAACCGTTGATTTGAGGGACATCATGGTGGATGTGGTGTGGGATGAAAATGTCTTAAGTGGGCCACGATTATATGGTAATTAGAAAAAAAAACAACTGTTTGTAAAAATGGACGGCTGTTGAATAGCTAGGGTCTTATAATCTGGAATCTATCAGTTTGGTTGCTGTGATCAACTAAACATGGGGCCCAGTCTTACAGATCAACGAATCAGGGCACTTTACACGGTATAATATCTTTTAATGGAGTATGGTAATTTAGCTTTAGCATGTACGTTCGAGCTGTATGGGGTCCAGTGTGCCGTGTAAGTGCCATCCAACCCGTCCATTAGATTATCCTCCCGTTGTTGGGCTTAAATGCCAAAATTCATCCAGATAAATTACTCAGGTGGGACACAACTAAGGAAAAAATGGCTGACGCACCATCAGTAAGTTCAACAGGTGTGTGGCACCAGGAACGTCCCCTGGCCTATTCATCAGGTGGGCCATGCATGCACGTTAAATTTAGATCATGCACGTTAAATTTAGACTGTTGCTCATCTTTCTAGCCGTTGAATTTTCTTATACAAGTATAATCTACATGATGAGTGGATCAGATCTGATCTTCTTCACTTTAATTGTATAATAAGAGTAGGAACTAGGAAGTGATTATAAAAGTAAAAGAATGTTTAGGGGTTGTTTTGGTAATTTAAAAAACGGTATTAGTTTTACAACATGGGATGCTAGATCCGGACGCGGATTGTGTGCTAAAGCCTGAACTTACTGCGTCGACTCTGAAAAGTACACTTCCTCCATCCGTTTTTCAGATCCGAAACTCAAGTGGGCCACACGACAGTAAACAGTGAGGATTGAACGTCCACCATTGAAACATTCAAAGGTCCATAAAAGTTTTGGATAGGATAATATTTTTTGTATTTTTAGTTTATCTTAGTAGGAATAGAGCTGGACATGGGTGACTTGACTCAATTAGTCTGATTCATTCAAATCCAACTCGATCGGAACCAAGTGGGTGAGTCGATATGAATCGAGTTGACTTAGCCTAATCCGAATTCAAATTGAGTTGAGCTCAAGTCACCGGTTAACTCAACTTGACTCGACCCGAAATCCAATTCGATATTGTCTTGGCTCAAGCCGTAACTTGGCTACTATATATATATATATATATATATATATATACACACACACACACACACACACACACACACACACACACACACACACACACGCACGCTCGAGCTCACGGGTCCGTCCCATGAGGTTGAGCTGTGTGGGCCCCATCGTGATGCCTTTCAAACATTTACCCCATCAGTCAGATGCACCATTCATCATGGGCCTAGGTCTCAAAAATCAAGTCAATCCGTGACTTGTGTGAGCCACACCACACGCAGAAGTGGAGAGGAGCCGTGCACCATTAAAACATTCATAATCATTTTTGAGGGCCCACCGAGATGTGGTTTGCAAATCCAGCCCATCCATTATGTGTGTCCCACTTGAATGAGGGTTCAGACCAAGTTTCAAGCGCATGCAAAACTCAGGTGGGCCCCACCAAGTGCTTTTATATGTTTAAACGGTGTCTTCACATAATTTTAGATGGTATGGCCCGCCTGAGTTCCGTATACGGCTGATTTTTGGGATATCCCATAATTTAAAGGGGACCCATCAAATGCACGGTGTTGATGGTCGAAACGCATCACAGTGGGGCCCACACAGTTCGACCTCACAGGAGCTTATATATATATATATATATATATATATATATAAATATATATAAGGTACTATGCGCTCGAGCGGATAGGAACGTCCCATGAGGTCGAGCTGTGTGGGCCCCACCGTGATGCGTTTCGAACATCTACCCCATTAGTCAGATGCACCATTCCATCGTGGGCCTAGGTCTCAAAAATCAATTCAATCCGTGACTTGAGTGAGCCACACCACATACAGAAGTTGAGAGGGGTCATACACCATTAAACATTCATAATCATTTTTTGGGCCCACTAAGATGTGGTTTGCAAATCCAACCCATCCATTATGTATGTCCCAATTGGATAAGGGTTCAGACCAAGTTTCAGCAGCATTCAAAACTCAGGTGGGCCCCACCAAGTGCTTTTATATATTTTTGGCATGTCTTCACATGATTTTAGATGGTATGGCCCACCTGAGTTTCGTATACGGCTGATTTTTGGGATATCCCATAATTTAAAAGGAACCCATCAAATGCACGGTGTTGATGTTCGACACGCATCACGGTGGGGCTCACACAGCTCGACCTCATGGGAGCTTAACATGAGGTCGACCGCATAGTACCTTTTCCCATATATATATATATATATATATATATATATATATATATATATATATATTTATAACTCAAATCTAATATCTCGTATTTGAAATGTCATGTTAGATGGAGAGGCTATAATTTTAGCAAGTGAATCTAGGTTTTAAGTTGTGATTTCAGCAGTGGATACCTGTTGCTGTCGACTCAACTCGGTACTTGGGACAGGGTCAGACTTCGTTCAAATTATTCTAGCTAGACCCAGACTCGGATTGGTCAGCCATACTGGACTCGGTACTGAGTTGGGTCGAGTTCGGGTCAGGCCTATTTCAAAACCGGATCAAGTCATGTCAGCCCTAACTCGGTCCGACTTAATGCCCATCTCTAAATAGGAATAACCTTATGAACGGTATGGATGATATATAAAGGTCACGGTGAACTTAGAGAGGTTTCAACGGTAGACATTTTGCTGCCCACTTTTTCCTGACGTGCAACCCAATTGAGTTCTGGATCTGCCTCATTTGTGGGCTCATGTCCTATCATGATATGGAAAAACAGATGGATGGGGTGGATCTCTCATAAACATCACCGTGGGCCCCACTTAGTTTCCCGGAGCTTTGCAGACAATCCGTGTCGCCTTGAGCCCATCTTAGCTTTGATGCGATTCAGGAGGCAGATTTTCGGAAGCAAATTGGTTGTTGTACCACACAGTAGCTATTTAGCTGCTGAGTCCGAATCCTCTGTTATCTGGTCAACAGAGATTTCCTGATACCCTAATCCTCATTGGTCCATGTCACCACTCACTAAAAAAAAAAAAACTTCGGACGCCAAACCATTAGGGTAACAAGAAATCCCTGTTGACCAGATAACAGAGGATCTCGACTCTTAGCTGCTGTATGTACGTGTCGTGCGAAGACGAGCACTAACACTCCTCGAGCTCCTGGTTTTACGAACGGTTCAAAGGAGATCAAAGTTACATGGGCTCCACAGTTATGTATTGATTATATCTACACTGTTCATCTATTTTTAGAGATCATTTTAGAGCATTATCCAAAAAATGAATCATATCCAAAGATCAGCTGGACCACACCACAAATAATAGCGGAGAATATGATTTTCACCATTAAAAAATTCGTATGGCCCACTATAACATTTATTTTCCATCCAATATGCTCATACAAGGTCACAAAGACTTGGATTGTGACGCTTCGTCACTGTGGTCACATGTGGGCGGGCACACGTGGGCGGGCCCTAAGATGGCTGACAGGCTATTGTGTGGCTGGCAGGCTACTGTGCACACAGTGAAGGTGAAACTTTGTCCCACATCAGAAGTGTCGTCTGAAGTTGTGGTGGTTATATGTAGAGTTGTCACCCTATACTGTATGAGGCATTTTGGGGAAAATCCTGAGAACAAAACCGTGAGGGCTGTGCCCAATGCGGTCAATATCATACAGTGTGGGCGTGGGCTATTACAAATGGTATCAGAACCGAGAATGGCTCTACCCTCGGTGGGGGATATTGTGACGCTCCGTCATTGTGGTCATATGTGGGCGAGCACACATGTGGGCGGGCCCCGAGATGGCTGGCAGGCTACTGTGTGGTTGACAGGCGACTGTGCACACAGTGAAGGTGAAGCTTTGTCCCACATCGGAAGTGTCATCTGAAGTTGTGGTGGTTATATGTAGAGTTGTCACCTTATACTGTATGAGGCCTTTTGGGAAAAATTCCGAGAACAAAACCGTGCGGGCTGTGCCCAAAGCGGACAATATTATACAGTGTGGGCGTGGGCTATTACATGGATGAAGAGGAAAACAAATTTCATATTGATCCAAAACTCCTGTGACCCGAAAAATTCAATCGTAGACGTTCAATCTCCCATTGCTTTTTGTAGTGTGGTCCACTTGATAGTTACATCTGTCTTATTTTTAATCTTAAGCTTAATACTAGCTCGCCAAATGGATGGATCGTTTGGATTTTTAATCTTAAGACCCACAGAACTGGCTGACGTCAATACATCAATACATCAGGTATATAGCTGGTGTGAGGTACACGGTACACCAGCCAATCCGCTTCCCAGATTTCCTGGATAAAGTCACCAGGGATATACCTGATGACCCAACTCAGTGCGGCCCAATGTAATATATATATATATATATATATATATTTATCCCCGCCATCCATCGGTTTTTCCAGCTTATTTTAGTAAATGGGTCCGAAAGTGAGTCGTATCCAAAGCTTCAGTGGACCACACAACAGGAAACAGTCGAGACAATGACGCCCGCCATTGAAACCTACCTAGGCCTACCGTGATTCTTATTTGCCATATGGAACCTGTTCATAGGGTCGTACAAACCTGGATGAAAGGAAAACACAAATATTAGCTTCATCCAAAATTTCTATGGCCCCAATTTCAACGGTAGGCATTCAATCCCCTCTTTTTCCAGTAGTGTGGTCCACGTGAGCTTTGGATCTCTCATTTTTGGGTTCATTCCATGCAATGAGCTGGTGAAATGGATGGATGGCATGGATAAAGCGCATACATTACAGTGGGCCCGACAGAGTCATTTCACCAGAGATTGGTAACCTGTACGATTCTAGCATGTATATGGTCCCACTGGGGCACACATATTCAGATTGTCTGAAGATCGGAACCGTCTCTTTTCTGAATTCTATAAAGGCCGCTGTAAGAAAATTACACAAAAATGATAATCCTAATAATCCATATATGAATATGGACACGGAGAATCACAAAGATTTTCAATGGCAACATTGATTAAGGGCCTGTTTGGATATATACATGGATTTCATTTGGATTCCCTTCAAAACAGAAGGGGCATATTTTTCATGGTTTCTGTAGAAATAGGATTCCAAAAATCAAAGGGCTGGTCACCTAAATTTTATTGATAGATAATGACCAAAACCAGATAGAGAAAATTGGGTGCCTGTTTGGATAGCAAATGGAATCCCTAAGGCCCTGTTTGGCCAGCTGCATTAAAGAGTATTAGGGGGATGGAATTGCATCTGGTCATGTGCCAATTCCACTCCATGTTTGGAAAAGCTTGGAAGTAGATTAGCTGGAATCACATTAGTCCTCGTGCCAATTTTATTCAATGTTAGCAAGTTGTGTAGGTCCCACCATGATGTGTGGGTTATATCCACACCGTCCACCCATTTTTTGAGATCATTTTAGAGTATGGGCCAAAAAATCAGGTAGATCTAAAGCTCTAGTGGACCCCACCATAGAAAGCAATGGGGATTTAATACTTGTCGTTGAAAACTTCTTTGGGGCTACATAAGTTTTAGATTTGCCTAATTTTTAAGCCTATTCCATAAAATGAGGTTACAAAACAAATGAATGATTTAGATGTAACACGTGTGTTATTCTAAATAGTTTCAAATGATGGTGAGTATATCCATTCAATGTACCACCGCATTACAAACCAAGCATGGAATTTAGCTTATCCCATGGTAGCAGGGAACAACCCCTGCAATGGGTAATAATTATGTTTTTTTGAATTCAATCCCCCTTAATACTTTCTAATGCAGCTGGCCAAACAGGGCCTAAGGGTCAGTTTGGGCGGTGGGATTAGAAGGGATTACGTGGGATGGGATTCAAAAAAAACATAATTATTGCTCATGACAGGGGTTGTCCCCTATTACCATGGGATAAAATTAAGAGAAAATGACCACTGTAGACAAAACCTTTTACCCAGCGATTTCTATCAAAGAATACAAACTTTAGTTACCAATCTAGACTATCCCGTGCGGACAGCGACACTGAGGACGAAACTACCCCTCCTTTTACGGAAACGGATTGGGTACTCCCCCTGCCACCAGCCAATGGAGGATGGTGGTCTGTGGGCCTCACCATGATGTATACTATTCATCCATGCCGTCCATATATTTTTCCATATCATTTTATGGTATACGACCAAAAATGAGGTATATGCAAATCTCAAGTGTACCACATTACAGGAAACAGTGTTGAATGAGCGTCGACCATTAAAAACTTTTTGGGGGCCCATTGTGATGTTCGTGAGAAATCCTCCCCGTCTAAGTTCATTCATAGGTCACAAAGACCTGGATGAAGAAGAAAAACAAATTTCATAATGATCCAAAACTTCTGTAACCTTAAAAGGGTTTCAATGGTAAACATTCAATTCCCCACTGTCTTTTACAATGTGGTCCACTTGATAGGTAGATCTGTCTTATTTTTCGTCTCAAGGCTTAATATGAGGTCGTCAAATAGATGGACGGTTTGGATATAACACAGACCTCATGGTGTGGCTCACAGAAGCAACGAAAATTTCACAAAAAAAAAAAAAAAACAAAAAAACAGAATTTGGGGATGAATCGCAGACTCTGCGATTCCACCGCAACTGATTTGGGGATGGATCACGGAATCCACGATTAATCCCCGTTTCAAACAAAAGGCAATGGCTACGGATTATAACCGTAGCTATAGCCGTATCCCATGTACTTTTCTTTTTAATTTAAAAATTTTTTTAATTTAATTTAATTTTTTTTTTTTTTTTTTTTTTTTTTTTTTTTTTTTTTTTTTTTTTTACAATTAGAATTTTATTTTACCTACATTTTTCTCTAAAACATATTTATATAAATATGTATATATAAGCATACAAAAAAAAAAAAAAAATTTCTCTCCTTTGTTCATTTTTTTCTTTATTCATATAACAAGAATATCTTCTAAACCAAAATTAGTTACTTGACGTAATATATATGATTTTAGGGCTGAAAGTTGGGCGGGTTCAACCTGACCAACTTGTGACCCACCTGACATTGGGTTGGGCTTGGGCAAGATGTATCGGGTTTGGTCTTCGGGGTTGAGCCATACAAACACCAACCCGATAAAACTTAGAAACGGAATCGCCGGGATTGACCGTCAAATGCATGGAAATGACCGTGAAGTGCATTAAAATGACCGTGAATCTAAACGGAATCGCTTGAAATGATCGTGAAATGAAGCGAAATGACCATGAAATGCATGGAAATGACCGTGAAGTGAAGGGAAATGACCGTGAATCTAAACAAAATCGTCGGAATTGACCATGAAATGCATGAAAATGACCGTGAAGTGAAGCGAATTGAACGTGAAATGCGTGGAAATTCAGCGAGGGAAACTAGGAATTGAGCGAGGGAACCTACGAATTAAGCGAGGCAACCTATGAATTTAGCGAGGGAAACAAGAAATTGAGCGAGGGAACCTAGGAAATGAGCGAGGGAACCTAGGGATTGAGCGAGGCAAGCTAGGAATTGAGCGAGGGAACCTACAAATTAAGCGAGGCAACCTAGGAATTGAGCGAGGGAAGCTAGGAATTGAGCGAGGGAACGTAGGAATTGAGCTAGGGAAGTTAGAAATTGAGCGAGGGAAGCTAGAAATTGAGCGAGGCAACATAGGAATTGAGCGAGGGAAGTTAGAAATTGAGCGAGGGAAGCTAGAAATTGAGCGAGGCAACATAGGAATTTAGCGAGGGAAGCTAGAAATTGAGCGAGGGAACGTAGAAATTGAGCGAGGCAACGTAGGAATTGAGCGAGGGAAGCTAGAAATTGAGCGAGACAACGTAGGAATTGAGCGAGGGAAGCTAGAAATTGAGCGAGGCAACGTAGGAATTGAGCGAGGGAAGCTAGAAATTGAGCGAGGCAACGTAGGAATTGAGCGAGGGAAGCTAGAAATTGAGCGAGGGAAGCTAGAAATTGAGCGAGGCAACGTAGGAATTGAGCGAGGGAAGCTAGAAATTGAGCGAGGCAACGTAAAATTGAGCGAAGTCGAAATTGCGAAGCAACGTAGGAATTGAGCGAGGAAGCTAGAAATGAAGCGAGAAAGCCAGAAATTGAGCGAGGCAACGAGAATGAGCGAGGGAAGCTAGAAATTGAGCGAGGCAACGTAGGAATTGAGCGAGGCAACCAGGAATTTATAGGTTCCTTCGCTCAATTCCTATGTTAGCTCGCTCCAATTTCTACGTTGCCTCACTCAATTCCTACGTTGCCTCGCTCAATTCCTACGTTGCCTCGCTCAATTTCTAGCTTCCCTCGCTCAATTTCTAGCTTCCCTCGCTGAATCCCTACGTTGCCTCGCTCAATTTCTAGCTTCCCTCACTCAATTCCTACGTTGCCTCGCTCAATTTCTAGTTTCCCGCTCACTTTCTAGCTTCCCTCTCTCAATTCCTAGGTTGCCTAGCTCAAATCGTATGTTCCTCGCTCATTTTCTACGTTGCCTCGCTCATTTTCTACACTTGCCTCGCCGCCCTTGAAAGGAGGGGAGTACCCAATCCAGTTAGTTGGTTTTGATGAAGTGCCTTAAGGGTTGTTTGGATGTGTGGAACTCCCCACTTAAGTTCAATGGAATCTGATGAGGCCCACAGAGCACTGAACACCAGCCATTGACTGGTGGCAGTGGGAGTAGCCAATCCGTTTCATGTAGTATATCCACGCCGTTCATCCATTTTTCTATCTAATTTAAGGGGTTGTGCCCCAAATTGAAGCATATCGAAATATCAAGTGGATCATACCACGGGAAACCGTGGGCATAATTTTCAGTTTGGCCCACTCAATTTCCAATTTGTCCCGCTCAATTTCCAGTTTATCCCCCTCAATTTCCAGTTTGGCCCGCTCAATTTTCAAAGTCGGGTGAGTCACATGTTGGTCGGGTTGAACCCACCCAACTTTCAGCCCTAAAATCATATATGATAAGTCACGTAACTAATTTTGGTTTAGAAGATATTCTTGTTATATAAATAAAGAAATAAATGAAAAAAGGAGAGAAATTTTTTTTATATGCTTATATATACATATTTATATAAATTTGTGTTAGAGAAAAATGTAGGTAGAATAAAATTCTAAATGTAAAAAAAAAAAAAAAAAAAAAAAAAAAAAAAAAAAAAAAAACAAGAAAGAAAGAAAAGTACACAGATACGGCTATAGCTACGGTTATAATCCGTAGCCATAGCCTTTTTGTTTGAATCGGGATCAATCGCGATTCCACGATCCATCCCCAAATCATACAAATGAAGTTGCATGTGGAATCATGAATCCGCGATTCATCGCAGATTCTTTTTTTTTTTTTTTGAAATTTTTGTTGTTTTTGTGGGCCCCACCATGAGGTCTGTGTTATATCTAAACCATCCATCTATTTGGCGAGCTCTTATTAAGGCTTAAGACGAAAAATAAGACAGATCTAACTATCAAGTGGACCACACTGTAAAAAGGCAAGGGGAAATTGAACGTCTACCATTGAAACCCTTTTAGGGGTTACACAAGTTTTGGATCATTATGAAATTTGTTTTTCCTCTTCATCCTGGCCTTTGTAACCTTATGAATAGATTGGATGGAAAATAAATGTTATGGTGGACCCTACAAAATTTTTAATCTGGTGAAAATCAATTTCCCACTACTCTTTGTGGTGTGGTCCAGCTTGATCTTTGGATATGATTTTTTTGGATAATGCTCCGAAATGATCTCGAAATACGGATGAACGTTGTGGATATAATAAATATGAGTCATGGGGCCATGTAACTTTGATCTCTTTTAAGCCGTCGTACAACTCTCAGTTGAGGAGCGCATGCCTTCGCTCTTCGCAATGTAGCGAAAAGGAGGGTAGTTTCGTCCTCAACGTCGCTGTCCGCACGTGCTAGTCTAGATTGGTAACTAAAGTTTGTATTCTTTGATAGAAACCGCTGGGTAAAAGGTTTTGTCTACAGTGGTCATTTTCTAGGAATTGAGCGAGGCAACGTAGAAATTGAGCGAGGGAAGCTAGAAATTGAGCGAGGTAACGTAGAAATTGAGCGAAGGAAGCTAGAAATTGAGCGAGGCAACGTAGGAATTGCGCGAGGGAAGCTAGAAATTGGGCGAGGGAAGCAGAAAATTGAGTTTAGGAAGCTAAAAGTGAGCGAGGCAAGCTCCTGAAATTGAGCGAGGCAACCTAGAAATTGAGCAGGGGAAGGTAGAAATTGAGCGAGGCAACGTAGGAATTGAGCGAGGAAGGTAGAAATTGAGCGAGGATGTAGAAATTGAGCGAGGGAACTAGAAATGACGAGAGAAGCTAGAAATTGAGGCGGAAGCCAGAAAGTGAGCGGGAAGCCGGCAATCTGAATGCGAGGCAACATAGAATTGAGTTTAGATCGCTAGAAATTGAGCGAGGCAACATAGAAAAATGAGCGAGGAAGCTAGAATTGAGCGAGGGAAGCTAGAAATTGAGCGAGGCAACATAGGTTCCCTCGCACAATTCCTACATTCCCTCGCTCAAATCCTAGGTTACCTCGCTCAATTTCTAGCTTCCCTCGCACAATTTGTAGCTTCCCTCGCTCAATTCCTATGTTGCCTCGCTGAATTTCTAAGTTCCCTTGTCAAATTCTAGCTTCCCTCGCTAAATTTCTAACTTACCTCGCTCAATTCCTAGGTTACTCGCTTCAAATTCTCGGTTTCGCTCAATTTTTACCTTCCTCGCTCAATTTCTAGCTTCCTCGCTCAATTTCTATGTTGCCTCGCCTAATTTCTAAGATCCTCGCTCATTTTAGCTTCCTCGCTCAATTCCTACGTTCCTCGCTCAATTTCTCGGCTTCCTCGCTCAATTTCTAGCTCCTCACCTTCAATTTCGAGCTTCCTCGCACAATTTGTAGCTTCCTCGCTCAATTCCTATGTTGCCTCATTGAATTTCTAAGTTCCTTGTCAAATTCTAGCTTCCTCATAAATTTCTAACTTACCTCGCTCAATTCCTAGGTTACCTCGCTCAAATTCTCGGTTTCATGCTGAATTTTACCTTCCTCGCTCAATTTCTAGCTTCCCAGCTCAATTTCTACGTTGCCTCGCCTCAATTTCTAAGCATCCTCGCCAATTTCTAGCTTCCTCGCTCAATTCCTACGTTCCTCGCTCACTTTCGGCTTCCTCGCTCAATTTCTAGCTTCCTCGCTCAATTCCTACGTTGCCTCGCCTCAATTTCTAGCTTCCCTCGCTCAATTTCTACGTTGCCTCGCTCACTTTCTAGCTTCCTCGCTCAATTCCTAGGTTGCCTCGCCACCTTCGAGCTTCCCTCGCTCAATTTCTAACTTCCCTCGCTCAATTTCTAGGTTGCCTCGCTCAATTTCTACCTTCCCTCGCTCAATTCCTACGTTGCCTCGCTCAATTTCTACCTTCCCTCGCTTAATTTCTAGCTTCCTCGCTCAATTTCTACCTTCCCTCGCTCAATTCCTACGTTGCCTCGCTCAATTTCTACCATCCCTCGCTCAATTTCTAGGTTGCCTCGCTCAATTTCTACCTTCCCTCGCTCAATTTCTAGGTTGCCTAACTCAATTTCTACCTTCCCTCGCTCAATTTCTAGGTTGCCTTGCTCAATTTCTACCTTCCCTCACTCAATTTCTAGGTTGCCTCGCTCAATTTCTACCTTCCCTCGCTCAATTTCTACCTTCCCTCGCTCAATTTCGAGCTTCCCTCGCTCAATTTCTACCTTCCCTCACTCAATTTCTAGTTTCCCTCGCTCAATTTCTACCTTCCCTCGCTCAATTCCTACGTTGCCTCGCTCAATTTCTAGCATCCCTCGCTTAATTTCTAGCTTCCCTCACTCAATTTCTACCTTCCGTCGCTCAATTCCTACGTTGCCTCGCTCAATTTCTACCTTCCCTCGCTCAATTTCTAGGTTGCCTCGCTCAATTTCTACCTTCCCTTGCTCAATTTCTAGGTTCCCTCGCTCAATTTCTACTTTCCCTCGCTCAACTCCTAGGTTGCCTCGCTCAATTTCTAGCTTCCCTTGCTCAATTTCGAGCTTCCCTCGCTCAATTTCTAGCCTCCCTCGCTCAATTCCAACGTTGCCTCGCTCAATTTCTAGCTTCCCTCGCTCAATTCCTACGTTGCCTCGCTCAATTGCTAGCTTCCCTCGCTCAATTTCTAGCTTGCCTCGTTCAATTTCTAGCTTCCCTCGCTGAATCCCTACGTTGCCTCACTCAATTTCTAGCTTCCCTCGCTCAATTCCTACGTTGCCTCGCTCAATTTCTAGCTTCCTTCGCTCAATTTCTAGCTTCCCTCTCTCAATTCCTAGGTTCCCTCGCTCATTTTCTACGTTGCCTCGCTCAGTTTACGTGAAAGGAGGGGAGTACCCAATCCGTTAGTTGGTTTTGATGAAGTGCCTTAAGGGTTGTTTGGATGTGTGGAACTCCCCACTTAAGTTCAATGGAATCTGATGAGGCCCACAGAGCACTGAACACCAGCCATTGGCTGGTGGCAGGGGGAGTAGCCAATCCGTTTCATGTAATATATCCACGCCATTCATCCGTTTTTCTATCTAATTTAAGGGGTTGTGCCCCAAATTGAAGCATATCGAAATATCAAGTGGATCATACCATGGGAAACCGTGGGCATAATTTTCAGTTTGGCCCACTCAATTTCCAGTTTGTCCCCCTCAATTTCCAGTTTGGCCCGCTCAATTTCCAAAGTCGGGTGGGTCACATGTTGGTCGGGTTGAACCCACCCAACTTTCAGCCCTAAAATCATATATGGTACGTCAAGTAACTAATTTTGGTTTAGAAGATATTCTTGTTATATAAATAAAGAAATAAATGAAAAAATGAGAGAAATTTTTTTTTATATGCTTATATATACATATTTATATAAATTTGTGTTAGAGAAAAATGTAGGTAGAATAAAATTCTAAATGCAAAAAAAAAAAAAAAAAAAAAAAAAAAAAAAAAAAAAAAAAAACGGAAGAAAGAAAGAAAAGTACATAAAGATATGCTCTGCTATAGCTACGGTTATAATCCGTAGCCATAGCCTTTGTTTGAATCGGGATCAATCACGGATTCCGCGATCCATCCCCAAATCATACAAATGAGTTGCGGTGGAATCGCGGAATCCGCGATTCATCACAGATTCTGGTTTTTTTTTTTTTTTTTGAAATTTTTGTTGTTTTTGTGGGCCCCACCATGAGGTCTGTGTTATATCCAAACCGTCCATCTATTTGGCGAGCTCCTATTAAGGCTTAAGATGAAAAATAAGACGGATCTAACTATCAAGTGGACCACACTGTAAAAGGCAGTGGGAAATTGAACGTCTACCATTGAAACCCTTTTAGGGGTTACACAAGTTTTGGATCATTATGAAATTTGTTTTTCCTCTTCATCCTGACCTTTGTGACCTTATGAATAGATTGGATGGAAAATAAATGTTATGGTGGACCCTACAAAATTTTTAACGGTGAAAATCAATTTCCCCGCTGCTCTTTGTGGTGTGGTCCAGTTGATCTTTGGATATGATTTTTTTTTGGATAATGCTCCGAAATGATCTCAAAATACGGATGAACGTTGTGGATATAATAAATATATAGATGTGGGGCCATGTAACTTTGATCTCTTTTAAGCCGTTCGTACAACTCTCAGTTGGAGGAGCGTCAGCGCTCGTCTTCGCAGCGAAAAGGAGGGGTAGTTTCGTCCTCCAAGTCGCTGTCCGCACGTGCTAGTCTAGATTGGTAACTAAAGTTTGTATTCTTTGATAGAAACCGCTGGGTAAAAGGTTTTGTCTACCGTGGTCATTTTCTCTAAAATTAATGCCCTGCTTTGTATATGGTACGGTGGTACATTAAATGATTATACTCACCATCATTAGAAATTATTGTGGATAACACGCATGTGTTATATGTAGCACAGAAGAAGTTTTCAACGGTAAGTATTCAATCCCTGTTGCTTTCTATGGTGAGGTCCACTTGAGCATTAGATTTACCTGATTTTTTGACCCATGATCGAAAATAATCTCAATAAATGGGTGGATGGTGTGGATATAGCCCACACATCATGTTGGGACCTACACAACTTTCCAAACATTGAGTGAAATTGACACAGGACTCGATGCAATTTCATTTAATGTAATTCCAAGCATTTCCATTCTTCCCGAACATGGAGTGGAATTGGTACAGGAGGACCAGATGAATCCCATCCCTTCTAATCCCATTGCCCAAACTGACCCTAAATTCATTAAGGCCCTGTTTGGGCAAATGTTTTTAGAGGTATTGAGTGGTATTATGAGGGATAGTATTGTCAAATCCCTCAAACCCAGTCCCCTCTCGTGTTTGGGCGGCGTCTTCTACAGGTACTGGTCGCTTCTTCGAATTACTACGGAAGATATGGAGGGATTGCGAAATCCGTCCTTGGAAACGATGCCAGTCTCTCTCGCATCCTTCCCATATCTTGCTATTTCAGAAGCCATCGTACTTACATTCGATGGGATTTCTCAAACCTACAACGAAGAAGGATCGGTAGGGTTTGGCGGGAGAGAGGGTATGGCAGAGGTCTTTCGCGCCAAATCGGACCTATATACATGGATGCATGTTCCTCCACGCATCTAGTTGGGTAGAGAGGTATTACAATCGCTTGCTGCCATGGGCGTTCCGTGAGGTAGGTGTTCCCAAACTATTCTTCTTCTAATTTTGGAATCTTCAGAGGCTTTGGGTTCCATATGGGTTTTGTTCTTCTCTCCTTGGTCTACATAGATGTTGCAGTGGTTTCGGTTTCTTGTACGCTATTTTGTTGTTGAAACAATGGAAAGTTGCAAATGGGTATGACATTTGAGGGGTTTTGTTTTTTACGACATGGTACTTGTTCTTGGGTAATTTCTGATGTTTTAGATGTTGGATACTGCAAATAAGATTCAATATCGAGAATGTCTATGCTGGAAGGAAATTTTCTGATGTCTTCTGTTCTTAAGATGGTGAATTTCCTTGTGGTTGGAGATTTCTGGGCTTCTTATGCATGGATATAGGCGATCTCGTATCTACAGATGGGCATTTTTCCTGTAAAATTGTTCCGATTTTCGAAAAATCATTTTTGAAACCGGTGTTTGTTATCGAATCTCCTGGATTGACCCTGATGATTTACTTCTGGACTGTGTTTTGGCTTCTTACATGTTGGATTCATGGGATTCTTCATATGGCTTTTGTTGTTTCTTTGGTTAATTTTGCGTACAAGTTGGTCATCTCTGGGCTTCATAGACATGAGTATTGTTAGTATTGGGTGGAGGTATCTGACATGCAAATTGTATGTTGAAACATTGAAAAGTTACAGAAGATTACAGTTAGTTTTTGTGAATAATTTGTCTCTGGTGTCGGATGTTATTGCATGTTTTTGCTGGATATTGGTATCTCTGTTGTTGACAAGTTTTGGGTTTTTGTATCCTATGCAAGCCTTGTGTATGATTCTCCAAAACTAATGTATGCTTCTTGGTTTGAATTTTGTCCCTGTATTTACTGATCATTTGCGCATCGGGTTCAAAGTGCTGAAGCATTTGAGGCTCCTGGTGTTCTTTGAAGGATGGTTTTTTTCATGAGTATAACTGTGATATTGCCTCTGCCTCTTCATGTTGTCCTTATTGAAAATGTTTGCTGATGGGGATTCCCCTAATGTATTCAAGTGGGCTTGAATCACCATGCTGCAGATGTTCTGCTATAAATCCTAGACCAGTTTGTACATTATCTGAATACATGCATGCCTGGGTTTACTTCCAATTAAATACTCTTGACTGTGTAATTATAGTTTGTAACTCATGCACAGATTTACAAGCTTCTATGATAGATGGATCCATTTCACTTGACATTTTTATTCTTGGACCTGAATATCTGATGGATTAACCTCCACAACTTTACTGTCAACTATTTCCTACATAATGGAATGGATAACTTTATTTGATACAGTAAACATGCAACTTTTTATAATATAGCTCTTGGAAAATTTTCATTACAAACTTCCTACATAAAGGTAGCCTTTATACATTCTTTGGTGTGCTCTTCACTTTTTGGTTGATAAGGCCCTGATAGATGAGTTTCTGTTCAAGATTGTCCAACTGGCAACATTACAGTCGGCCATGTGGGCATGCATATGAATTTCATAGATATTCCACCGTTTTATATCATATGCTCTACTACCCTCTTCTTGCCTTTACTGACTCGATTTTCTTTTCTTTTTCTCGACGCAGCTTTTTCTTTTTAGCCTCGTCTCTTTACAACTAGACTCGTCCTCTTCTCTCCTCTTCCCTTGGCTCTCTACCAGTTCATTTATACTCTTTCAAATTTCAGTGTGATGGCATTATTGTCCTAAAAGTTTCCATTAATAACTGAAATATGCGGCTTTCTTTGTAAAGGCCCAACCATATATATTATATGTACTAGATAACTTTGAATCTCGGGCATTATGTGATGGATGATACTCAAGCACTTATAAGTTGATTAGAAATGTGATACGTGTCATTACATAAAGTCTTTTGTGATTCTTGGATCTATCATGAACCAAAACTTACACCAATCAAATTTTAGGGGACATTGTTTTGGTCCTATTTCAACATCTAAACCTCAACCAAACTGGTTTGCTAATTGTGACCTAACCACAATGGTTTATACAAATTGGTCGGTTTAAGTTGGGTCTATAGCTGCCATGTGTACAATTTTCCGAGTGCCTGTGTATCAACTGTCCTATACTGCCTGAGTATCATATAAACTCCCCCATATTTGAAGCGAACATTGTCCATGAATACCCGCAGCTACACGTGCTAGCCTGGACAGTGTTTGTAGCATGTGAGGCGAAAATTTGGTGGAGACAAATCTGGAGATGGCAAAATATGAAAAGAAGCCTTGGCATTTATTGATGAATTATGTATGTGCAGATTGAATGTGTACCGGGGTTGAGTTTTCTTTTAAAACATACGTTCTTTCAAATAGTGTTGGATACTGACAGTTAGTGTGTACTAATAAGCTGACGAATGAAAGTATCCAAAAAAAGGGGGATGTAGGCATGAAATATCTACTTGGATTTGGAAGAAATTATACCTGATCACATACTAGGTTGTTGACAAGGTACATCAACTTTCTTTTCTACTTTAGGAGATGGATAGCGACGATGAAGACGACGTAGCCGAGACCATGGTGGTGCAAGCAGTGGCCGCATGCGTAACTGCTGTTGGTGAATATTGCCGTCACTATATGTTAAGAGAACCGGCGCATCAAGGGGATGACGAGCGGGCAAGGTTTATAAACTCCATTGTGCGTGCGAGTGACAATGATTGTTTTACACAGTTGAGGATGAGACAACAATGTTTCTTTTCATTATGTGACGTACTGCGTGACAGAACGCACCTACGCGATACGCGACACGTTAGTCTTGAGGAGCAAGTAGTGATCTTCCTACATACCATAGGACATAACGTGCGTAATCGTGTGATAGGACACAGATTCATACGTTCAGGGGAAACGGTAAGTCGTCACTTTCATTGTATCCTTAATGCGATAGTGTCCTTGTACCCTGATTTTGTGAAGCACGCGGGTACTGAGACCCCCCTGGAGATTCAATCGAATCCTTACTGGCAAACATACTTTCAGTAACAAATGGGCTTTCACACCGCCGGCCACTTTCCGTTTTTGAAGAAGCTAAGCCCTGTTTGGGCAACGGGATTATAAGGGATTAGGTGGGATTGTATTAAAAAAAAACATCATTATTACCCATGGCAGGGATTGTCCCCTGATTCCATGGGATTAGATTAATGCTCTGCTTTGTTGGTAATACGGTGGTACATTGAATGGATATACCCACCATCATTTGAAATTACTAGAATAACACACATGTATTATATTTAAACCGTTCATTTGTTTTGTAACCTCATTTTATGGTATAGGCCGAAAAATGAGGTAGATCCAAAACTTATGTGGCCCCAAAGAAGTTTTCAACGGTAAGTATTCAATCCCCATTGCTTTCAGTGGTGGGTCCACTTGAGCTTTAGAATTACCTGATTTTTGGCCCATGCTCTAAAATAATCTCAAAAAATGGGTGGATGGTGTGGATATAGCCCACACATCAGGGTGGGACCTACACAACTTGCTAGCATTGAGTGAAATTGGCACGGGACCAATGCAATTCCATCGGATCTAATTCCAAGCTTTTCTAAACATGGAGTGAAATTGGCACGGAACCAGATGAATCCAATCCCACCTAATCCCTTCTAATCCCGTTGCCCAAACAGGGCCTAATATTTTATCATATTAACAAGTTATCTGAAATTGTACCAAATGGACGATAGGATTGTGTTGGTGCATTAGACGGCACACATATTCCCGCTCATGTGGAATCATCCCAACATCCAAGCTTTCGCAACCGAAAGGGTATCGTGTCTCAGAATGTACTTGCTGCTTGTTCATTTAACATGACATTCTTATACGTGCTAGCTGGATAGGAGGGTTCCGCTTCGGATGCACGGGTCCTACATAACGCGCTGACCCAAAGTGATGATCCACTAATTGTACCAAATGGTAAAATGTTTCTTCAGAAATAACATACAACATTCTTCATGGATGAAGATCATTCTCAACACACTAACCCCCATGACCCTAACTTTTACGCAATGTAGGAAAATATTTTGTCGTCGACGCAGGATATGCTCACTCGCCTGGTTTATGGCGCCAGATCGCAGCAGGTGAGATACCACCCGAACGAATATCGAACCTGAAGAGCACCCATGAACAAGATGGAGTTGTTCAATTACCGACACGCGCAATTGCGAAATGTAGTTGAACGTTGTTTTGGAGTAATGAAGGCACGGTTTCCTATCTTGAAGACAGATTTGCGCAATATCCATTTGAAACCGAGGCGAAGATTGTAGTAGCATGTTGTATACTACATAATTTCATTCATCAACAATATGAGGATGGACAAGATTTGAAGGATGCTGGTATAACTGTGGGAGATGCAGAGAACAATCCTACACCAAATGAGATATCAACAATGGATGAGCGCCAGTGGCTAGTGCAAGCGACACAATAGGAGAAATCTGCGTGGATTAATGTTCGAGATCAGATTGCAGAGCGAATGTGGTCTGACGCGCAAACAAATAGTAAGACTACGTAAAGTCCTTTATTTAAAAGATACATTAACTGATGTTTTTTGTTTAAGAAACACACACACACACACACACACACACACACACACACATATATATATGTAAGAGAAGACAGTCGATATGAAGTTTGTCATTTTTTGACTTACATATTTGCTCGATACAATTAAATGCTCTTGTCATAATACGTAGTTGCTAGTATACTATTGAACTTCATTATTGTTTATAGATGTTTTTAATTGTTTGTTAATCCACGCAGTAGGTGACATGTCTGATTATTCTGTAAGAGATACACAAACTCCGACGCAGTCCCCAATAAGAACTGCAATTCAGCCGACAAGATGCTCTCCACGCGAGAAGACCGTTAAATCGCTTGCTGAGCCGCTTTCACGTGCTGCAAAAGTCAAATGGACCCGGGCCATGGATTTAATTCTATTCGACGCTTTTCTTGAACAGATAGCTCTAGGTCGAAAAGCAGATAACGGTTTTAAGAAGGAGGCATATAATGAGGCCGCTGCGGAGGTGTCGAGGAAGACGCAAATTTCGGTGAACTGGCAAAACATTCAAAACCGAATGCGATATCACAAGCGTGAGTACCACGATCTGAAGGACATGCTGGCCGCAAGTGGTTTCGGTTGGGACAAAGAGCGTATGGTAGTAACCGCACCCGACGAGGTCTGGGATGAGTACCTGAAGGTAATCATTGCGTACAACCCCTTATATTGTAAATCAGGATTGTATCAAGTATGTTTACTGAACTAAAATATTTCTTGATTGTAGTCGCATCCAAGAGTAGAAAGGTTACGTGGAAAGCGGATTGAGCGAATGGACGATTTGGCGGCGATTATTGGTTCGGACCATGCAACAGGCCGCTACGCGAAGGGAAGCCGAAACATGGCTGCATCTTCCTCGCGTATTCAGCGAGATTTGAATGAGTCTTGGACTGAGCAGGACGATGATACGGATGTACCCATCTGTTCACTCCCCAAGTATAGGGTTGTGATGTAGTAATAAACTCGGTAAGATCGAGGTCGAATCCCACGAGGACTGGTTGTCACAATTCAAATCTATGATTCTTCTTAACTAATCCAATGAATAATGAACTAAACTATTAAGCACAATTTTAGGAAAAACAATTAAGAATAGGGAAGAAAATTCAATCAGAGAGAAAGCACTAGGACTTTCGAATCCACCCCTAATTATCCTAACCCTTGTTTTGTCTGTTGATTCACCTTGACCTTGATTGATACCACTTAAATAGAGAAAGCACAATCTGTGTCCTAAATCGGGCATACAGACTGTCTAATTCCTTTAAGCAATGCCATGAACAATACATCCCATGTCCTTGGTCGGGCACATGGTATGCAAAATTCATTAAAGCACCCTGTTCCTTCCTCTATAGGAAACCTGTTCTTGATCAGACCCAAGCACCTGTAATAAGCATCCAAACAACATCCATCTATACTTTGGTCAAGTTCATAGATGGAGAAGTATGGAATTTAAATCCATAAAGCCCACTTAGAGAAAAAAAACAAATTAATTAAAATTCAAAGTAAATCAACCAATACAAGAGCTGATCAAATTAGGGGCTTCATCTCAACCTTAGCGAGAGATTAGTTACCCATAAAATCCATAAAAAATATTAAATAAAATTCATAAATTAAAACTCCAAACCGAACAATCTCTCTCTTTTCTCCTTCTCTTTCTTCTCTCCTGCTCTGATCTCCAATTCTCTGGATCTGAATCCTTTCCCACGTCCAAAACTTCCTTTTATAGCCGCTGGATGGTGGAATCGGTGGCAGAGTCGTAGACGGACTCGAAGTGCAGATTTTTGCAACCGTGATCGGTGGGCCCCACAGAGATATTTTCTGGAAAATCCACCCCGTCCATTGGATTCAGGACGAAATTTCAGTCAAGAATAGGTGGTTTTGAAGGTCCATTGGCGCGGCCCACGAAGAAATCTCGAAAAGATCGGTTTGAACGTCGCCGAAGCGAAACTGTTTGTGGCCTCTCTGCACCGCACACGTGTGTACGCATGGGAACAAAATTTCAACATGGGTTTGTAGAATTCGAGGCCCTCTACAAGATGGACGAAAACCGGTCGGGAATGCAGAGTTTGGCCTACTGTTGATGAGGCCCACCTGACTTTCTGCCCGACCGTTCATTTGTATTTGAACGGTTGAGATCCAAATAAAACCTCATTTCTTCCGATTTCGTCAGCTAGGTGGTAGTTGTCGTGGCCCCAGGAAGCGGATGGACGGTATGGATCGTCCATTTGGGCGATGTGTGGGGCCCACTACCGAAGACCGGTGCCGGCCTCGGACGCTGGAACGCTGTAAACGCGTTTTGTGAAGACGCGCTGACCCTCTTAGCCATCCGGTACACGGCCGGTGGCATGTATGTGTAGTGTACATGCATCCCATCTGAGGCCCACTTGTGATGTGTTTGAGAAATCTGCACCATCCATCTTTTTCCTCATATTATTTCACCCGTCAAAACCCAATTTGAGACAGTTCCAGATATCAGGTGGGCCTGAAATGATGATTTTAGGGGCTGATCTGACCGTTGGGACACTTCCATAGTGATCCAAGAGCTGAAACTTGATATGTACGGTTAATTCACGGCCCCCATCACACGTATGAATTTTTGGACTGATTGGATGGCGGGAACCATGTGATCTTGCATTCTGACCCTTTTCGGGCTCCTTTGGCTTGCTTTCCTCCGATCCCAGTGCGTGTATATTTTTCACCATTGGTCTTCTCGAGGTTCATCCCGTGCTCTGGTGACTTCAGAGTGTCAAATCCATGCCTTTAACATCAAATTCCAATTAACGCTCCTGATTTCGTCCTGTAATAAAAACACGAGTAATATACTCCATTAAACCTTATCATGTACGTAAAATTAGGCAATTGCTGGGGTCTGGTATGCAATATTCGACCCTGATCACAACCCCCAACTAGCATTTTGCTAGTCCCGAGCAAAACATGCGAAAAATAATTTCAGAAATAAAGGACAATTCCTGTAAACTCAAGTGACTTGTGAACAGATAGCTGAGATGTGAAAATTCTAAGATTCATGATGGGTGTGTGGAATTTTTCTCTTGGAATCAAGCTTACAGTAAACTTCATAATCAAGTTCAAAATATTAATCCGTCAATTAGAACATTCCTAAACATTGAGCTCCATGAATGTAAAGTGTGATCTCGACTTACAATCATTAAGAGATCCAATTGTCAATTTCATGATATCCTTGGTAATTCGTCACAACCAAACTTGAAACCAACACTTATCTCACATTAACTTTTCGGTTTGACCTTTGGTTTTCTTTATGAACAAGTAACACAAATGAGGGGAATCAAATTCTCACCTATAGGGAGCAAACCTATGGCGAAAACTTGTCGCTTAACTTTTTTTTTCTTTTCTTTTCATATGTCAACTATGGAGAATCAAATCTGCACCTATAGGGAGCAAACCTATGGTGAAGATTTAGCCTTTTAATTCTTCTTTTTTACTAAGTTAATCATTCAGTCATCGAACCAACACTAATGTGTAAGTGAGATCTGATATGTGAAATCATGGCTCAATCAATGTTTACAACTTCTAATCATGGATTAACAAGTCAAAATTGACTGTGAAATCCAGCAGATGGCCGAATCCAAGAGTCATAAATTACCCATCACGTATCTTATAATGTTAAAATCACAACTATCCTTCAAAATCACTTTGAATTCAATAGAAATTCCAGAAAAAATTTTAAAATTTTCACAAATTTTGCTCAAGACCAAGAAAATACTGATTAGGTAACCTTAATCTCCCAAAAGATGTTACCAGAGTAGAAGTTCCTATGTTAAAAACCTGCAAAACAAAACAAAACAAGTTAGTATCTAGAATAGTAAGTCTAAGGTTAGAAAAAAATAAAACCCTAATTCTAAAAATAAAAAAAAATAAAGAAATTAGGAAGATATTACCAAATTAGAAGTTTCTATCTCAGAATCCTACAAAACAAGAAATAAGTTAGTTTCTAAAAATAAAATAAAAACTTTAACCTAAAGTTAGTAAAATCCTAAGACTATGAATTATGATAAGAGAGAATCTTAAATTCAATTTGAAACGAATCAACACTTGCAAGAACATGCGCTAAAAACTTGTTCACTCCCCAAGTATAGGGTTGTGATGTAGTAATAAACTCGGTAAGATCGAGGTCGAATCCCACGAGGACTGGTTGTCACAATTCAAATCTATGATTCTTCTTAACTAATCCAATGAATAATGAACTAAACTATTAAGCACAATTTTAGGAAAACAATTAAGAATAGGGAAGAAAATTCAATCGTAGAGAAAGCACTAGGACTTTCGAATCCACCCCTAATTATCCTAACCCTTGTTTTGTCTGTTGATTCACCTTGACCTTGATTGATACCACTTAAATAGAGAAAGCACAATCATGTCCTAAATCGGGCATACAGACTGCCTAATTCCTTTAAGCAATGCCATGAACAATACATCCCATGTCCTTGGTCGGGCACATGGTATGCAAAATTCATTAAAGCACCCTGTTCCTTCCTCTATAGGAAACCTCGTTCTTGATCGACCCAAGCACTGTAATAAGCATCCAAACAACATCCATCTATACTTTGGTCAAGTTCATAGATGGAGAAGTATGGAATTTAAATCCATAAAGCCCACTTAGAGAAAAAAAAAACAAATTAATTAAAATTCAAAGTAAATCAACCAATACAAGAGCCGATCAAATTAGGGGCTTCATCTCAAATTTCTAGCTGAGAGATTAGTTACCCATAAAATCCATAAAAAATATTAAATAAAATTCATAAATTAAAACTCCAAACCGAACAATCTCTCTCTCTTTCTCCTTCTCTTTCTTCTCTCCCTGGCTCTGGATCTCCAATTCTCTGGATCTGAATCCTTTTCCACGTCCAAAACTTCCCTTTTATAGCTGCTGGATGGCTGGAATCGGTGGCAGAGTCGTAGACGGACTCGAAGTGCAGATTTTTGCAACCGTGATCGGTGGGCCCCACAGAGATATTTTCTGGAAAATCCACCCCGTCCATTGGATTCAGGACGAAATTTCAGTCAAGAATAGGTGGTTTTGAAGGTCCATTGGCGCGGCCCACAGAAGAAATCTCGAAAAGATCAGTTTTGAACGTCGCCGAGCAGCCTGTTTGTGGCCTCTGTACCGCACACGTGTGTACGCATGGGAACAAAATTTCAACATGGGTTTGTAGAATTCGAGGCCCTCTACAAGATGGACGAAAAACCGGTCGGGAATGCAGAGTTTGGCCTACTGTTGATGAGGCCCACCTGACTTTCTGCCCGACCGTTCATTTGTATTTGAACGGTTGAGATCCAAATAAAACCTCATTTCTTCCGATTTCGTCAGCTAGGTGGTAGTTGTCGTGGCCCCAGGAAGCGGATGGACGGTATGGATCGTCCATTTGGGCGATGTGTGGGGCCCACTACCGAAGACCGGTGCTGGCCTCGGACGCTGGAACGCTGTAAACGCGTTTTGTGAAGACGAGACGGGTCAGCGCTGCTTGTGACCCTCTTAGCCATCCGGTACACGGCCGGTGGCATGTATGTGTAGTGTACATGCATCCCATCTGAGGCCCACTTGTGATGTTTTTGAGAAATCTGCACCATCCATCTTTTTCCTCGTATTATTTCACCCGTCAAAACCCAATTTGAGACAGTTCCAGATATCAGGTGGGCCTGAAATGATGATTTTAGGGGCTGATCTGACCGTTGGGACACTTCCATAGTGATCCAAGAGCTGAAACTTGATATGTACGGTTAATTCACGGCCCCCATCACACGTATGAATTTTTGGACTGATTGGATGGCGGGAACCATGTGATCTTGCATTCTGGACCCTTTTCGGGCCCCTTTGGCTTGCTTTCCTCCGATCCCAGGCGTGTATATTTTTCACCATTGGTCTTCTGAGGTTCATCCCGTGCTCTGGTGACTTCAGAGTGTCAAATCCATGCCTTTAACATCAAATTCCAATTAACGCTCCTGATTTCGTCCTGTAATAAAAACACGAGTAATATACTCCATTAAACCTTATCATGTACGTAAAATTAGGCAATTGCTGGGGTCTGGTATGCAATATTCGACCCTGATCACAACCCCCAACTAGCATTTTGCTAGTCCCGAGCAAAACATGCGAAAAATAATTTCAGAAATAAAGGACAATTCCTGTAAACTCAAGTGACTTGTGAACAGATAGCTGAGATGTGAAAATTCTAAGATTCATGATGGGTGTGTGGAATTTTTCTCTTGGAATCAAGCTTACAGTAAACTTCATAATCAAGTTCAAAATATTAATCCGTCAATTAGAACATTCCTAAACATTGAGCTCCATGAATGTAAAGTGTGATCTCGACTTACAATCATTAAGAGATCCAATTGTCAATTTCATGATATCCTTGGTAATTCGTCACAACCAAACTTGAAACCAACACTTATCTCACAGATTAACTTTTCAGTTTACCAGCCTTTGGTTTTCTTTATGAACAGTAACACAAATGAGGGGAATCAAATTCTCACCTATAGGGAGCAAACCTATGGCGAAAACTTGTCGCTTAACTTTTTTTTTCTTTTCTTTTCATATGTCAACTATGGAGAATCAAATCACACCTATAGGGAGCAAACCTATGGTGAAGATTTAGCCTTTTAATTCTTCTTTTTACTAAGTTAATCATTCAGTCATCGAACCAACACTAATGTGTAAGTGAGATCTGATATGTGAAATCATGGCTCAATCAATGTTTACAACTTCTAATCATGGATTAACAAGTCAAAATTGACTGTGAAATCCAGCAGATGGCCGAATCCAAGAGTCATAAATTACCCATCACGTATCTTATAATGTTAAAATCACAACTATCCTTCAAAATCACTTTGAATTCAATAGAAATTCCAGAAAAAATTTTAAAATTTTCACAAATTTTGCTCAAGACCAAGAAAATACTGATTAGGTAACCTTAATCTCCCAAAAGATGTTACCAGAGTAGAAGTTCCTATGTTAAAAACCTGCAAAACAAAACAAAACAAGTTAGTATCTAGAATAGTAAGTCTAAGGTTAGAAAAAAATAAAACCCTAATTCTAAAAATAAAAAAAAATAAAGAAATTAGGAAGATATTACCAAATTAGAAGTTTCTATCTCAGAATCCTACAAAACAAGAAATAAGTTAGTTTCTAAAAATAAAATAAAAACTTTAACCTAAAGTTAGTAAAATCCTAAGACTATGAATTATGATAAGAGAGAATCCTAAATTCAATTTGAAACGAATCAGTCCCCGGCAACGGCGCCAAAAACTTGTTCACTCCCCAAGTATAGGGTTGTGATGTAGTAATAAACTCGGTAAGATCGAGGTCGAATCCCACGAGGACTGGTTGTCACAATTCAAATCTATGATTCTTCTTAACTAATCCAATGAATAATGAACTAAACTATTAAGCACAATTTTAGGAAAAACAATTAAGAATAGGGAAGAAAATTCAATCGAGAGAAAGCACTAGGACTTTCAATCCACCCCTAATTATCCTAACCCTTGTTTTGTCTGTTGATTCACCTTGACCTTGATTGATACCACTTAAATAGAGAAAGCACAATCTGTGTCCTAAATCGGGCATACAGACTGTCTAATTCCTTTAAGCAATGCCATGAACAATACATCCCATGTCCTTGGTCGGGCACATGGTATGCAAAATTCATTAAAGCACCTGTTCCTTCCTCTATAGGAAACCTGTTCTTGATCAGACCCAAGCACCTGTAATAAGCATCCAAACAACATCCATCTATACTTTGGTCAAGTTCATAGATGGAGAAGTATGGAATTTAAATCCATAAAGCCCACTTAGAGAAAAAAAACAAATTAATTAAAATTCAAAGTAAATCAACCAATACAAGAGCTGATCAAATTAGGGGCTTCATCTCAACCTTCTAGCTGAGAGATTAGTTACCCATAAAATCCATAAAAAATATTAAATAAAATTCATAAATTAAAACTCCAAACCGAACAATCTCTCTCTCTTTCTCCTTCTCTTTCTTCTCTCCCTGGCTCTGGATCTCCAATTCTCTGGATCTGAATCCTTTCCCACGTCCAAAACTTCCCTTTTATAGCTGCTGGATGGCTGGAATCGGTGGCAGAGTCGTAGACGGACTCGAAGTGCAGATTTTTGCAACCGTGATCGGTGGGCCCCACAGAGATATTTTCTGAAAAATCCACCCCGTCCATTGGATTCGGACGAAATTTCAATCAAGAATAGGTGGTTTTGAAGGTCCATTAGCGCGGCCCACGAAGAAATCTCGAAAAGATCGGTTTTGAACGTCGTCGAGCACTGTTGTTTGTGGCCTCTCGTACTCGCACACGTGTGTACGCATGGGAACAAAATTTCAACATGGGTTTGTAGAATTCGAGGCCCTCTACAAGATGGACGAAAAACCTGGTCGGGAATGCGAGTTTGGCCTACTGCTTGATGAGGCCCACCTGACTTTCTGCCCGACCGTTCATTTGTATTTGAACGGTTGAGATCCAAATAAAACCTCATTTCTTCCGATTTCGTCAGCTAGGTGGTAGTTGTCGTGGCCCCAGAAGCGGATGGACGGTATGGATCGTCCATTTGGGCGATGTGTGGGCCCACTACCGCCAAGACCTGCCGGCCTCGGACGCCGGAACGCTCGTAAACGCGTTTTGTGAAGACGAGACGGGTCGGCGCTTGCGCCGACCCTCTTAGCCATCCGGTACACGGCCGGTGGCATGTATGTGTAGTGTACATGCATCCCATCTGAGGCCCACTTGTGATGTGTTTGAGAAATCTGCACCATCCATCTTTTTCCTCATATTATTTCACCCGTCAAAACCCAATTTGAGACAGTTCCAGATATCAGGTGGGCCTGAAATGATGATTTTAGGGGCTGATCTGACCGTTGGGACACTTCCATAGTGATCCAAGAGCTGAAACTTGATATGTACGGTTAATTCACGGCCCCCATCACACGTATGAATTTTTGGACTGATTGGATGGCGGGAACCATGTGATCTTGCATTCTGGACCCTTTTCGGGCCCCTTTGGCTTGCTTTCCTCCGATCCCAGGCGTGTATATTTTTCACCATTGGTCTTCTGAGGTTCATCCCGTGCTCTGGTGACTTCAGAGTGTCAAATCCATGCCTTTAACATCAAATTCCAATTAACGCTCCTGATTTCGTCCTGTAATAAAAACACGAGTAATATACTCCATTAAACCTTATCATGTACGTAAAATTAGGCAATTGCTGGGGTCTGGTATGCAATATTCGACCCTGATCACAACCCCCAACTAGCATTTTGCTAGTCCCGAGCAAAACATGCGAAAAATAATTTCAGAAATAAAGGACAATTCCTGTAAACTCAAGTGACTTGTGAACAGATAGCTGAGATGTGAAAATTCTAAGATTCATGATGGGTGTGTGGAATTTTTCTCTTGGAATCAAGCTTACAGTAAACTTCATAATCAAGTTCAAAATATTAATCCGTCAATTAGAACATTCCTAAACATTGAGCTCCATGAATGTAAAGTGTGATCTCGACTTACAATCATTAAGAGATCCAATTGTCAATTTCATGATATCCTTGGTAATTCGTCACAACCAAACTTGAAACCAACACTTATCTCACAGATTAACTTTTCAGTTTACCAGCCTTTGGTTTTCTTTATGAACAGTAACACAAATGAGGGGAATCAAATTCTCACCTATAGGGAGCAAACCTATGGCGAAAACTTGTCGCTTAACTTTTTTTTTCTTTTCTTTTCATATGTCAACTATGGAGAATCAAATCTGCACCTATAGGGAGCAAACCTATGGTGAAGATTTAGCCTTTTAATTCTTCTTTTTTACTAAGTTAATCATTCAGTCATCGAACCAACACTAATGTGTAAGTGAGATCTGATATGTGAAATCATGGCTCAATCAATGTTTACAACTTCTAATCATGGATTAACAAGTCAAAATTGATTGTGAAATCAAATGAGATGGCCGAATCCAAGAGTCATAAATTACCCATCACGTATCTTATAATGTTAAAATCACAACTATCCTTCAAAATCACTTTGAATTCAATAGAAATTCCAGAAAAATTTTAAAATTTTCACAAATTTTGCTCAAGACCAAGAAAATACTTGATTAGGTAACCTTAATCTCCCAAAAGATGTTACCAGAGTAGAAGTTCCTATGTTAAAAACCTGCAAAACAAAACAAAACAAGTTAGTATCTAGAATAGTAAGTCTAAGGTTAGAAAAAAATAAAACCCTAATTCTAAAAATAAAAAAAATAAAGAAATTAGGAAGATATTACCAAATTAGAAGTTTCATCTCATAATCCTACAAAACAAGAAATAAGTTAGTTTCTAAAAATAAAATAAAAACTTTAACCTAAAGTTAGTAAAATCCTAAGACTATGAATTATGATAAGAGAGAATCCTAAATTCAATTTGAAACGAATCATCCGCAAGAACTGCCAAAAACTTGTTCACTCCCAAGTATAGGGTTGTGATGTAGTAATAAACTCGGTAAGATCGAGGTCGAATCCCACGAGGACTGGTTGTCACAATTCAAATCTATGATTCTTCTTAACTAATCCAATGAATAATGAACTAAACTATTAAGCACAATTTTAGGAAAAACAATTAAGAATAGGGAAGAAAATTCAATCAGAGAGAAAGCACTAGGACTTTCGAATCCACCCCTAATTATCCTAACCCTTGTTTTGTCTGTTGATTCACCTTGACCTTGATTGATACCACTTAAATAGAGAAAGCACAATCTGTGTCCTAAATCGGGCATACAGACTGTCTAATTCCTTTAAGCAATGCCATGAACAATACATCCCATGTCCTTGGTCGGGCACATGGTATGCAAAATTCATTAAAGCACCCCCTCCTTCCTCTATAGGAAACCTGTTCTTGATCAGACCCAAGCACCTGTAATAAGCATCCAAACAACATCCATCTATACTTTGGTCAAGTTCATAGATGGAGAAGTATGGAATTTAAATCCATAAAGCCCACTTAGAGAAAAAAAACAAATTAATTAAAATTCAAAGTAAATCAACCAATACAAGAGTGATCAAATTAGGGGCTTCATCTCACCACTTGCCGAGATTAGTTACCCATAAAATCCATAAAAAATATTAAATAAAATTCATAAATTAAAACTCCAAACCGAACAATCTCTCCCTTTCTCCTTCTCTTTCTTCTCTCCCTGGCTCTGGATCTCCAATTCTCTGGATCTGAATCCTTTCCCACGTCCAAAACTTCCCTTTTATAGCTGCTGGATGGCTGGAATCGGTGGCAAGTAGTCGTAGACGGACTCGAAGTCGATTTTTGCAACCGTGATCGGTGGGCCCCACAGAGATATTTTCTGGAAAATCCACCCCGTCCATTGGATTCGGACGAAATTTCAGCAAGAATAGGTGGTTTTGAAGGTCCATTGGCGCGGCCCACAGAAGAAATCTCGAAAAGATCAGTTTTGAACGTCGCCGAGCAGCCTGTTTGTGGCCTCTGTACCGCACACGTGTGTACGCATGGGAACAAAATTTCAACATGGGTTTGTAGAATTCGAGGCCCTCTACAAGATGGACGAAAAACCGGTCGGGAATGCAGAGTTTGGCCTACTGTTGATGAGGCCCACCTGACTTTCTGCCCGACCGTTCATTTGTATTTGAACGGTTGAGATCCAAATAAAACCTCATTTCTTCCGATTTCGTCAGCTAGGTGGTAGTTGTCGTGGCCCCAGGAAGCGGATGGACGGTATGGATCGTCCATTTGGGCGATGTGTGGGGCCCACTACCGAAGACCGGTGCCGGCCTCGGACGCTGGAACGCTGTAAACGCGTTTTGTGAAGACGAGACGGGTCAGCGCTTGCGCTGACCCTCTTAGCCATCCGGTACACGGCCGGTGGCATGTATGTGTAGTGTACATGCATCCCATCTGAGGCCCACTTGTGATGTGTTTGAGAAATCTGCACCATCCATCTTTTTCCTCATATTATTTCACCCGTCAAAACCCAATTTGAGACAGTTCCAGATATCAGGTGGGCCTGAAATGATGATTTTAGGGGCTGATCTGACCGTTGGGACACTTCCATAGTGATCCAAGAGCTGAAACTTGATATGTACGGTTAATTCACGGCCCCCATCACACGTATGAATTTTTGGACTGATTGGATGGCGGGAACCATGTGATCTTGCATTCTGGACCCTTTTCGGGCCCCTTTGGCTTGCTTTCCTCCGATCCCAGGCGTGTATATTTTTCACCATTGGTCTTCTGAGGTTCATCCCGTGCTCGTGACTTCAGAGTGTCAAATCCATGCCTTTAACATCAAATTCCAATTAACGCTCCCGATTTCGTCTGTAATAAAAACACGAGTAATATACTCCATTAAACCTTATCATGTACGTAAAATTAGGCAATTGCTTTGAAAGGTCCGGTATGCAATATTCGACCCGATCACAACTCCCCAACTAGCATTTTGCTAGTCCCGAGCAAAACATCGAAAAATAATTTCGAAATAAAGGACAATTCCTCAGTAAACTCAAGTGACTTGTGAGCAATGATAGTGAGATGTGAAAATTCTAAGATTCATGATGGGTGTGTGGAATTTTTCTCTTGGAATCAAGCTTACAAGAAACTTCATAATCAAGTTCAAAATATTAATCCGTCAATTAGAACATTCCTAAACATTGAGCTCCATGAATGTAAAGTGTGATCTCGACTTACAATCATTAAGAGATCCAATTGTCAATTTCATGATATCCTTGGTAATTCGTCACAACCAAACTTGAAACCAACACTTATCTCACAGATTAACTTTTCAGTTTACCAGCCTTTGGTTTTCTTTATGAACAGTAACACAAATGAGGGGAATCAAATTCTCACCTATAGGGAGCAAACCTATGGCGAAAACTTGTCGCTTAACTTTTTTTTTCTTTTCTTTTCATATGTCAACTATGGAGAATCAAATCTGCACCTATAGGGAGCAAACCTATGGTGAAGATTTAGCCTTTAATTCTTCTTTTTACTAAGTTAATCATTCAGTCATCGAACCAACACTAATGTGTAAGTGAGATCTGATATGTGAAATCATGGCTCAATCAATGTTTACAACTTCTAATCATGGATTAACAAGTCAAAATTGACTGTGAAATCCAGCAGATGGCCGAATCCAAGAGTCATAAATTACCCATCACGTATCTTATAATGTTAAAATCACAACTATCCTTCAAAATCACTTTGAATTCAATAGAAATTCCAGAAAAAATTTTAAAATTTTCACAAATTTTGCTCAAGACCAAGAAAATACTGATTAGGTAACCTTAATCTCCCAAAAGATGTTACCAGAGTAGAAGTTCCTATGTTAAAAACCTGCAAAACAAAACAAAACAAGTTAGTATCTAGAATAGTAAGTCTAAGGTTAGAAAAAAATAAAACCCTAATTCTAAAAATAAAAAAAAATAAAGAAATTAGGAAGATATTACCAAATTAGAAGTTTCTATCTCAGAATCCTACAAAACAAGAAATAAGTTAGTTTCTAAAAATAAAATAAAAACTTTAACCTAAAGTTAGTAAAATCCTAAGACTATGAATTATGATAAGAGAGAATCCTAAATTCAATTTGAAAGCAATCGATCCCAAGAATTCATGCGCTAAAACTTGTTCACTCCCCAAGTATAGGGTTGTGATGTAGTAATAAACTCCAGTAAGATCGAGGTCGAATCCCACGAGGATTGGTTGTCACAATTCAAATATATGATTCTTCTTAACTAATCCAATGAATAATGAACTAAACTATTAAGCACAATTTTAGGAAAAACAATTAAGAATAGGGAAGAAAATTCAATCAGAGAGAAAGCACTAGGACTTTCGAATCCACCCCTAATTATCCTAACCCTTGTTTTGTCTGTTGATTCACCTTGACCTTGATTGATACCACTTAAATAGAGAAAGCACAATCTGTGTCCTAAATCGGGCATACAGACTGTCTAATTCCTTTAAGCAATGCCATGAACAATACATCCCATGTCCTTGGTCGGGCACATGGTATGCAAAATTCATTAAAGCACCCTGTTCCTTCCTCTATAGGAAACCTGTTCTTGATCAGACCCAAGCACCTGTAATAAGCATCCAAACAACATCCATCTATACTTTGGTCAAGTTCATAGATGGAGAAGTATGGAATTTAAATCCATAAAGCCCACTTAGAGAAAAAAAACAAATTAATTAAAATTCAAAGTAAATCAACCAATACAAGAGCTGATCAAATTAGGGGCTTCATCTCAGCCCTAGCTGAGAGATTAGTTACCCATAAAATCCATAAAAAATATTAAATAAAATTCATAAATTAAAACTCCAAACCGAACAATCTCTCTCTCTTTCTCCTTCTCTTTCTTCTCTCCATGGCTCGGATCTCCAATTCTCTGGATCTGAATCCTTTCCCACGTCCAAAACTTCCCTTTATAGGCTGTGGATGGTCGAATGGAATCGGTGGCAGAGTCGTAGACGGACTCGAAGTGCGATTTTTGCAACCGTGATCGGTGGGCCCCACGAGAGATATTTTCTGGAAAATCCACCCCGTCCATTGGATTCAGGACGAAATTTCAGTCAAGAATAGGTGGTTTTGAAGGTCCATTGGCGCGGCCCACAGAAGAAATCTCGAAAAGATCAGTTTTGAACGTCGCCGAGCAGCCTGTTTGTGGCCTCTGTACCGCACACGTGTGTACGCATGGGAACAAAATTTCAACATGGGTTTGTAGAATTCGAGGCCCTCTACAAGATGGACGAAAAACCGGTCGGGAATGCAGAGTTTGGCCTACTGTTGATGAGGCCCACCTGACTTTCTGCCCGACCGTTCATTTGTATTTGAACGGTTGAGATCCAAATAAAACCTCATTTCTTCCGATTTCGTCAGCTAGGTGGTAGTTGTCGTGGCCCCAGGAAGCGGATGGACGGTATGGATCGTCCATTTGGGCGATGTGTGGGGCCCACTACCGAAGACCTAAGGTCTTCGGCCTCGACGCTGAACGCCATGGCACGCGTTTTGTGAAGACGAGACGGGTCAGCGCTTGCGCTGACCCTCTTAGCCATCCGGTACACGGCCGGTGGCATGTATGTGTAGTGTACATGCATCCCATCTGAGGCCCACTTGTGATGTGTTTGAGAAATCTGCACCATCCATCTTTTTCCTCATATTATTTCACCCGTCAAAACCCAATTTGAGACAGTTCCAGATATCAGGTGGGCCTGAAATGATGATTTTAGGGGCTGATCTGACCGTTGGGACACTTCCATAGTGATCCAAGAGCTGAAACTTGATATGTACGGTTAATTCACGGCCCCATCACACGTATGAATTTTTGGACTGATTGGATGGCGGGAACCATGTGATCTTGCATTCGGACCCTTTTCGGGCCCCTTTGGCTTGCTTTCCTCCGATCCCAGCGTGTATATTTTTCACCATTGGTCTTCCGAGGTTCATCCCGTGCTCTGGTGACTTCAGAGTGTCAAATCCATGCCTTTAACATCAAATTCCAATTAACGCTCCCGATTTCGTCTCCGTAATAAAAACACGAGTAATATACTCCATTAAACCTTATCATGTACGTAAAATTAGGCAATTCTTTGGGTCCGGTATGCAATATTCGACCACGATCACAACCCCCAACTAGCATTTTGCTAGTCCCGAGCAAAACAAAACATCTGAAAAATAATTTCGAAATAAAGGACAATTCCTCAGTAAACTCAAGTGACTTGTGAACAGATAATGAGATGTGAAAATTCTAAGATTCATGATGGGTGTGTGGAATTTTTCTCTTGGAATCAAGCTTACAATAAACTTCATAATCAAGTTCAAAATATTAATCCGTCAATTAGAACATTCCTAAACATTGAGCTCCATGAATGTAAAGTGTGATCTCGACTTACAATCATTAAGAGATCCAATTGTCAATTTCATGATATCCTTGGTAATTCGTCACAACCAAACTTGAAACCAACACTTATCTCACAGATTAACTTTTCAGTTTACCAGCCTTTGGTTTTCTTTATGAACAGTAACACAAATGAGGGGAATCAAATTCTCACCTATAGGGAGCAAACCTATGGCGAAAACTTGTCGCTTAACTTTTTTTTTCTTTTCTTTTCATATGTCAACTATGGAGAATCAAATCTGCACCTATAGGGAGCAAACCTATGGTGAAGATTTAGCCTTTTAATTCTTCTTTTTTACTAAGTTAATCATTCAGTCATCGAACCAACACTAATGTGTAAGTGAGATCTGATATGTGAAATCATGGCTCAATCAATGTTTACAACTTCTAATCATGGATTAACAAGTCAAAATTGACTGTGAAATCCAAAGAGATGGTAAATCCAAGAGTCATAAATTACCCATCACGTATCTTATAATGTTAAAATCACAACTATCCTTCAAAATCACTTTGAATTCAATAGAAATTCCAGAAAAAATTTTAAAATTTTCACAAATTTTGCTCAAGACCAAGAAAATACTGATTAGGTAACCTTAATCTCCCAAAAGATGTTACCAGAGTAGAAGTTCCTATGTTAAAAACCTGCAAAAAATAAAACAAAACAAGTTAGTATCTAGAATAGTAAGTCTAAGGTTAGAAAAAAAAATAAAACCCTAATTCAAAAATAAAAAAAAATAAAGAAATTAGGAAGATATTACCAAATTAGAAGTTTCTATCTCAGAATCCTACAAAACAAGAAATAAGTTAGTTTCTAAAAATAAAATAAAAACTTTAACCTAAAGTTAGTAAAATCCTAAGACTATGAATTATGATAAGAGAGAATCCTAAATTCAATTTGAAACGAATCAATCACTCCCAACAATGCGCGCTAAAACTTGTTCACTCCCAAGTATAGGGTTGTGATGTAGTAATAAACTTCGGTAAGATCGAGGTCGAATCCCACGAGGACCTGGTTGTCACAATTCAAATCTATGATTCTTCTTAACTAATCCAATGAATAATGAACTAAACTATTAAGCACAATTTTAGGAAAAATAATTAAGAATAGGAAGAAAATTCAATCGAGAGAAAGCACTAGGACTTTCGAATCCACCCCTAATTATCCTAACCCTTGTTTTGTCTGTTGATTCACCTTGACCTTGATTGATACCACTTAAATAGAGAAAGCACAATCTGTGTCCTAAATCGGGCATACAGACTGTCTAATTCCTTTAAGCAATGCCATGAACAATACATCCCATGTCCTTGGTCTGCACATGGTATGCAAAATTCATTAAAGCACCTGTTCCTTCCTCTATAGGAAACCTCATTCTTGATCGACCCAAGCACCTGTAATAAGCATCCAAACAACATCCATCTATACTTTGGTCAAGTTCATAGATGGAGAAGTATGGAATTTAAATCCATAAAGCCCACTTAGAGAAAAAAAACAAATTAATTAAAATTCAAAGTAAATCAACCAATACAAGAGCTGATCAAATTAGGGGCTTCATCTCAACCTTCTAGCTGAGAGATTAGTTACCCATAAAATCCATAAAAATATTAAATAAAATTCATAAATTAAAACTCCAAACCGAATAATCTCTCTCTCTTCTCCTTCTCTTTCTTCTCTCCCTGGCTCTGGATCTCCAATTCTCGGATCTCAATCCTTTCCCACGTCCAAAACTTCCTTTTATAGCCTTGGATGGCTGGAATCGGTGGCAGTGAGTCGTAGACTCGACTCGAGTGCGCATTTTTGCAACCGTGATCGGTGGGCCCCACAGAGATATTTTCTCGGAAAATCCACCCCGTCCATTGGATTCGGGATGAAATTTCGATCAAGAATAGGTGGTTTTGAAGGTCCATTAGCGCGCCCACGAAGAAATCTCGAAAAGATCGATTTTGAACGTCGCAGAAAACTTGTTTGTGGCCTCTGCACGCACACGTGTGTACGCATGGGAACAAAATTTCAACATGGGTTTGTAGAATTCGAGGCCCTCTACAAGATGGACGAAAAACCTGGTCGGAATGCGAGTTTGGCCCATCGTTGATGAGGCCCACGACTTTCTCTCCCCACCATTCATTTGTATTTGAACGGTTGAGATCCAAATAAAACCTCATTTCTTCCGATTTCGTCAGCTAGGTGGTAGTTGTCGTGGCCCCAGGAAGCGGATGGACGGTATGGATCGTCCATTTGGGCGATGTGTGGGGCCCACTACCGAAGACCGGTCCGGCCTCGGACGCTGGAACGCTGTAAACGCGTTTTGTGAAGACGAGACGGGTCAGCGCTTGCGCTGACCCTCTTAGCCATCCGGTACACGGCCGGTGGCATGTATGTGTAGTGTACATGCATCCCATCTGAGGCCCACTTGTGATGTGTTTGAGAAATCTGCACCATCCATCTTTTTCCTCATATTATTTCACCCGTCAAAACCCAATTTGAGACAGTTCCAGATATCAGGTGGGCCTCGAAATGATGATTTTAGGGGCTGATCTGACCGTTGGGACACTTCCATAGTGATCCAAGAGCTGAAACTTGATATGTACGGTTAATTCACGCCCCCATCACACGTATGAATTTTTGGACTGATTGGATGGCGGGAACCATGTGATCTTGCATTCTGGACCCTTTCGGCCCCTTTGGCTTGCTTTCCTCCGATCCTGTGCGTGTATATTTTTCACCATTGGTCTTCGAGGTTCATCCCGTGCTCTGGTGACTTCAGAATGTCAAATCCATGCCTTTAACATCAAATTCCAATTAACGCTCCCGATTTAGTCACCGTAATAAAAACACGAGTAATATACTCCATTAAACCTTATCATGTACGTAAAATTAGGCAATTCTGGGGTCTGGTATGCAATATTCGACCCTGATCACAACCCCCAACTAGCATTTTGCTAGTCCCGAGCAAAACATGCGAAAAATAATTTCGAGAAATAAAGGACAATTCCTGTAAACTCAAGTGACTTGTGAACAGGATAAATTTGAGATGTGAAAATTCTAAGATTCATGATGGGTGTGTGGAATTTTTCTCTTGGAATCAAGCTTACAATAAACTTCATAATCAAGTTCAAAATATTAATCCGTCAATTAGAACATTCCTAAACATTGAGCTCCATGAATGTAAAGTGTGATCTCGACTTACAATCATTAAGAGATCCAATTGTCAATTTCATGATATCCTTGTAATTCGTCACAACCAAACTTGAAACCAACACTTATCTCACATTAACTTTTCGGTTTACACCTTTTGGTTTTCTTTATGAACAAGAACACAAATGAGGGGAATCAAATTCTCACCTATAGGAGCAAACCTATGGCGAAAACTTGTCGCTTAACTTTTTTTTTTCTTTTCTTTTCATATGTCAACTATGGAGAATCAAATCTGCACCTATAGGGAGCAAACCTATGGTGAAGATTTAGCCTTTAATTCTTCTTTTTTACTAAGTTAATCATTCAGGTCATCGAACCAACACTAATGTGTAAGTGAGATCGATATGTGAAATCATGGCTCAATCAATGTTTACAACTTCTAATCATGGATTAACAAGTCAAAATTGACGTGAAATCCAAATAATGGCCTAATCCAAGAGTCATAAATTACCCATCACGTATCTTATAATGTTAAAATCACAACTATCCTTCAAAATCACTTTGAATTCAATAGAAATTCAAGAAAAATTTTAAAATTTTCACAAATTTTGCTCAAGACCAAGAAAATACTTGATTAGGTAACCTTAATCTCCCAAAAGATGTTACCAGAGTAGAAGTTCCTATGTTAAAAACACGCAAAACAAAACAAAACAAGTTAGTATCTAGAATAGTAAGTCTAAGGTTAGAAAAAAAAAACCCTAATTCTAAAATAAAAAAAAATAAAGAAATTAGGAAGATATTACCAAATTAGAAGTTTCTATCTCAGAATCCTACAAAACAAGAAATAAGTTAGTTTCTAAAAATAAAATAAAAACTTTAACCTAAAGTTAGTAAAATCCTAAGACTATGAATTATGATAAGAGAGAATCCTAAATTCAATTTGAACGAATCAATCTGCAAGAATCCGCGCGCAAAACTTGTTCACTCCCCAAGTATAGGGTTGTGATGTAGTAATAAACTCGGTAAGATCGAGGTCGAATCCCACGAGGACTGGTTGTCACAATTCAAATCTATGATTCTTCTTAACTAATCCAATGAATAATGAACTAAACTATTAAGCACAATTTTAGGAAAAACAATTAAGAATAGGGAAGAAAATTCAATCAGAGAGAAAGCACTAGGACTTTCCAATCCACCCCTAATTATCCTAACCCTTGTTTTGTCTGTTGATTCACCTTGACCTTGATTGATACCACTTAAATAGAGAAAGCACAATCGTGTCCTAAATCGGGCATACAGATCTGCCTAATTCCTTTAAGCAATGCCATGAACAATACATCCCATGTCCTTGAGTCGGGCACATGGTATGCAAAATTCATTAAAGCACCACTGTTCCTTCCTCTATAGGAAACCCGTTCTTGATCGCACCCAAGCACTGTAATAAGCATCCAAACAACATCCATCTATACTTTGGTCAAGTTCATAGATGGAGAAGTATGGAATTTAAATCCATAAAGCCCACTTAGAGAAAAAAAACAAATTAATTAAAATTCAAAGTAAATCAACCAATACAAGAGCTGATCAAATTAGGGGCTTCATCTCACCTAGTGAGAGAGATTAGTTACCCATAAAATCCATAAAAATATTAAATAAAATTCATAAATTAAAACTCTAAACCGAACAATCTCTCTCTCTTTCTCCTTCTCTTTCTTCTCTCCTGGCTCGGATCTCCAATTCTCTCGGATCTCAATCCTTTCCCACGTCCAAAACTTCCCTTTTATAGGCTGGCGGATGGTGGAATCGGTGGCAGAGTCGTGACGGACTCGAAGTGCGATTTTTACAACCGTGATCGGTGGGCCCCACAGAGATATTTTCTGGAAAATCCACCCCCGTCCATTGGATTCGGACGAAATTTCGACCAAGAATAGGTGGTTTTGAAGGTCCATTGGCGGCCCACAGAAGAAATCTCGAAAAGATCAGTTTTGAACGTCGCCGAGCAGCCTGTTTGTGGCCTCTGTACCGCACACGTGTGTACGCATGGGAACAAAATTTCAACATGGGTTTGTAGAATTCGAGGCCCTCTACAAGATGGACGAAAAACCGGTCGGGAATGCAGAGTTTGGCCTACTGTTGATGAGGCCCACCTGACTTTCTGCCCGACCGTTCATTTGTATTTGAACGGTTGAGATCCAAATAAAACCTCATTTCTTCCGATTTCGTCAGCTAGGTGGTAGTTGTCGTGGCCCCAGGAAGCGGATGGACGGTATGGATCGTCCATTTGGGCGATGTGTGGGGCCCACTACCGAAGACCCGGTGCGGCCTCGGACGCTGGAACGCTGTAAACGCGTTTTGTGAAGACGAGACGGGTCGGCCGCTGCGCTGACCCTCTTAGCCATCCGGTACACGGCCGGTGGCATGTATGTGTAGTGTACATGCATCCCATCTGAGGCCCACTTGTGATGTGTTTGAGAAATCTGCACCATCCATCTTTTTCCTCATATTATTTCACCCGTCAAAACCCAATTTGAGACAGTTCCAGATATCAGGTGGGCCCGAAATGATGATTTTAGGGGCTGATCTGACCGTTGGGACACTTCCATAGTGATCCAAGAGCTGAAACTTGATATGTACGGTTAATTCACGGCCCCCATCACACGTATGAATTTTTGGACTGATTGGATGGCGGGAACCATGTGATCTTGCATTCGGACCCTTTTCGGGCCCCTTTGGCTTGCTTTCCTCCGATCCCAGCGTGTATATTTTTCACCATTGGTCTTCTCGAGGTTCATCCCGTGCTCGGTAACTTCGAGTGTCAAATCCATGCCTTTAACATCAAATTCCAATTAACGCTCCCGATTTCGTCCCGTAATAAAAACACGAGTAATATACTCCATTAAACCTTATCATGTACGTAAAATTAGGCAATTGTCTTTGGGTCCGGTATGCAATATTCGACCCGATCACAACCCCCCCAACTAGCATTTTGCTAGTCCCGAGCAAAACATGCGAAAAATAATTTGAAATAAAGGACAATTCACAGTAAACTCAAGTGACTTGTGAAGATAAATTTGAGATGTGAAAATTCTAAGATTCATGATGGGTGTGTGGAATTTTTCTCTTGGAATCAAGCTTACAAGAAACTTCATAATCAAGTTCAAAATATTAATCCGTCAATTAGAACATTCCTAAACATTGAGCTCCATGAATGTAAAGTGTGATCTCGACTTACAATCATTAAGAGATCCAATTGTCAATTTCATGATATCCTTGGTAATTCGTCACAACCAAACTTGAAACCAACACTTATCTCACAGATTAACTTTTCAGTTTACCACCTTTGGTTTTCTTTATGAACATAACACAAATGAGGGGAATCAAATTCTCACCTATAGGAGCAAACCTATGGCGAAAACTTGTCGCTTAACTTTTTTTTCTTTTCTTTTCATATGTCAACTATGGAGAATCAAATCTGCACCTATAGGAGCAAACCTATGGTGAAGATTTAGCCTTTAATTCTTCTTTTTTACTAAGTTAATCATTCACCATCGAACCAACACTAATGTGTAAGTGAGATATGATATGTGAAATCATGGCTCAATCAATGTTTACAACTTCTAATCATGGATTAACAAGTCAAAATTGACCGTGAAATCCAAATAGATGGCAATCCAAGAGTCATAAATTACCCATCACGTATCTTATAATGTTAAAATCACAATTATCCTTCAAAATCACTTTGAATTCAATAGAAATTCCAGAAAAATTTTAAAATTTTCACAAATTTTGCTCAAGACCAAGAAAATACCGATTAGGTAACCTTAATCTCCCAAAAGATGTTACTGAGAGTAGAAGTTCTATGTTAAAAACACGCAAAACAAAACAAAACAAGTTAGTATCTAGAATAGTAAGTCTAAGGTTAGAAAAAATAAAACCCTAATTCTAAAAATAAAAAAAATAAAGAAATTAGGAAGATATTACCAAATTAGAAGTTTCTATCTCGAATCCTACAAAACAAGAAATAAGTTAGTTTCTAAAATAAAATAAAAACTTTAACCTAAAGTTAGTAAAATCCTAAGACTATGAATTATGATAAGAGAGAATCTTAAATTCAATTTGAAACGAATCAGTCCCTCAAGAACTACGGCGCTTAAAACTTGTTCACTCCCAAGTATAGGGTTGTGATGTAGTAATAAACTCGGTAAGATCGAGGTCGAATCCCACGAGGATGGTTGTCACAATTCAAATCTATGATTCTTCTTAACTAATCCAATGAATAATGAACTAAACTATTAAGCACAATTTTAGGAAAAACAATTAAGAATAGGAAGAAAATTCAATCGAGAGAAAGCACTAGGACTTTCGAATCCACCCCTAATTATCCTAACCCTTGTTTTGTCTGTTGATTCACCTTGACCTTGATTGATACCACTTAAATAGAGAAAGCACAATCGTGTCCTAAATCGGGCATCTGACTGTCTAATTCCTTTAAGCAATGCCATGAACAATACATCCCATGTCCTTGGTCGGGCACATGGTATGCAAAATTCATTAAAGCACCCTGTTCCTTCCTCTATAGGAAACCATTTTGATCGGACCCAAGCACTGTAATAAGCATCCAAACAACATCCATCTATACTTTGGTCAAGTTCATAGATGGAGAAGTATGGAATTTAAATCCATAAAGCCCACTTAGAGAAAAAAAACAAATTAATTAAAATTCAAAGTAAATCAACCAATACAAGAGCCGATCAAATTAGGGGCTTCATCTCACCCCCATTTCTAGAGAGATTAGTTACCCATAAAATCCATAAAAAATATTAAATAAAATTCATAAATTAAAACTCCAAACCGAACAATCTCTCTCTCTTTCTCCTTCTCTTTCTTCTCTCCCGGCTCTTCGGATCTCCAATTCTCTGGATCTGAATCCTTTTCCACGTCCAAAACTTCCCTTTTATATAGTTCCGCCGGATGGTCTGAATTTGGTGGCAGTAGTCGTGAGACGGACTCGAAGTGCGATTTTTGCAACCGTGATCGGTGGGCCCCACAGAGATATTTTCCGGAAAATCCACCCCGTCCATTGGATTCGGACGAAATTTCACCAAGAATAGGTGGTTTTGAAGGTCCATTGCGCGGCCCACGAAGAAATCTCGAAAAGATCGGTTTTGAACGTCGCGAAGCGGCCCTGTTTGTGGCCTCATCCGCACACGTGTGTACGCATGGGAACAAAATTTCAACATGGGTTTGTAGAATTCGAGGCCCTCTACAAGATGGACGAAAAACCCACGGAATGCGAGTTTGGCCTCTCACCGTGATGAGGCCCACCGACTTTCTGCCGACCGTTCATTTGTATTTGAACAGTTGAGATCCAAATAAAACCTCATTTCTTCCGATTTCGTCACTAGGTGGTAGTTGTCGTGGCCCCGAAGCGGATGGACGGTATGGATCGTCCATTTGGGCGATGTGTGGGGCCCACTACCGAAGACCCAGGTGCGGCCTCGGACGCCGGAACGCCGTAAACGCGTTTTGTGAAGAGACGAGACGGGTCAGCGCTTGCGCTGACCCTCTTAGCCATCCGGTACACGGCCGGTGGCATGTATGTGTAGTGTACATGCATCCCATCTGAGGCCCACTTGTGATGTGTTTGAGAAATCTGCACCATCCATCTTTTTCCTCATATTATTTCACCCGTCAAAACCCAATTTGAGACAGTTTCCGATATCAGGTGGGCCTGAAATGATGATTTTAGGGGCTGATCTGACCGTTGGGACACTTCCATAGTGATCCAAGAGCTGAAACTTGATATGTACGGTTAATTCACGGCCCCATCACACGTATGAATTTTGGACTGATTGGATGGCGGGAACCATGTGATCTTGCATTCGGACCCTTTCGGGCCCTTTGGCTTGCTTTCCTCCGATCCCAGTGCGTGTATATTTTTCACCATTGGTCTTCCGAGGTTCATCCCGTGCTCTGTGACTTGAGTGTCAAATCCATGCCTTTAACATCAAATTCCAATTAACGCTCCCGATTTCGTCACCGTAATAAAAACACGAGTAATATACTCCATTAAACCTTATCATGTACGTAAAATTAGGCAATTGGCTTTGGGTCCGGTATGCAATATTCGACCACGATCACAACCCCCAACTAGCATTTTGCTAGTCCCGAGCAAAACATGCGAAAAATAATTTCGAAACAAAGGACAATTCCTCAGTAAACTCAAGTGACTTGTGAACAGATATGGTGAGATGTGAAAATTCTAAGATTCATGATGGGTGTGTGGAATTTTTCTCTTGGAATCAAGCTTACAATAAACTTCATAATCAAGTTCAAAATATTAATCCGTCAATTAGAACATTCCTAAACATTGAGCTCCATGAATGTAAAGTGTGATCTCGACTTACAATCATTAAGAGATCCAATTGTCAATTTCATGATATCCTTGGTAATTCGTCACAACCAAACTTGAAACCAACACTTATCTCACAGATTAACTTTTCGGTTACCACCTTTGGTTTTCTTTATGAACAGTAACACAAATGAGGGGAATCAAATTCTCACCTATAGGGAGCAAACCTATGGCGAAAACTTGTCGCTTAACTTTTTTTTTCTTTTCTTTTCATATGTCAACTATGGAGAATCAAATCTGCACCTATAGGGAGCAAACCTATGGTGAAGATTTAGCCTTTTAATTCTTCTTTTTTACTAAGTTAATCATTCAGTCATCGAACCAACACTAATGTGTAAGTGAGATCTGATATGTGAAATCATGGCTCAATCAATGTTTACAACTTCTAATCATGGATTAACAAGTCAAAATTGACTGTGAAATCCAGCAGATGGCCGAATCCAAGAGTCATAAATTACCCATCACGTATCTTATAATGTTAAAATCACAACTATCCTTCAAAATCACTTTGAATTCAATAGAAATTCCAGAAAAAATTTTAAAATTTTCACAAATTTTGCTCAAGACCAAGAAAATACTGATTAGGTAACCTTAATCTCCCAAAAGATGTTACCAGAGTAGAAGTTCCTATGTTAAAAACCTGCAAAACAAAACAAAACAAGTTAGTATCTAGAATAGTAAGTCTAAGGTTAGAAAAAAATAAAACCCTAATTCTAAAAATAAAAAAAAATAAAGAAATTAGGAAGATATTACCAAATTAGAAGTTTCTATCTCAGAATCCTACAAAACAAGAAATAAGTTAGTTTCTAAAAATAAAATAAAAACTTTAACCTAAAGTTAGTAAAATCCTAAGACTATGAATTATGATAAGAGAGAATCTAAATTCAATTTGAAACGAATCGAGTCCCTGCAAGAATCCGCTACTTAAAACTTGTTCACTCCCCAAGTATAGGGTTGTGATGTAGTAATAAACTCGGTAAAGATCGAGGTCTAATCCCACGAGGACCGGGTTGTCACAATTCAAATCTATGATTCTTCTTAACTAATCCAATGAATAATGAACTAAACTATTAAGCACAATTTTAGGAAAAACAATTAAGAATAGGGAAGAAAATTCAATCAGAGAGAAAGCACTAGGACTTTCGAATCCACCCCTAATTATCCTAACCCTTGTTTTGTCTGTTGATTCACCTTGACCTTGATTGATACCACTTAAATAGAGAAAGCACAATCAGTGTCCTAAATCGGGCATATAGACTGCCTAATTCCTTTAAGCAATGCCATGAACAATACATCCCATGTCCTTGGTCCGGGCACATGGTATGCAAAATTCATTAAAGCACCCCTGTTCCTTCCTCTATAGGAAACCTGTTTTGATCGGACCTAAGCACTGTAATAAGCATCCAAACAACATCCATCTATACTTTGGTCAAGTTCATAGATGGAGAAGTATGGAATTTAAATCCATAAAGCCCACTTAGAGAAAAAAATAAATTAATTAAAATTCAAAGTAAATCAACCAATACAAGAGCCGATCAAATTAGGGGCTTCATCTCACCTAGCTAGAGAGATTAGTTACCCATAAAATCCATAAAAAATATTAAATAAAATTCATAAATTAAAACTCCAAACCGAACAATCTCTCTCTTTCTCCTTCTCTTTCTTCTCTCCTGGCTCGGATCTCCAATTCTCGGATCTGAATCCTTTCCCACGTCCAAAACTTCCTTTTATAGTCTGCTGGATGGTCGAATCGGTGGCAGAGTCGTAGACGGACTCGAAGTGCGATTTTTGCAACCGTGACTGTGGGCCCCACAGAGATATTTTCCGGAAAATCCACCCCGTCCATTGGATTCGGACGAAATTTCGATCAAGAATAGGTGGTTTTGAAGGTCCATTGGCGGGCCCACGAAGAAATCTCGAAAAGATCGGTTTGAACGTCGCCAGCAAACACTGTTTGTGGCCTCTCTGTACCGCACACGTGTGTACGCATGGGGAACAAAATTTCAACATGGGTTTGTAGAATTCGAGGCCCTCTACAAGATGGACGAAAAACCGGTCGGGAATGCAGAGTTTGGCCTACTGTTGATGAGGCCCACCTGACTTTCTGCCCGACCGTTCATTTGTATTTGAACGGTTGAGATCCAAATAAAACCTCATTTCTTCCGATTTCGTCAGCTAGGTGGTAGTTGTCGTGGCCCCAGGAAGCGGATGGACGGTATGGATCGTCCATTTGGGCGATGTGTGGGGCCCACTACCGAAGACCGGTCTGTGCCTCGGACGCTGGAACGCTGTAAACGCGTTTTGTGAAGACGAGACGGGTCAGCGCTTGCGCTGACCCTCTTAGCCATCCGGTACACGGCCGGTGGCATGTATGTGTAGTGTACATGCATCCCATCTGAGGCCCACTTGTGATGTGTTTGAGAAATCTGCACCATCCATCTTTTTCCTCATATTATTTCACCCGTCAAAACCCAATTTGAGACAGTTCCAGATATCAGGTGGGCCTGAAATGATGATTTTAGGGGCTGATCTGACCGTTGGGACACTTCCATAGTGATCCAAGAGCTGAAACTTGATATGTACGGTTAATTCACGGCCCCATCACACGTATGAATTTTGGACTGATTGGATGGCGGGAACCATGTGATCTTGCATTCTGGACCCTTTTCGGGCCCCTTTGGCTTGCTTTCCTCCGATCCCAGGCGTGTATATTTTTCACCATTGGTCTTCTGAGGTTCATCCCGTGCTCTGGTGACTTCAGAGTGTCAAATCCATGCCTTTAACATCAAATTCCAATTAACGCTCCTGATTTCGTCCTGTAATAAAAACACGAGTAATATACTCCATTAAACCTTATCATGTACGTAAAATTAGGCAATTCTTTGGTCCGGTATGCAATATTCGACCCCGATCACAACCCCAACTAGCATTTTGCTAGTCCCGAGCAAAACATGCGAAAAATAATTTAAACAAAGGACAATTCCTGTAAACTCAAGTGACTTGTGAACAGGATATAGAGATGTGAAAATTCTAAGATTCATGATGGGTGTGTGGAATTTTTCTTGGAATCAAGCTTACAAAACTTCATAATCAAGTTCAAAATATTAATCCGTCAATTAGAACATTCCTAAACATTGAGCTCCATGAATGTAAAGTGTGATCTCGACTTACAATCATTAAGAGATCCAATTGTCAATTTCATGATATCCTTGGTAATTCGTCACAACCAAACTTGAAACCAACACTTATCTCACAGATTAACTTTTCAGTTTACCAGCCTTTGGTTTTCTTTATGAACAAAGAACACAAATGAGGGGAATCAAATTCTCACCTATAGGAGCAAACCTATGGCGAAAACTTGTCGCTTAACTTTTTTTTTTTTTCTTTTCATATGTCAACTATGGAGAATCAAATCGCACTTATATAGGGAGCAAACCTATGGTGAAGATTTAGCCTTTAATTCTTCTTTTTTACTAAGTTAATCATTCACCATCGAACCAACACTAATGTGTAAGTGAGATCCGATATGTGAAATCATGGCTCAATCAATGTTTACAACTTCTAATCATGGATTAACAAGTCAAAATTATTTGTGAAATCAATGAGATGGTCAATCCAAGAGTCATAAATTACCCATCACGTATCTTATAATGTTAAAATCACAACTATCCTTCAAAATCACTTTGAATTCAATAGAAATTCCAGAAAAAATTTTAAAATTTTCACAAATTTTGCTCAAGACCAAGAAAATACTTGATTAGGTAACCTTAATCTCCCAAAAGATGTTACTGGTAGAAGTTCCTATGTTAAAAACACAAAAACAAAACAAAACAAGTTAGTATCTAGAATAGTAAGTCTAAGGTTAGAAAAAAATAAAACCCTAATTCTAAAAAATAAAAAAAAATAAAGAAATTAGGAAGATATTACCAAATTAGAAGTTTCTATCTCGAATCCTACAAAACAAGAAATAAGTTAGTTTCTAAAAATAAAATAAAAACTTTAACCTAAAGTTAGTAAAATCCTAAGACTATGAATTATGATAAGAGAGAATCCTAAATTCAATTTGAAACGAATCAGTCCCACAGCAATGAACGCGCCTAAAAACTTGTTCACTCCCAAGTATAGGGTTGTGATGTAGTAATAAACTTCCTCGGTAAGATCGAGGTCGAATCCCACGAGGACTGGTTGTCACAATTCAAATCTATGATTCTTCTTAACTAATCCAATGAATAATGAACTAAACTATTAAGCACAATTTTAGGAAAAACAATTAAGAATAGGGAAGAAAATTCAATCAGAGAGAAAGCACTAGGACTTTCGAATCCACCCCTAATTATCCTAACCCTTGTTTTGTCTGTTGATTCACCTTGACCTTGATTGATACCACTTAAATAGAGAAAGCACAATCAGTGTCCTAAATCGGGCATATAGACCGCCTAATTCCTTTAAGCAATGCCATGAACAATACATCCCATGTCCTTGGTCGGGCACATGGTATGCAAAATTCATTAAAGCACTTCTTCCTTCCTCTATAGGAAACCCGTTTTGATCGACCCAAGCACTGTAATAAGCATCCAAACAACATCCATCTATACTTTGGTCAAGTTCATAGATGGAGAAGTATGGAATTTAAATCCATAAAGCCCACTTAGAGAAAAAAAAATAAATTAATTAAAATTCAAAGTAAATCAACCAATACAAGAGTGATCAAATTAGGGGCTTCATCTCAAATTTCTAGCCGAGAGATTAGTTACCCATAAAATCCATAAAAATATTAAATAAAATTCATAAATTAAAACTCCAAACCGAACAATCTCTCTCTCTTTCTCCTTCTCTTTCTTCTCTCCTGGCTCTGGATCTCCAATTCTCGGATCAATCCTTTCCCACGTCCAAAACTTCCCTTTTATAGGCTGCTGGATGGTGGAATTTGGCAGTCGTGAGCGGACTCGAAGCGATTTTTGCAACCGTGATCGGTGGGCCCCACAGAGATATTTTCTGGAAAATCCACCCCGTCCATTGGATTCGGACGAAATTTCAGTCAAGAATAGGTGGTTTTGAAGGTCCATTGGCGGGCCCACAGAAGAAATCTCGAAAAGATCAGTTTTGAACGTCGCCGAGCAGCCTGTTTGTGGCCTCTGTACCGCACACGTGTGTACGCATGGGAACAAAATTTCAACATGGGTTTGTAGAATTCGAGGCCCTCTACAAGATGGACGAAAAACCTGGTCGGGAATGCGAGTTTGGCCTACTGTTGATGAGGCCCACGACTTTCTTTCTCGCCCGACCGTTCATTTGTATTTGAACGGTTGAGATCCAAATAAAACCTCATTTCTTCCGATTTCGTCACTAGGTGGTAGTTGTCGTGGCCCCGAAGCGGATGGACGGTATGGATCGTCCATTTGGGCGATGTGTGGGGCCCACTACCGAAGACCTGCTTGGCCTCGACGCCGGAACGCCGTAAACAGCGTTTGTGAAGACGAGACGGGTCGGCGCTTGCGCCGACCCTCTTAGCCATCCGGTACACGGCCTCATGGGTGGCATGTATGTGTAGTGTACATGCATCCCATCCGAGGCCCACTTGTGATGTGTTTGAGAAATCGCACCATCCATCTTTTTCCTCATATTATTTCACCCGTCAAAACCCAATTTGAGACAGTTCCAGAATGATATCGGTGGGCACGAAATGATGATTTTAGGGGATGATCTGACCGTTGGGACACTTCCATAGTGATCCAAGAGCTGAAACTTGATATGTACGGTTAATTCACGGCCCCCATCACACGTATGAATTTTTGGACTGATTGGATGGCGGGAACCATGTGATCTTGCATTCTGGACCCTTTTCGGGCCCCTTTGGCTTGCTTTCCTCCGATCCCGAGTGCGTGTATATTTTTCACCATTGGTCTTCGAGAGTTCATCCCGTGCTCTGGTGACTTCAGAGTGTCAAATCCATGCCTTTAACATCAAATTCCAATTAACGCTCCCGATTTCGTCCCCGTAATAAAAACACGAGTAATATACTCCATTAAACCTTATCATGTACGTAAAATTAGGCAATTGTCAGTCCGGTATGCAATATTCGACCCCGATCACAACCCCAACTAGCATTTTGCTAGTCCCGAGCAAAACATGCGAAAAATAATTTCAGAAATAAGGACAATTCTGTAAACTCAAGTGACTTGTGAACAGGATAGGCGAGATGTGAAAATTCTAAGATTCATGATGGGTGTGTGGAATTTTCTCTTGGAATCAAGCTTACAAGAAACTTCATAATCAAGTTCAAAATATTAATCCGTCAATTAGAACATTCCTAAACATTGAGCTCCATGAATGTAAAGTGTGATCTCGACTTACAATCATTAAGAGATCCAATTGTCAATTTCATGATATCCTTGGTAATTCGTCACAACCAAACTTGAAACCAACACTTATCTCACAGATTAACTTTTCATTTACCACCTTTGGTTTTCTTTATGAACAGTAACACAAATGAGGGGAATCAAATTCTCACCTATAGGAGCAAACCTATGGCGAAAACTTGTCGCTTAACTTTTTTTTCTTTTCTTTTCATATGTCAACTATGGAGAATCAAATCACCTATAGGAGCAAACCTATGGTGAAGATTTAGCCTTTAATTCTTCTCTTTTTACTAAGTTAATCATTCAGGTCATCGAACCAACACTAATGTGTAAGTGAGATCGATATGTGAAATCATGGCTCAATCAATGTTTACAACTTCTAATCATGGATTAACAAGTCAAAATTATCAGAAATCCAAAGAGATGGCCCGAATCCAAGAGTCATAAATTACCCATCACGTATCTTATAATGTTAAAATCACAACTATCCTTCAAAATCACTTTGAATTCAATAGAAATTCCAAAAAATTTTAAAATTTTCACAAATTTTGCTCAAGACCAAGAAAATACTGATTAGGTAACCTTAATCTCCCAAAAGATGTTACCAGAGTAGAAGTTCTATGTTAAAAACCTGCAAAACAAAACAAAACAAGTTAGTATCTAGAATAGTAAGTCTAAGGTTAGAAAAAAATAAAACCCTAATTCTAAAAATAAAAAAAAATAAAGAAATTAGGAAGATATTACCAAATTAGAAGTTTCTATCTCAGAATCCTACAAAACAAGAAATAAGTTAGTTTCTAAAAATAAAATAAAAACTTTAACCTAAAGTTAGTAAAATCCTAAGACTATGAATTATGATAAGAGAGAATCCTAAATTCAATTTGAAACGAATCAGTCCACTTAATCATGGCGCCTAAAACTTGTTCACTCCCCAGTATAGGGTTGTGATGTAGTAATAAACTCGGTAAGATCGAGTCGAATCCCACAGGACCTGGTTGTCACAATTCAAATCTATGATTCTTCTTAACTAATCCAATGAATAATGAACTAAACTATTAAGCACAATTTTAGGAAAAACAATTAAGAATAGGAAGAAAATTCAATCAGAGAGAAAGCACTAGGACTTTCGAATCCACCCCTAATTATCCTAACCCTTGTTTTGTCTGTTGATTCACCTTGACCTTGATTGATACCACTTAAATAGAGAAAGCACAATCTGTGTCCTAAATCGGGCATACAGACTGTCTAATTCCTTTAAGCAATGCCATGAACAATACATCCCATGTCCTTGGTCGGGCACATGGTATGCAAAATTCATTAAAGTACCCTGTTCCTTCCTCTATAGGAAACCTGTTCTTGATCAGACCCAAGCACCTGTAATAAGCATCCAAACAACATCCATCTATACTTTGGTCAAGTTCATAGATGGAGAAGTATGGAATTTAAATCCATAAAGCCCACTTAGAGAAAAAAAACAAATTAATTAAAATTCAAAGTAAATCAACCAATACAAGAGCTGATCAAATTAGGGGCTTCATCTCAAATTTCTAGGCCGAGAGATTAGTTACCCATAAAATCCATAAAAAATATTAAATAAAATTCATAAATTAAAACTCCAAACCGAACAATCTCTCTCTCTTTCTCCTTCTCTTTCTTCTCTCCCTGGCTCTGGATCTCCAATTCTCTGGATCTGAATCCTTTCCCACGTCCAAAACTTCCCTTTTATAGCTGCTGGATGGCTGGAATCGGTGGCAGAGTCGTAGACGGACTCGAAGTGCAGATTTTTGCAACCGTGATCGGTGGGCCCCACAGAGATATTTTCTGGAAAATCCACCCCGTCCATTGGATTCAGGACGAAATTTCAGTCAAGAATAGGTGGTTTTGAAGGTCCATTGGCGCGGCCCACAGAAGAAATCTCGAAAAGATCAGTTTTGAACGTCGCCGAGCAGCCTGTTTGTGGCCTCTGTACCGCACACGTGTGTACGCATGGGAACAAAATTTCAACATGGGTTTGTAGAATTCGAGGCCCTCTACAAGATGGACGAAAAACCGGTCGGGAATGCAGAGTTTGGCCTACTGTTGATGAGGCCCACCTGACTTTCTGCCCGACCGTTCATTTGTATTTGAACGGTTGAGATCCAAATAAAACCTCATTTCTTCCGATTTCGTCAGCTAGGTGGTAGTTGTCGTGGCCCCAGGAAGCGGATGGACGGTATGGATCGTCCATTTGGGCGATGTGTGGGGCCCACTACCGAAGACCGGTGCCGGCCTCGGACGCTGGAACGCTGTAAACGCGTTTTGTGAAGACGAGACGCGCTGACCCTCTTAGCCATCCGGTACACGGCCGGTGGCATGTATGTGTAGTGTACATGCATCCCATCTGAGGCCCACTTGTGATGTGTTTGAGAAATCTGCACCATCCATCTTTTTCCTCATATTATTTCACCCGTCAAAACCCAATTTGAGACAGTTCCAGATATCAGGTGGGCCTCGAAATGATGATTTTAGGGGCTGATCTGACCGTTGGGACACTTCCATAGTGATCCAAGAGCTGAAACTTGATATGTACGGTTAATTCACGGCCCCCATCACACGTATGAATTTTTGGACTGATTGGATGGCGGGAACCATGTGATCTTGCATTCTGGACCCTTTTCGGGCCCCTTTGGCTTGCTTTCCTCCGATCCCAGGCGTGTATATTTTTCACCATTGGTCTTCTGAGGTTCATCCCGTGCTCTGGTGACTTCAGAGTGTCAAATCCATGCCTTTAACATCAAATTCCAATTAACGCTCCTGATTTCGTCCTGTAATAAAAACACGAGTAATATACTCCATTAAACCTTATCATGTACGTAAAATTAGGCAATTGCTGGGGTCTGGTATGCAATATTCGACCCTGATCACCATCGAACTTTCCGAGGATCATCTCGGAGATTCGATTGGGGATTTTGACTATTCAAATGAGTCTCGTTGGACAACTGGAAATCGTTCATTTCGTAGCACTCCCAACCGAGCGAGTGACTCTGAGAGTAATCGTGGTGGGAGTGCTTCTGCGAAACGGATGCGTGCTGCTCGTCCCTGTGACGTCCTTGGCACTTCCCTGGATGGTGTGGCGGAGGCAACGCGAAACTTTGGTCTTGGAAAGGAGATGAACCGTACTGGTAAAGTGCTGGATGTCCTCGAGGAGGTTCAGGGACTGACCAACAAAGAGTTTATAGAGGTTGGTTAGATGTTGACTCGGGATAAGCAGCTAGCATCCTTTTTCGTAAATCTTCGCCCAGAGCGGAGGGTGGAGTGGTTGAAAAAAATCTTGTCTGATATGAATGGAGGAAATAGTGGGGGTTCTTCTTGATGGATTAAAATACTTTTCTAACGCATCGAAACTGGAGAATCTATTTTGTGGTTTTGTAATAACTATATACTGAAAGGAGATGAACAATTAGTTTAGTTTCTAATCTTTTTGTGATGTATTTATATTCATGTTAAATGTTTGTTGGATACTTAGCCAGTATAACATTCTGCTTGCATTTACATATTTAATCTGCTTGCTTATCCGCGGTTTTATCAATATATCATCTTCATATGCTTTCATTTCATACGTTATAACATGCTTTTTCTCTTATCCTCGTCATATTTATGTGAATGCAGATGGGTAACAATAAATATTATGTTGTAATCCATGGACGACGACCGGGGATATATATGTCCTGGGATGAGGCACGAGTGCATGTGGAGGGATTTAGCGGTGCCAGACATCGATCATTCAAAACATTCCAAGATGCGACCGCATGGTGGAATGCAAACTATGCAAGTTCAAGTAGTGAATTAATTAACAGGGGATGTGGTGAGGTACATTCACCTACAGATGCTCAGAATTCTGTCCTAGAAATTTTGAGAACCATGATGTGCAAGAGTACACAAACAGATGATGCCACTCTGAATCTCAGGCAAGTGGTGGTAGCATTAGTAGTTGCAATCTTGGTTTTATTCTTCATATTGTATATAATAATTAAGCTGTAGGTTTGGATGGTGTTGAAGAACTTGCTGTTTAAATTTTGGTAGACAATAGATAACTAATGTTCGAACTCTTTGATATGGCATGTATAACTGCATCTTATCTACAAATCTCATTATCTGTATATTGGAGTGTACCATTTGGTTGAATTGCATGCATTGATCCTTTCTTTTATCCATATCTCCCTTAACCTCCATTACTATGAGGTTCCAATTTAGAAGTCCAGCCTCTTGCTCCCAGTTACACCAAGGGCCAGGTATGACTACTTCAAACCCGGATTGGTTACCTGTATCATTTCGTGGGTAACATCTGTTTCTGTGTGTAGGCAACAGATGTGTGTTTGGAGGCAGCAGGAAGATTATATACATGAATTTCTTAAAAAATACAATTTTAGATACGTAGTATATTGGGTGGTGATTATGTGTAAGCCTTAAAAAGGCCCATTTATGAATTCTGACTTTATAGCTTGTTTTATTTATGGACAATTAAGGTGAATGTATGTGTTATCCTTAACATAAGAAGTACCTTCTTAAATGCAGCCACCTTGAAAGTCTGTATGACCAGAAGCTTGAAGAGCCAGCACCTGTTGTGACCTCCTCAACAAATGCGCCTTCAACAATTGGCTCATTCTATCCTTCACCAAATGAATATGTAGATAATATCTCCTCTTCTGAGGCTAGTCCTATAGGTGCACAAGTAATTGATCATGTTTCACCTCCAAAGTCTTCAAGCTTCTTTGCAGACTTTGGAATGGACAGTGGATATCAGAAGAAAACGAGCTCCAGTTCCTCTAAAGTGCAGGTAAATTTATATTGACTTATGCTTTGTTTGTGGGTTTTGCTTGAACTGGTGCTGGTTTGGCTATATAGGTTATCTAAAATTTATCTGATGGCAAGCAATGCTTTCCACAAGTTGTTTCTGATATTGCATATTTTTGTTGTTGGATATGTGTGACACACACACATACATGAGAAGGTCTCAAGTGACCCCAACTGGTTAGACCACAAGTTGTGGTCCAACTACCTGATAACTTCCAACCTGTCCAATCAGTTGGCCACATCATGAGGATCACCATTTGGAAAACTCAGCAATACCCGCTTATTGAGTGAACAATACTTGTGTCTTCCTATTTTACATTGGCTAGGATTTGTATTTTTATTTTTATTTTTTGTGGCCTGCTTGATGGGTAGATAGGGCTGATTTTTTGCATTAGGTAATTCTCATGGTGGACCCAGATAGATAGATAGATAGAAAGAGAGATAGATAGATAGATAGAGAGAGAGAGAGAGGGAGAGAGAGAGAGAGAGGCATGCTTTCATAACAGATGGATGAACTTGAAAGGAGGGGTCCTGACTCATGCCTCAGTGGTAGACTCACAAGAGTTTCAACACATTTTCAAGGTGGGACGAAAATGTTGTGTTTGTAGCATGTTGTTTGAGATCCACCATTCAGATGGGCTGAATTGTCTGACCAGACTGTTACTTGTGTATCTTTTGCTATTGGCTGTATGGCCTACTAAATAAATGGTCTGGATCAATAAACTCAGCAGCTGTTTGAGCCTCATTTTGATTAGTCAAGATGGACCTCAAGCTCGACCAAACACGAATGGACCACCGCACTCAATAATGTATCTTTTCACTTCCGACGTGGTCTTCTCAACGCAGCAGAAGTGAATTTTTCCAAAGTGGCCCCACATGCTTCTTTTTTAAATTACGGAGAACTGTCTTTGTTAACCTGTAGAAAATCAAACGGCCACACAGATTAGGCACTGCTACTGCTACTGCTATTGATTGATTAGATGGCTGGTTCAGTCCACGCTCAGGATCGTTGAAAGGAATGCTGGTTAAATGTTTTACTTATCCTTGACATGGTACTATTTAATTGAATCGACTTGCCACTATTAGTAATAGAGCTCATACAAAGCATGTTTAAAAGTTTTCCAATGAGCTAAGTATTCAATCAAACCTTATCTCTGCATATATTTTATTGTACAATTAAATCCCACCATGTCACGAGCCGGGGGAACTTAATATATTGTGGCTTTACCTACTTTGCATTAACTTTTGTGATTTTTACTTTGCTTTGGCAGATCCCTACAAGCAGTGGTTGATATTTACTGTCTTTTGCATCCCAGTGAAAGAGTGTACATGTCTTCTCATTTGCTTTAATAGTCCAGTTTTTGTAGATTAATTTTTATGAAAGCACAACGTTTGATTTTCTTATCACTGATTGTCAGTGCTTGACATAGTGATTAAACAACTAACTTGCAGATGTTTACTTTCAGCTCAGGTGTGGCTGTTTATTTGCAGATGTTTGAAGGGAGGCCCTCAAATAAATCAGAATCACCTGAAGCAGTAGCAGATCAGAATGAGCACGCAAATTCGAGACCCTCAAACTCAACGGATGATTCTCCAGAAGCAATCAAGACGTAAGTAGCCCATATCTCTTTTAAGTCACCTATATACATGGATGAACTGGATGGGAGGGGGTCCTTACTCATGCCTCAGTGGTAGACTCACAAGAGTTTCAACACAGGATCATGGGTACTCAGTACCGTGTGTGAATGTTCCCATAGCCCAAAAACCAGAATGATTTAATCTTCAAATTGGCAACGAGTATGTGAGACCACTTATGGTTTAAAAACGAAAGTTAGCCAACATGGGGCAGTCAATATACTGAGTGTGGCCCACCCAATGCATATACTCAGCACAAAGCCCTGGTGATGAGCCACCCAAAAATTAATAATGATTTAATCTTCAACTTGGCACTTGTTTCTTTTAATGGTTGCAGATAGGCCCAACGAAAGCATATCTCAAAGAGTCTTTTTCATGAAAAAATTAAATATAAAATAAAATCCCCACGGCTCAATTCAGGTTGAGTTTTCTGTTTGCTATTTAGCTGCAATCTAAGGCCTTTTTCCTGTATTTTGTATAATTGTATCTCTCTCGCATCTTGGACCATTCCATTTCTCTTTATTCTGAAGCAAACATTCTATGTGCAGGTCGGTTTGATTATCTTACGTTTTTGCTTCAGTTGGGACATCAACTTTGTTTTCATACAACGACTTCATTTCTTGATAATACGTTAATTGGGTGGAGAATCTACGCCGTTGAAATGGTAGAATAGCTCACTGAACGGCGTGTTGAAGTAGCTGAAACAATATCTGATGGAAGGGCCACATCAAATACACGGTAGACTCGATGGTGTACATATCGTGATGAATGGACCATCCAGTCTTCTCAGTTAATTTTAGGCTTGGAAGATCTCAGCTCCTGAGTATTTGGCTATTGTTTCGGTTGGAATATGAACCGTTGCTGTTTTTCCTTTGTAGCCGTTTATTTTTGGGTATGATGATTGAAGTGTTAGTTTTTGTCCTTGGGTGCGTAAGCCATTAACATTGGGCGCATGTCCACTAATTGTACCATCGCCCCACTTGTAAAGCCACGTGAATCTCATTGATAATCTGGCATATTGATAGATGATACACAGGCTCTGAGAGATCGTAAACTTGGCATAAATGCAAATCAAATTGAAGTGGTCCCACCTTTTTTATGCCACGAGAAGACCCCACCCACAGCCTTCATTTGCATTTTTATTTTTTATTTTTTACGGCTGGATCCGACCACTGCTTGGGCTGGACCAGGGCTTGAAATCTTGCCTGATGTCCAGGCCAGGCGTGGCTCAGGCCAATTTTCAATGGCCTGATTCAATAATCAAGTGGGCCACTGCTAGATAAAAGAATGAATGTGGGGAGTTTACAGATCCTGGGGAAGCAGATTGGGTGGTGAACCAAGCATCCCCAGCATCCCTGATGACTGGATTCTGTGGGGCCTGAAGTTACGTATGTGTATTATCCACACCAGCCATTCGTTTTCCCAGCTCATTTGAGTGCATGGCCCCAAAATTGAAGCATAACCAAAGCATTAGGTGGGCCACACCACGTAGACAGTGGGGATTGAACGCCTACCATTGATAACTTCCTGAGCCCACAGAAGTTTTGGATCAAGCTAATACTTGTATTTTCCCCTCATCTAGGTCAGTGGTGGACGGGGTCTGGACTGTGTAAAATTTTTTTCCAAACATGGCGTGGAATTGGGACGGGACCAGATGAATCCCATCGCACTTAATCCCTTCTAATCCCACTGCCCAAACACGCCTAGGTGGTGGGATGGTTGCAATACCACGACTCCCAAACACGTTCCCTGTTTGGTCATGGAATTGGTGACTACAAATTAAACCACCGACAAATTCATCGACAAAGATTAAATACATCATATCAACCAATTCCATACACCTCAATACCCCTAAAAACATTTGCCCAAACAGGGCCTAAACGACTGTAATAATAATAATAATTATTATTATTATTTTATTTTAAATTTAGTGCAAAACAATTCCAACCATAGATAAAACTAATAATTATTGCATGTAATTTTTAAAACCTGGAGCCATAAGGATGTTGTATTGCATAGAGAGGGACGTCAACATTCTTCACATGTGCAAGTCGAAATCCACACGGAAATATACCAGGCAAGGGTGAGAGTACACTCACTAGGAACTATTTCCTAATCTTTAGGCTAGACTTGGACCTTCCCGGTTATTGTTGGAGAATATATCTTTAGGCTAGACTTGGACCTTCCCGGCTATTATTGGAGAATATATTATCAAGGCATATCTACTGCTCTGTTATTGTTGGGGAAAAATATATAAGTTCAAAAGTCCGCTTATGGAATGGACCAACTCCTCTAAATCGGACAAGACCCATTATGGTCGAAATTTGATACAACCCCCAAATGCAAGAGCAGGTTGACCTAAAAAAAGGGGTAACGCCGACATAAGCACCCTAAAAGCCCAAAAGGGACCTGAAAGACCGACCTAAATCATGGGTCGGCGAAGGGTCAATTATGGATTGACCATAGCTCGGCTAGAGATCAGTCATAAACCGGTCATAGTTCGGTCCCAGACCAATCATAGGTCAGCTATAGATCAGTCATAGGACGATCACAGAGTACCAGCCATAGCACAGTCACAGATCATCTACAGATCGGTCGAAGATCAGATATAGGATGATCATAGATCAGCCACAGCCCGGTCACAGATCTGTCATGTAACGCCCCCAGCAGAGCTGAAAGATCTCGAAAATTAAGTTACAAGGAGGGCTGAGTCGTCTAAAGAAGCTCCTGATTTAGATCCGACCGAGAGTCGAGCTATCAACCGGAGGATCTTTGAAAGATCCAAAGATCTCTCCTAAGATCTCGAAGAGATAAGACCAGATCCTGATGTTCTCGAGATCCTAAAATCTTGGGAAGATCCCATATCATTCCAAATCTCAAATACAACTGGAGAGAGTCCCCGTACGGTGGATCTCTCCCTTCCCTATAAATATAGGGATGTGCTTCACCAAAGAGGTACGTTCACAAAACCCTTATCACCGCTTTGATATCTTTTCTGGAGATCCTTCTTAGATCACGAGCTTGACTTAGTCATCGAAGAGTTCCCTGAACGAATCAAAGCCTCATTTGTCTTTCACCTCTTGTAACATCCTGGATTTTCACTGTTTTGGATTTTCAAAAATTCTTGAAATTTTTTTTTGTAATTAACTTATATTATCACTTACTGACCATTAGTAATCAATGTTAGTTTATACAGGGGTGGTACTAGTAAAGAACCGCACAAGTCCGATTAATCAACCGTAGAAAGCCAATGAATCCGCCCGGATCTTGGCTAATAGACCAAATGAACCCCGTTACTCTTGTAGCTTAAATCCGACGGTTTAGAGTAATCATGACCAAATCTCCATTTTCACTAGTTATAAATAGACCACATTATGAACATAGTTAATCCAAACCCTAATCAGTGCCCATGAAAAATCTCACTACTAAATTCATTCCAAAAATGTCCCGATTTTTCAAACAAGCTCTAGACTGCTCATTGGTGGGCCACTAGTTCCAAAATTATAGAGTAATGTCCGTCTTACTGGGCTCGACGTCCATCGCGGGAGTTAGACCTGAGTAGTATCCAGAACCGCGCAACTTGAGCCGAAGGACGAGTGCATGAGAAGTGCAAATACCATAAAGAAATCAGCTGAAACTTAAGTGAATTGAGTCGTCCACTCTTATGCAAAGTTGAGGATTTCGGACCATCGGTTTGCGACGAAACTTCACTCATGGAGTAAGGATATTTTCCTGCTCATATCCGTATAGCCGTGGCCCCGATCGACTATCGGTGACTGTTGAATAGACTTCTAATCATATTTGTCAATCGACGCATCCAAATGGCGGGCCGATTATATACATATATAGATCATCATTAGGGCTAACTATCCTATAGTTTATATCAATATGTATACCCCATAGTGGGCCCTAGAGCTTAGAAAGACCCTCCCATAGGTCTAGTATAGTAGAAACCTAGCCCTTGGGGCCATTTCCACCAAATCTGGCATTATAAAAGGGCCTCATTTGGGGCACCCCTCTCCCGATACGAATTTGCCCTAGAAGGGAAAGAGAGAAGAGAGAAAAGGGAGAAAGGGAGAAGAGAAAGAAAAAGAAGAAAGGAAGAAGAGAGGAAGGAAGAGTGAGGAAGGGAGAGGAAGTGGGTCATAACTAAAGTGAGGCCTAAGGGAGTTCAATCTTGCAAGTCCCTACCTCTTCTTCAAGAAAACCTCCACCAAACCCACCCATGCCAAGAAGCGGAGGTAAGAATGGTACATTTTCCCTTCAATAGAGCAACATAGTGTAGATTTCTAACCATTAATGTTATCTTTCTTGTTTTTGATTTAGGAATTGACGGTTTTACCCAAATCGTCAAACCCTAAGTATCAAAAAATGGAAATCTCCTCTTAAGGTGCGGACTATTATCCTTAGGTGGCCTAGCACCAATTATAGTATGAGATTAATGATTTTGTTTATTTGGGATGTTGTATTGGAGAATCTAGAGAAAACCTAGGAATTGTATGTTTGTGGGAATTGTATAGAATTGCACATTTAGTTCTTATTTGATGTTGACCTTGCCTCTAACATGATTTAGTACATGGATGATTACATGCTCATATTTTATTTGATTTCTCTCATGTGATGTTGCTTCATAGCATGTATGATTCATTTCTCTTGTGTGATTGGTTCCTTGAGATGTAAAAAGTGCTTAACTTCCTCACTAACCCACCCACTCACATGCACCTTGTTCATAATGATGTAGCTTGCTTGTTAGGAGTATTTGAATCATATGTTGAGATGTATGCAAACATAATACTGTTATGCTAGTTGATAACCTTGATGGTTGGCATATTATGAATCATCCTCAAGCCCTTGGGGTTGGTCAGGAACATGAGGAGAGACAGTAGTCCCATCGATAGGACTATGCTAGGGCTAGACTTGTGGGTTTGGGCGGGTGTGTACGGGTAACAGTAGTTCGACTACATAGGTCCCTTGTACCCTATGTCTCTCGTTGCGTGCTTGCCTGACTCATGCGGTCTAGCCTACTTACTGACCAACCTTGTTTATTAACCCTGTTTGCTCACATATGTATGGAACCTGGAACACCCCACTACCAGGGTAGCCCATTGATAATCACACTGAAACTGGTCCACCGCCTCGTGAGCCGGGCATGGTGGAATGGGACACGGTGTTCGAGCTGTCGGCCTCGCTGAGGTGTTGCGCCTCCCTGTAGTGACCGCGAGCGATCCCTTTCTCTCGGCACTTCCCATATGCTTGAAGTCGGGGATGGGGAACCCGATGGGATCAAGGACCGCAAGGTCTCGACCTCACACGTTGGGGGACCTTGGCCTCACAACTAGCTCAGGGCATTGATGCGTGGGGTGTATCAGATTTTCCAACCTGCTGGATGAATGGACTTAAGTAAGAACCCAGCTAACACGATCACATTGCATCACGCTAGTTAGGGTGGCGACTCGGCAGTCGAGGTCGCTCTGAGGGAGTGTTGGTCATGTGCGATCGTTAAATGAAGTCGCTCGAGGGAGTGTTGTGGCAAGGGTATGCATCATATCATCCATCATGCATTCACATTAATAAGATTAGTTAGGTGTTTATGATTGATTGCTTTTTATTAAATTCATATTATAATTGATGCTTGTTACAACTTAAGATTAATAGCATCCACTGAGTTAATTACTCACTCCCACTCTGGGACGGTGTTTTAAAACACCAACCGGACTCTTCCATAGCTACAGGTGATGAGGAGTTCGAGGAGCCTATCGATGCGAGCTTAGACGAGGAGGACGAGCTGTCCTACTTTTAGTTGATGGGCGGCTCCTCATCGGCTTGACGGGTGGAATTTAGATTGTTGAGTCGTGGACTCAGTCTTATATTCTTTTTGGAAATAGCATTCTTTTTATAATTTTGTTAGGCGACGTCTTGTGCAACCCACTTACATTCTTTTGGACTGGTATATATCTGATCTCTTTCATTTCAGTAGACTGCGCATTTAAATTCGATTAAACGCAAATGAACAAAAATCGGCTATAAGTGACACCCAGGAACTTGGGAGTTAAGTGTATGCATGACCCCCGATTTCCAGGGCGTTACACCTCTGCTTGTGCAGGTTCAAGGGAAAAATGCATAGAAGGTTTGCCGGAAAACTGCATCAACAGATTTCATGATAAATCACCACCTTTTTTAAAAGGTTGGAGCCATTATAGGATGACATATCAATGTATATTGAGGGACTTTAATAGAACCCACGCTCCCAAGCAGCTCAATCAACTTATTCTGGAAAGCAATTTCCACTTCCACAGGGACTCTGAATGGCTTAGGCCATTGTCCCGAGTACCCGGCTAGACTAGATCTCTATCTGGGTCGGGTCCACCTGAAAACTCAAACTCACGGCAACTTAATATTTAATAATTAAATTAAAAAGTTTCTAGATTAATAAGATACATTTGGTAGAGGAAAGATGGTATGGTCACACAAGTTAATGTAGAGCAGGCGCAGACTTATTCCTCGCCCAGACGAGCTGGAGAAAAAAAAAGAAGCCTGGACGAAAGTGGACGTAATCCATTGATCTGAGCCCAATCTTAAGATTTCATTTTATTATTTAAAACTTTGTAATTTTATTTGAGAGACATATTTCAATAAAGTACTTTCGAATTTTCCTAACTCTTGTAGATTTGAGAGCCATTATACCTTGTGGATTCAATGTCTTATTCACTTGAGGAAGATAGTGATCTTTTTCATTATCCCTTTCACACCTTTTCTTGCATCTCAAGTTGTATCATTGCCAATTGGTTAGTAGTTTTGGACTAAAAAATCGGTATTAATCTAAACCATTAATTTAGGGGCCAGTACTGGTCAAATCATGATGGACTATTTAAGATTTGTGGTGTTCACATGGGATGTTAATTCAGTCTTCAATGCTATCAAGCATCAGAGAGAAATATACCCAATTCAAAATGTACGTATATAATTTTTTTCCTATAGGTGGCCATTCCAATTGGCGGTATAGATCAAATCCAACATGTAGCGATCCATGCCATTCATAGTGGTAATCCTTACAATGTTATCCAAAAGTGACGCCCACCTATGAGATTGATGGGTCAAACAAATTAATGCAGGGAATCATCGTAGCCATATAACCTTCCTCGATTTCTTGAGTTTAACTGTTGGCACCATTTACTAAATCAACATTTTCTGGTTACCAAAAAGACCATGAAGGTGTGTTTGGATGCTCAATTGGATTGAATGACACTCACCCATTTGGTTACATGGCTTAAATGAAAATGGTGCCACCCCACGTGGGTCATTGCCCATTTACTGAATTGACCAATTGCAATTTGATTTCATTGGACATCCAAAAGCACCTCACCTAAAAAAAAGTATGCATATGTGAATTTAAGGTACTGGGAGCATGACATAGACACTTCGTCTTTAGTAGTAATCACATTTAAGGTGTGTTTGGATGCTCAATTGGATTGAATGGCACATGGCTTTTAATTATCAATGAAAATGGTGCCACCCCACATGGATCATTGCACATTTACTGAATATCGACCAATTGCAATTTGATTCCATTGCACATCCAAACGCACCCTGAGATTGTTTTGCCTGCCTTGTTCGGCTCCGATCGAGCTGGCCTGCTTTTGTCTGGACTTGGGTTGTCATATTCGGCCTGAGGGTTGAACCCCAAACCTAAAAGTGAAGCCCATTTATTAATCGGGCCGGGCTTGTGGCTTTTTCCTATAATATGCTAGACCCGAGTCCAGCACAACTTAGCCTACTTATAATTTTTAAGTGTATATTCAAAAGTTCTACTTATTTAACAACTTATTAATAATAATTAATGATCATTTAAATTTACGGCCCGTTTGGATACCTCCAAATAAGTTACTTTTTCTACTTACAACAGTAGATAAGTAACTTATTTCAAATAAGTTTGGTTTATGATGAGCTATAAGTAACTTCTCTACTTAAAAGTATTTAATTGCTTTAGCTATTATTATTTATAACTTCTTTACTTTTCTTAAGTTGTTGAAAGGAGGCATAAGTAAGATGAAAGAGAGGAGAAGCTGTTAGGTATTGTTTATTATTATTATTATTATTATTATTATTATTATCAAACATACTTTATTTTATTAAGAAGCAGAAACTATGAAACAAAATTCGATCGAGTCGGGTCAGCCTCAACTTGGTCGGACTCGATTAACTCTAACAAGAGCTTTCTCAAAATTCTTAAATTCATCATCACCCTTAAACTTGATCCTAACTAACAGGAGTCTGCTACATGAATTCTTTAATGCCCTTTCACTCCATGGAGGGCATAACTTTAGTTAGAACACGTTTTTCTTAATACCTCTATTTATGTCCTTAAAGGCTTTTGTTTTATTTTTTTTTACTTTTATTTTTATTTTTTTAAAGCTTTCAACTTATTTTAACCCTGATGTAGAACGTGTCACAGATACATTCCCAGCATGGTTGGGCCAAAAGAAGGTGGACTGTAAATTAACTGTAACTTTTGATCCGGGTATTGTTATTGTGCACGCAACCTATCAATCTTTATTGAAACGGGTTATCTGAGGTGAACTGACCTATACACATCTGTCCGTTTCATCAGAAAACGCGCGCTTTCAGCTCAAAAATAAATTTTTAAGAAAAAATTACTATTTTTAGTAATTCTAAAATTTTTAATATTTTTCTATTTTTAGAGTTTTAGATTTTTTTTTCCTTTTTAGAAATAGCTTTTAATGATACTAGGAATTTTTATTTTTAGAAAAAGTTTATTTGGAATTTTTATTTTTAGAAATTAGGCTTTAGAAGAGTTTTATTAGAGTTAGAATTTTGTTATTTTTGGTAATTACAAATTTAGGTTTATTTTTTCTTTATTAATGGTGTAAGGAGATACATTAGACTATTATTCATCAATCAATTTCGAACATATTAGAATTTATTTCTATTTTCTTGTTTTCTTTCTTCGTGGATTTGAGAAGTCTATGTGAGAAGTCTAGAGAAATTTCATGGATTCGGAATAGTTATCCTCTTGAGGAAGACGGTGCTCGACCTCACGTCCTCCCCTACGTCAAACCCCCTCTTAAGTGGTATAATTCTTGAGACATATTACTAAACCATCTAAACCTATTTTTACTACTCTTATTATTTAATGATGTTACTCCTAAATTTTCTTGTATACATCCATATCTAATTTTATCTCTCTTTCTTACCTCTCATTGATTTTAACATCCTCATTTTAGCCAGGCTCATTTTAGTTTTTCAACTGCTCAACAATTTGTCCTAGAAAGTACTTCATGATATTGCTGTTATTGTCATCCCTCCATTTCTTCCACCCTACTAGAATTCTATTAGTAAAAATAATTAAATTATTTATTATATATCAAGTAGAGTTTAAGTAAAGACTCATCAGGACCTTTGAGTTTTGAGTTTTTAAACCATTAATATCACATTTTATGGCTATCATGAAAAATTGGAAGTTCAATCATCCTTAATTAGGAGAGTCTCTCCATGGTTACTTCTTGTGCCGTACCCATAGTAATAATAAAGGGCCAAAATTTTAAAATTGTGTTGATATTTTTGTTTTACCTTAATCTTGGTGCGTGTCACCTTATGAATGGTTTTGATTGCATAGATTATAGCGAGCCTGATGATTTTTTTTAAAAAAAAATTTGTAGAGAAATAATTATTTTGGGAAGGCAAAAATAACAATTTTAAACTTATATTGACTTTTTTTTTTTAATCTCACTTATTAACATTAACATAATTTGATAAAAAATAATAGTGGGAGTGAATGTCATGGAAAAGATCACAACTTGGGTGAGACCGGGAGCCAACCAAGTGGATGAGACCCTAACTGTAGGGGCCCAGTTCTAAATATGCAACGTATATCCACACGGTTCATCTGTTTTTTCTCACTCATTATATTGTAGGCCATGGTACCAAAAAGGAAGCAGATGAAAATTTCAGATGGGCCACCCCACAGGAAGCAGTTGTTAATGACCATTGAAAACTTTTTGGCAGTTGTTAATGACCATTGAAAACTTTTTGTTAACACAAAAGATTTAGACAAGTTTATATTTGTTTTGTTTTTTTTTAATATATTTTTTTCCCTTTCATCCAGATCTGTGTGACGTTATCAACAGATTGGATGGTTAATAAGCATTTAGTTGGACGCGAGGAAGCTTTTAATGGTAGGAGTTCAGTGACCACTGTTTCATGTTGTGTGGTCTACCTCAAACTTGTATCGGCTTAATTTTTTAGACCCTGTCGTAAAATAAAAGAGAAAAACAGATGGACGACATGGATATACAATGAATACATCAAGGTGGGCCCTACGGTCAGGTTCTCACCCACATGATCGCTTCCCAGTCACAGCTCACGGTGGGCCCACAGAGTTTTTGCTATATAGACTAACTGTAACAGGCGTTGTTGGAAATTCGCGTCCCACCCACCTCAGCTTCCTATTGGCAAGATCTACACCGTCGGCTGGAATGCCAGTTGGGCCATGAAGGATTACATCAGTTAGTCAACCATAATATCGGCGGACTTGGATATTATTCCACGTGCTCACCATTATTATTATTATTATTATTATTATTGCGATTCGATCGGCTCATCTGAGTAGTGGTTTCCACGCGTCATATGATTCTCTTATTATCCAACATCTGGCTTGTTAGCTGATGCAAGACAATGGATAGTGGGGTGTTAGATGTCAATGACTCGTATTTCGTCATCAAAAGCCTGGCCCACATGGTGGTCGGCTAGTGCGGACGGTAATTTCTAGAGAAACGTTTCTTGGGTACTGACCACACGTTGGAGCTGTTTATGGCCTACCGGTGATGTGTAGGTGGAATCTAAACCGTGCATCTGGTGTGCTTTCTCATGTTTATATTATATCCAAAGAATCATCATAATCCAAATCTCAGTTGGGATAAAAGACAGGGATCAACGTATAATCATGCCTAAAACATTTGTATTCATTTGTCCCTTCATCGTGAAGGGACGCAGCTGATTAGTGGGTTAGATGACATATACAGAACATGGTGGACCCCGCCTTCCAATAGGAAGTTTCTATGGTGGATGTCATGATCCCCAACTGCCCCCTATTTTTCCATTTGGTGTGGCCCACCTCAGTCATTGATCAGGCTGTATTTTAGCATTTAAAGTAGATGCGAGGGGAAGCAACTAGCGGACGGCATGGATATACAATACATACATCAAGGTGGCCCTACGGTCAGAGACACCGGTTGACAGCTGATCGGCTCCCACCAAGAGTCGGCGCGCGCACATCCTCCACCGTCCATAAATGGTAGGTGGGAATTTCATCAAGCATTTCAAAATGCAGTGTTGAGAACTTAAATTTTGAAAAGTGCTGTTAGATTCCTGCCAATCATCGATACATTGTGACAGGTAACGTTCGCACCAACTCTCTGTGCACAATGTGTTCATTGAAGTGAAATGGGCCCCACCTAGCTGTGGATTACAGTAGGTCGTGGTCATCTGTATGTGACCCGCCGGGATCAATAGCTATTTGGGGCCTATCATGATATTTGTGAGAAATCCACCCTGTCCACTGGTTTTGCCGGCTCGTGTCAGCAAATAAGCCGAAAAATGAGGCAAATTGAAAATTGATCAGGTGGGCTACATGATAGGGAAAAAATGGGGACAAAAATGGCTATAATTGAACATTCATGTGAGATGCTTATATGCCATTCAAAACGTTCATAATGTCATTCACACTTGGATAAACTTAAAACACAAAATAATAGTTAGATCCAAAACTTTTGTGATCCCAGAAATATTTCAAAAGCAGGTGTTCAATTTCAACTATTTCTTGTTATGTAGCTCACTTGGGTTTTGGAGCTGCCTCGTTTTTGGCCGATGTTTTAACCTGAGTTGGCAAAACAGATTTCTATACTGGAATGGACAACCTGCTTACCTGCTTTGGGACACTGATTGCCTGTAAGGGCTCTGCCGGGTCACATGGTGCTTGTGTTTTATTCATGCCATTCATCTATTCTCAATATTATATTAGTGTATGAGCACAAAAATAAGACAAATCCAAGGATGTTGATTGCACGCTGCCCCCACCAGTACCTGGTTAGAAACCTACGGACTTGTGAGAGACTCCGTAGAGCCCATCACACACACACACACACACACACACACACACACACACATATATATATATATATATAAAATGGCAGATCGAAGGCTTAAGTAGACCACAGAAAGCGGCGGTGATTGAAAGCATACCCTTGAAAACTTCCTGGGGTTACAGTAGTTTTGGAATGAGTTGATATCTATGCTTTCCCTTCCTTCATATTTGTGTCCTTATGAATAGGTTGGATGACAAATAAATATTGCCTTCATCCATTTCAACAATAAGAGTCCAATATCCACTGGTTCTTATGGACTCGAGCCTTTGAACTGTTTTCTTTATGGGCTTATGCTTTTAAATGACCTATGAAAATAGGTAGAGTAGATAAAGCATACCTATCATAATGGGCCGTTCATCTCTATCTAGGTCCTGATTGTTTTATCACGCTGTCCACACATTCTGCCAAGCTCCTTCTATCCATTTTGCCAAACTCCTTTCAGGCGTTAGTAAAAAAACAATACAGATACAAATCTCAGGTGGGCCATACCACAGGAAACAGTCGTGACGGAACGTCCACCGTTTAAAAAAGTTGGGGCACAAAAGTTTTCAATCAAGCTGATATTTGTGTCTTCCCTTCATCCAGGTGTGACCTAATCAACAGGTTGGATGGCAAATAAAAATTACAGTGGGCCCTGAGAAGTTTTTAATGGTGGGTGTTTAATCACTACTGTTTTCCTGTGGTGTGGTCCACCTGATATTTGAATTTGCCTCATTTTTGGGCTCAAGCCCCAAAGTAATGATCTAAAATGGATGGACCGCCTGGATAAAACACAAACATCATTGTGTGGCCCACATAGCACCGTCTAGTAGCCACGTGGCTACTAGCAGTGTCAGTATGCAATCCGCGTCCCTACCACTCATCACATCACAGCACCCGTGTTCATACATAAATGTCCCGTGCTGATAGAATGATCCTAACCATTCAATTAGTGACCACCAAACAGACCAACAATCTAACCCGTCCAAATTTAACATGTAGAATCAGATGCTTAAATCATCCAATCCATGTAATTTTCACAGGCTATACTCCATCCACGATAGTCCCCACGACGTGGACGGTCCAAAACCAGCATGTGGTCTTGCAAGCTTGATACCACAAGTGCCAAAGCACGCATGCTCGGGTAGGTTTTACGATAGACATGGACGGTTGTCCTAGTGCTTTTGGAGGTGACCACCACATGCATGAAAAAATCTTTAATAGAATATGGGTTGTCCACTAACTTTGCAGGGACCCATCCAAGCCACAAATCAAATAATTTTATTTTAGAAACGATTTCTTCCCTCTTTAGCTTTCACACTCATGTTCTTTTTTCACACTACTACGTCAAGCAAGGTGTTTGAAAGTCTCTATAAATATGCACATATGAGCAAAGCTCAAAGCAAATCTGCCTGCAGACTCAAAGAGCTAAAATGGCATCTAACAAAACCCTAGTTGTAGCCTTTCTTTTTTCCTCACTTGCGTTGGCGACAGTCGAAAGCCGTCCTGAGAGGAAAGACTTAGGTTTGGATTTGGGTAGTGGCCTTGGACTTGGCTTAGGCCTTGGTGTTGGTGTTGGACTTGGCGGTGGTGGCAGTGGCTCAGGCTCAGGCTCAGGCTCTGGGTCTGGATCTGGGTCAGGTTCTGGGTCTGGCTCTGGGTCTGGCTCCGGGTCTGGGTCTGGATCTGGGTCAGGTTCTGGCTCTGGCTCTGGCTCTGGCTCCGGGTCTGGGTCTGGGTCTGGGTCTGGGTCTGGGGCGGGATCTAGTGCAGGGTCCTATGCTCGGTCTGGTGCAGGGTCAGGTGGAGGCTCGGGTTCTGGACGTGGCTCAGGTCAAGGTCGTGGACAGGGATCTGGTTATGGTCAAGGTAGCGGTCGTGGGAGCGGCTCTGGGTCCGGTTCTGGCTACGGCGAAGGTTCTGGGTATGGTTCTGGGTCTGGGTCCGGAGGGGGTGATTGAAAATGAGGCGTGAGTGTGTTAATGAAATAGTTCGTGTAGTAATATGAATAATAAGAAGATGTGTGATTCAAGTGAAATGTAACTTTAATTACTTAAATGGAAAACATCTTCATCTTATTTGCATGTTGATATACAGAGGACGTTACGTTTTGCATGGGATGATGAAAGAAACACCAGCCCTCTGAGATACGGCTCCATGGCCTCATTACTCACACGTGCTGATTTGGGATCCAGTCACGTTGATTACATGGGCCCCACCTAGATGACCTGGAGAAAACATCAGGCGGGTGTCAGGTAGGTGACACTGAATGGACGGTTAGAAACAAGTAATCAATAGTCCATAGCAAACTAATGTTCGTGGCTGGTTTGATCTTCGTTTTTTCACTCTCAGGGGAACTATAGCATGGACCACACCTGATGAGAGGCTGAGATCTCACAGGTGTGTCCTATGTTGGCACGTGTGGACGGATAGTTCATGAAAGTAGATTCATGCCGGTGCCCAACTCATCATTATTCAAAAGGTGGGCCCAACATATTAGGCACATGGGCCGTATGCAACTCATGAATGAATGATGATTGCCACCCACTGAGATACATGTGAACCTACTTTTCAGTCCATGCGGTTGCAGAGAAGAGGAGGTATTTGGTACTCGAGCATAGTGCCATGGTTCATACTCGTGCAGTAAGAAATTATACACGTGGCAACATGTAGGGTCTCAACTAGAATTGCAAGTTGGGCTCCTAACAGGGAAGGCATTGGTCGAGTTCGGAAAGGGTTGGGATCAGACCAAGCTTAATTACCCATATATTAATTAAACGGTCGAGAACTAAGTCCAATCCACACTCTCGACCCATTAACCTTTTGATCTCATCTGATTGTCTTACAACTTATCAAGCTCAAGCCCTGACCGGTCGCGGCCCAAGTTTCAGACTGAAATCATGGGCTAGAGATATGCTCGTCGGCCCAACTAGTGAGCTATATATATATATATATATATATATATATATATATATATATATATATATATATATATATATATATATGGGAAAAGGTACAATGCGCTCGAGCTGACTATAAGCTCCCGTGAGGTTGAGCTGTGTGGGCCCACTGTGATGCGTGTCGACCATCAACACCATGCATTTGATGGGTCCCCTTTAAATTATAGGATATCCCAAAAATCATCCGTATATAGAACTCAGGTGGGCCATACCATCTAAAATTATGTGAAGACACCGTTAAAACATATAAAAGCACTTAGTGGGGCCCACCTGAGTTTTGCATGCGCCTGAAACTTGGTCTGAACCCTCATTCAAGTGGGACACACATAATGGAAGGGCTGCATTTGCAAACCACATCTCAGTGTGCCCTCAAAAATGGTTATGAATGTTTTAATGGTGCACGGCCTCTCTCCACTTCTGTATGTGGTGTGGCCCACACAAGTCACGTATTGACTTGATTTTTGAGACCTAGGCCCATGATGGAATGGTGCATCGGACTGATGGGATAGATGTTTGAAACGCATCACGGTGGGGCCCACACAGCTCAACCTCATGGGACAGACATAGTACCTTCTTCCATATATATATATATATATATATATATATATATATATATATAGAGAGAGAGAGAGAGAGAGAGAGAGAGATATATATATATATAGAGAGAGAGAAGAGAGAGAGAGAGAGAGAGACACACACATTTGAATGCTTAGAGAACTTATCATACGTGATGTGTGGGCCATGAGAAAAGACAACAGTTTCCTTACTTGATTTGCATCTCTTTACTATGGCCCAAAGGAGTTTTAGATCAGTCTATGTGTCGTAGCACCCCGTGAAACCTCAGGGCTTAACTTTTACTTTCATCCAAAACTTTGTTGGGCCATGAAAAAAGAAAACAATTTCCTTCCTTGATTTGCATTTTTCTTTACTATGGCCCACCAGAGTCTTAGATCAGGATGAAAATTGTTCTCTAAGGTTTCATGGGATGTTGCATCACATACACCGTTCATATTATGTGCAGGTGAGCATGCCTATATATATATATATATATATATATATATATATATATATATATATATATATATATATATATATATGGGAAGAGGTTCTATATGGTCGAGCTCATTGGAACTCCCCATGAGGTCGAGCTGTGTGGGCCCCACCATGATGTATGTCGAACATCAACACCGTGCATTTGATGGGTCCCCTTTAAATTATAGGATATCCCAAAAATCATCCGTGTATGGAACTCAGGTGGGCCATACCATCTAAAATCATGTGAAGACATGCCTAAAACATATAAAAGCACTCGGTGGAGCCCACCTAAAATTAAAATGCATCTGAAACTTGGTCAACCCCTCTCAACTTTTGTATGTGGTGTGGCCCACAAAAGTCACGGATTGACTTGATTTTTAAGCCCTAGGCCCACGATGGAATGGTGCATCTGACTAATGGGGTAGATGTTGACATACATCATGGTGGGGCCCACACGGCTCGACTTTATGGGGGAGTTCCCATGAGCTCGACCGTATAGAACCTTTTCCCCACACACACACTCACACACATATATATATAAGGTCGAGTTGTGTGGGCCCCACCATAATGTTTATTAGACATCCACATCGCCCATTTGATGGGTCCTCTCTAGATTATGGGATATTCCAAAAATCATCCATATTCAGAATGCAAGTGGGCCACACCATCTAAAACAGCGTGAAATCATCCCTAAAATATCTTAAAACATTTGTTGGGGGCCACTTGAGTTTTGGATTTGGCTGAAACTTAGTGTGAACCCTCATCCAAGTGGGACACACACAATGTATGGGTTGAATTTCTAAACCACATCTCATTGGATCCTATGACTGATCACAAAGATTTCAATGGGTGGATATCCACTCTCAACTATTGTCTATGGTGTGACCCAATAAGCCATGGATTGGCTTAATTTTTGGGTTAGTAGCCCATCATAGAAGGGTGCATCTGATTGATAGGGTGGATAGCCGTCACACATCACAGTGGGGCCCAGAAATCTTGACCTCATGAGAAACTTCCCACGAGTTGAACCTCACGGTACCTTTTCCCATATATATAAATACACACTTTTTTATGTTGTTTGGTTTGGATCTCATTGACTCATCTGATCCAACCCATTGATAACCCATATAGATGGCTTGAGTCCGTTAGGATTCAACATGGGCCCAACCCATTTACTAAAATGGGTTATATTTTGTAACCTAAGCCCGAACTGATACCATTTAGCCCAGCCCAAATGCACATCACAAGACACAAGCAGGCCGGGTCAGTTCACCACAGGGCTAACCCAACCGCATTGTCACCCCTAGCTCCAAAGGAACATAATCTAAGTTCAATAACTACAATCCTTATGATAGCTAAAACCAACCATTAGAAGTTCAGCTCAGTTGTGCAACCTAGATATTGCTCTTCTTTATATTCTTGATATCCACTCAACAGAAAAAAGGACTTAGGGCTGCCCTTGTGAGCCATGGTTTTCTAACTGGGTGACTTGGACTGACTCATCTGCTAGTGAGTCGAGTCGAGTCGAGTCGAGGGCGACTCATTTGAGTCAGGGTATGCCAGATTAACCATAACAGACTAGGCCAGGTTTGAGTCAATGGATAAATCGAGAATTTATGTTGGCTGAACGGATCCATGGATATCTAAAGTATCCAACCCGATTTAACAAGATATGAATTCAGGTTCTGCACCTGATAAACAAGTGGGCCATGTTTGGGTCCGTGGATTTCAATCCGTTTAGAAATTGGATTGGGTTGGGCCTAAAGGTTGGATAATGTGATTGGGTGCACCAGCAGCCCTTACTAATTTGTGATATATCCAGAAATTCATGTAAGGGGTAGAGTGCTATAACCGTGATACGCACATCCAATATAATGTAGGCACACAACATATGTAAGTGTGGTCACTGGACCAAAGCATATGAAAGGCTTGAGTCTAGGCTGCCTAGCCTGGCTCATGAACTAGCGAACCAAGCTCGAGCTAGGTTGTGCCCATTGTACAAATACTTGGTCCACCATTGTTAACTAAGGCAGGGCCGGTCTAGGTTCAACAAAACTAATTATTGGGCCAATTGGGTTATTGGGCTCAAATCACACATAATCATTTTTATGTTATATGAGTTATCTTATATTACTTTGGTTATGTGCTTATCCTGTTTCATAAACGATCCTAAGAGAAACTCTAACCCCCATAAAAGGTGCCACCACATATATGTTTATATAAGTAAAATCTTTCAAGTGTTTCTATTACTATTAAAACACTTGCTTCAAATCTAAAGATTTTTTTTTTTTTTTTTAAATTCTTTGTCATGTAATCTTTCTAACTTCGAGACAATTTGGATGTTATAGGCCCAGTTTGGAAGGATTTAGGTAGGTCAAATTTTAAGGCCTTTACCTTATTTACGATAAACCATTGGCATTAATCAACATCAGTTTCTAAGTAAAGTATTCTATTAGCACCTTTAGGGCCACACTACCATAACACTCACCCATGAGGGTGGAGCACTTGAACATACAACCTGTGTTCTCTCTCTCCTTTTCTCTCTGTAAACACATTATAGAATAGTTTATAAATTAGAAAAACTTCCCATCTCTAGGACAAATGAAAAACCACATGGTTTTACAAAAAATTTAAAATATTTTTGGAGAGAAACACAAATTTTAAAATTTAATATTTAAAATTTAAAAATTATTACTTTAACCAAAATTCTCAACATTATGTTCTTTTGTGAGGGCTTTTTTAGCATGATCCATATGCAAGAGGGTCACAATAGACCAGTGACCTCAATCATCCAAACGTTGGCCCACCCAAGTAAACTGAAAAAACCGATTACACGTGCAAAGGAAAGCTAAACATCTTCTAATCATGGCTACTACTATCCACCAACCCTAACAACTATCACTTCCTATGTATTATTAGATTAGTATAATAAGAAAAATGCTAATCTCACACGCCTCTTTGAGGAAAAAAAAAAAAGGTGGTCCATATGCACCGTTGTAGTGGAACCGTCGGCAGCACGTTTTACGAACGGTGTGAAACATGCAAACCTTGTGGGGTCCACCGTGTTGTAAATGTAAAATTCGCTCAGCTCATCCTGTGAATAACCATTATTGAAAAATATATATGCAGAAGATAAGCAATTGATTAAAAATTCATGTGGACCACACTACATGGATCAATACGAAATTACTCGAAAAACCACCGAGTTCACGTGGTGTGGCCCCACCGAGTTTTGTATTATGCCGATTTCTTTTCTCGGCATCCCGTACCATTGTTCCATGTGGTGGGCCATCTGATTTGAGTAATTAGCCGACTTTATCAGGCAGATTGCATACTGACATAGAAGGTGATCTGTGGGCCCCACCATGTTGTATGTGTTTTATCCATGCTGTCCATCCATTTTATTTTTATTTTTTTCAGGCATGATCTAAAAAATGAGGTAGATCAAAATCTTAGGTGGACCACACCACAAGAAACCGTGGTTATTGAATGCCCATCATTAAAAGCTTCTTCAGGCCATAAAAGTTTTGGATGAACTAATATCTATGTTTTCCCTTCATCTAGGCTTAAGTGACCTAATCAACCGGTTGGATGGCAAATAAACACTACAGGGGGCTTAGGAAGGTTTTTAATGGTTCATTCAATCACCACTATTTTCCTATGGTGTGGCCCACCTGAGATTTTGATCTGCCTCAATTTTGGAATCATACCCCACAGTAATGATCCAAAATGGATGGACGGCCTGGATAAAACACATACACTATTGTAGGGCCCGCAGAGCACACTGTCCAGCAGCGGCCTGGCAGCTGTCAACAGGGAATCCACGTACCTAACTTTTGGCCCTGGGGCATCCTAACATGAATAAAATAGATAGACAGAGTGAATATTCTAACGTGGTGGGCCCCACAAGCTTGGGTGACAAAACTGGTGTTGCAGGGAGCGGATTAGGTAAGACCTGGATCCACTGAGGTGCGTGGGACCCCTGACTGTGGGGCCTACTGTGATGTATTTGACTACATCCATGTGGTCCATCTGTATTGAAAGCTCATTTTAGGATATAATTAACTAATGAAGTAGATCTAAATCTCATATGGACCCATAAACAGGAAACAGTGGTGATTGACCATTAAAAACTTCTTATGGGTCACAAAATCTTTGGATCTAGATGATATTTGTGTGGTGTCTTCATCTAGGTGTTTTAGGCCTTATCAACAGGTTGGATGGAAAATAAACATTCCGGTGAAATCCATGAAGTTTTTTATGGTGAGGATTCGATCACTGAATATTTCCTGTGGTGTGGTCCACCTTATATTGTGTCAGAAATATTTTTGAAATAATGCCCTAAAATGAGCTGTCAAAATGGCTGGGCAGTGTGGATTTAGGGAAAATACATCATTGTATTTAACGAAAATACATCATTGTGAGCCCCACAGTCAGGGGTTCCACCTGCCTCAGTGGATCCCCGGTTTCAGGTTTACCTATCTGACCAACTAATGTCCTGCTGGCACCTTTTCCTCACAGGGAGATTGCCTGGTGACCCCTCACCTGGACACCATCTTGTATGCGTTTCATATGTGCTATCCATCTGTTTTGCCATCTCATTTTAGAGCATCAGCTCATAAATGAGGCAGATCCAAAGTTGAAGAGGACCACATTACATAAAACATTGGGGATTTAAATAGTTATGGTTGAAATTTTTTTGTGGTCCTTTCACCTGGACCTGTGTGACCCTAGGAAGAGGTTGCATGGGAAAATAAAATCGTGGTGGTACCTTAGAGGGTTTCGATGGTGGGCATCATTATCTCAACTGGTTTCTTGCAGTCCACTTGGGCTTTAGATCTCCCTCATTTTTAAACTCATGTCCTGAAATGAACTTGCAAAATATACAGATGTCATGGATGAAACACAAACATGAATACGCCTAGCCAAAGCTAGCCAAGCTCTCTAAAATAAATTTGCTATTTTTATTGAGCACACCCAATTAAAATTTTAGTGAATTCGTCATCAATCCCTGTGAGCCCTTGGAGTTGTTTGGAATATGGACACCAATTGCCTACTCAACTAATATTTAAGTGACCAGCTATTGGACAGTGCTTTTGTAATGCCCTGAATTTCGAGAGTTGAGCAAAGCTTGAATCCCGAGATTCTGAACATCACTTATGTCCTGTGGAAGATAATATTCTAATTTCTTTCACGTTAACCAATTAAGCATGCATAGAATTATACTAAGCAGCGTATCATACTCCAGATTTAATGTAATTAAGCATATGCGTAAATCCAAAACATATCAATATATACATGTTTCACAAAGTTTCTTTTCAGAGTATGGGTCCCCAGCTGAGTCTAATATATATATGTGAAATTCTAGAAGTAAAAAAAAAATAAAAATTGTGTAACATAAATGTAACATCTAACTGAGCCCAGATGCCCAGTGCCCCCCTGTCCATCGGCACGTGGCCTACATCGGCCCACCCGAGAGTTGGAAGTAGGAGAATTCCTCCTCTCCGTCCAAGAAATTATGCTCCAATGCATCGACGTCAACCGTACCTGCATCTATACTAGCGTCTGGTCGGTGTTTTAAAACACCGTCCCAGAGTGGGAGTGAGTGATCAACTCAGTGGTTCTATAAAGCAAAAGTTACACATGTTATCAAGTTAACAAATGTAGTAATGATAAGGCAATAATAAATACTCACTTCCTAACTACTCTTTTTAATGCAAAAATGGAGTTTATGTAATGATGCATGCCCTCACCCATCAACACTCCCTCAACAGGCGACTTTGACCACCTGTTTTGCATATGACAACACTTTCTCAAACGTGTAACTCCAGCGCCTTTTCGCCACATTCTAACTAATGCAATATGATGCATGATCATGTTAGCCAAGTGATTAACTATGCTCATTCATCTAGTAACTTGGGAAAGCTAAGATACCTCCCTTTTTAATATCGATCCAAATCGAACATTAGGCATCAGACAGCCGCAGCGGTCCTACTCCTATGTTCTTAATCTGTCTAGGTTCATCACTATTAGATAAACATATACGATAGACAAGTAGCAAGAAGTGGTGCTCGTGGTCACTATGGGGAGGCTCATCACCTCAGCGTAGGACGACAGCACGAACACGGTATGTCACGCTCCAAACTCAGAAACCAGGCTCACAAAATTTCCGATCGTCGAATCCGAAGCCGACAACCTCCGTAGTACCCCATTCTCGGCTCCCAGCGCCCATACACCAGATTTCGATCCTGGGATTCTACAAGGAGGATTTTCAGTATGATTTTTTTTTTGTAATGGATCATAACAACAAGCATAACCAAGTCACAAAACAACAACATCACATATCCACTATATTAGAAACTTTAAGTACAATGTCGAAAGGGAAATACAGGGTGATCAAAAACTCCAAAATAGTCTGGTACGCGCTCCTGCCTCAGCGCAGCTGCTGTCCAAGCTCAACGTTGCTGCAACCTAACGCCACCTGCATGCATCCATCGTGCATAAGCTTATAGAAAGCTTAGAGGGTGGTGACAGTGTGTGTAAGGTGAGTATCAAGTATACAATATCAGAGTAATGCAAAAATATGTGGTAAGTCCATGAATGCTATCAGCTATATCAAAGCTATGTGATGCAAGACATGAATGCTATTAGCTATAACAAGGCCATGCGATGCGAGGCCTATGTAGCCAAATGTCATATGCGAGATGCAAAACAAGCGTGTCAGTACTCATCAAGCGTGTCAGTACAGTTCCTCTCTGTATATCACCGGGGTCTGATACACCTCACACTGACTGCCTCCTCCCTAGCTGCACAGTCAAGCAAGTGGAAGAGATCACACTATCCGCCTGACCAGTAGTCTGCCAATACCTACCCGGCTCGTCGATAGTAGACTCATTTGAGAGCTGGTCAAACTCAGCCTAGCTTATAGCCCCCTCACTCGAGCGGATAAGGCCACACCCCCTTCCAACCGACCACGACACAATGGGAGACGCGGCTTACTGGTATTCGGCACTCGGGCGCTCGTGTATCCACTCGGTTTAGACGTTGGAGCATTCCCTGGTACCAAAAAGGTTCTGGAATTTTCACCCAAGGACATCCTAAGTGCCCACAATGCTAGAGTCAATATTTCTGATATCCGATACGACTATCCACGATGTGCCTGTGGAGGCCACGGCCCTAATGTCGCTAGGGCGTGCAGTGATCAAGTCACACATATGCGAGATGCATGAGTCACACCGTACAAACATGCAGCAATTTCGCGCGTACCACGCTCTCATGTCGGGCACTCCGTCTCATATGGAGCCCCGTAAATGTCTCAGCCCAACGGCTTATGCTATGATCAACCATTCCTCATATCAAGCATACATATGATGCGTATGAGCGTGAATTATGGAGTTATACTAAGCATGTTATAAAGTAATGAACTATCCTTACACCGAAGATGGGCCTAAGTGGCCTACACACAACAAGTACGGGCCTATTAATGGGCCTTAGGGAGAGTTATAATGTGGACATTTAACCAACATTTTCTTACAATGTGGACGTCAAACCAACATTGCTCCCAAGGCATAGCCCGCCATAAAACATCACTACACAAACCATGGAGGAATCACACATTGCAATGGACCCTAAGAACATCCCATTGGGCCTTAAATACATCAAATGGGCCATATCACATTGGCCTTATATTCATCAAGTGGGCCACATCAATGGGCCGCACCAATGGGCCTTATGTACATTGCAATGGGCCATAACCCATGAGCCTTAGAATACATCACAATGGGCTCAATCCATGGGCTCCAAATACATCACAATGGGCATTAACCCATGGGCTCCAAATACATCACAATGGCCTCAATCCATGGGCCTTACATTCACATCAATGTGGGCCTCCACAACAGCCATAAATATGACAAGATGAGCCTAATCACTTGGGCCTTATATATATACCAAGGTGGGCCTCAATGAATGGCCACAAATAAATCAAAATGTGTATATACACACACACACACACACACACACAAATGAATCATATCAAAAGATCAAATGGACCGCACCCCAAATAACAGTGGCAAGAATGATTTCCACCATTAAATTCTCAAGGCCCACCATAACATTCATTTTCTATCCAAATCTGATCATAAGATCATATAGCCCTGAATTAAGAGGAAAACAAATTTCCTAATGATTCAACACTTCTATGACAACAAATGTCCCGATGGCAGACACTCAATCCCCACTGGTTTTTGCTGCGTGGTCCACTTGATCCTAGATCTGTCTTATTTCTGTCCCAACCCTTAAAATTATCTGTTAAAATGGTTGGATGCAACACATGCCTCATGGTAGGTCCCATGAAGCCCCACCAACATGTATATATTATATAATATAATATATAATCTATATATAAATATAATATAATATACACACACACACACAACAGGTGCAGTCCCACACGCTGCATCACACGTGCAGGGGGGCGGGCGTGCACAGATAAAACACATACTTCATGGTGGGCCAGGGTCCTTGACCCTCCCGTCCATGGGCGGATGGTGTGGAGAAAACACATGCATCACCGTCAGTCCCACGTGGGGCCCACTATAACGTTTATTTCCCATCTAACTTGTTCATAAGGTCACGTAGGCTAGGATGAAGAGTGAAAACAAATTTCATATTGACCCAAAACTTCTGGACCACGAAAAGGGTCCCAATGGCAAACGTTTAATCAACACTATTTCTTATGATGTGGGCCACCTGAGCGTGGAATGTGGCTAATTTTTGGAGGGGACCCACTGCTGGGAGTGGCCCACCTAATGAACAGGTTGGATGACGAACAAACATCATGGTGGGGCCCACGGCTGGGACCGTGGGTCCCTGCCCGTTTCACAGTGACACCAGCAGCGTCCTGCTGCACTGCAGTAGTTGAGGCGCTGCACTTATTTTTTTATTTTTTTCTGAAATCTCATTTTTTCGAGGGTTTTCGTGCATGGGGCCGACATCGGATGAATCCACCCTGCCCACTGGTTTCTACAGTGCATTACAAATCCATCAAACCCAATATTGGGCATCTTTCGGCGTATAGAAAATTTTGAATGACTTTAAATGGTGAAAATCATTGTTTGCTAAGGTACGGCCCACCAGTTAGTCGGATCAGCTTCATTTTTCGACTCAACACCTAAAATGGGCTGAGGAATGGAATAAATGGCATGGATTGAATACATACATCAAGGTGGGGCCTGAGTGAGCGGTTCACCCCAAAACCAAAAGAAATCCTTTTTTTTATTTACAATTCACGTCCAGCGTCTCTAAACGCTGGACGGCTTGGCATGACACATATATGTAAGGTGGGCACTGCTCAAGTGGGCCACCAATGATGGTTGGTGGTATGGAACAACACATATAAAGTGGGCCCCACCTATAGATGGCTTGGATCAAATACATGCTTTATGGTGGGGTCCATCCGAGTGGGCCACACGGGCACATCATCACATGAAAATAAATGAAAGAGAGAGAGAGAGAGAGAGAGAGAGAAGAGAGTGGGACACGTGTGATGGAGGGCTCTGCCACTATGAGCGCTCCCTTGTAAGAAATCATACATCAAGTGGATCCCAATATATGTGGGCCTACCAAATCAAGGATCAACGGTGGAAATCTCTTCTCCACCCAAAATGGACGGTCTAGATGACCTCTTTTCATGCAAGGGAAAAATAAACATCATGATGGGGTCTATGGAGAATAGCCCCATCATGGAATGATCATGAGGATCAAGGTGGTCCATCCGCCACATCAAGGGTCCAAAGTGAGATCCGTACCATCGATCGGTAGGCCTCACTTAGCCCATCATCAAAACATAGAAAGATCTAGCCTAATAAGCACCCATCATTCGATCTTCTTGGTTAGTTGGAACGCTGATCTCCTTGTGTCTCACTTTGATCGAGAGGATGAGAAATGAAGGGCTAGGATGATGGATTTTTGAGATAGAAAGTGGGCCACACACAAAATCCTCTTATGGAGGTTGGGAGCTTGGACGTTGGAAATTTTGGTGTTTATGGGTTGCTTGAAATTTGTGAAGAGAAAGAGAGAGAGAAGGAAGAGATAAGAGAGAGGAAGAGTAGCTTAGGTAGGCAATGATGACTTGTAAGAGAGGGTGGCTAGCAATAAGTGCTTGTAAGAAGGGCTAGGGATAGGGTGGCTAGCCATAAGTGCTTGTAAGAAGGGCTAGGAGTAGGTAGGGTGGCTATAGCTAAGGTAGGGTGACTATAGCTAGGGTAGGGTGGTTATAACTAGGTTAGGGTGGCTATAACTATGGTAGGGTGGCTATAGCTAGGGTGATGTCATCCATCACCCTCATAATTACCTAGGGATTTGTACCACATGGGATGGGTGGGTCCCGCAATATGCGGTCCAAGGTCATTATAATGCACGGCCCACATCTTATGATCTAAGCGTCAGATTGACGCACGAGACGCGGCGTTGGAATCGCAGCAACGGTGCGGTCGTAATGGTATAAGTCTCAGATTAAGCCAACTCAGATCTACAGGATACGACTTAGGATCACTCGCAAACGTTGATTATAGGTCACAGGTTACCGAAATTCGTCGAAAATGATCGCGGGAGTTGACAGAACAGTACGGACTAGGAAACGAGTCTTACACGGTGTCCATACCACCATGGTCGGCTCACGAGTCTTGAGGATCATGGTACCATGATTGAAGGTGAATCTTTACAATGGTGAGGGGTACCTTAGATTCAAGCAGTTGCATTCATATATGGTAAACATTCAATAGGTCAACCGGTTCTTTAGACAAGCTCGATTTGATACGGGCACATGCTGACATGATCGACATGGAGCGTATAAGTGCCCCTCTCAGCCTAGCCACTATCGACAGTCGACGTACAACCCGTATCTTTCGAGTTTTACCCGAGGTGGCCAACCCTAATCCGTCCACCCAAACATGGGCATTTACCGATTGCCTGAACTACGATCGTAGCCCTGATCCTATCTAAATCATGCTGACACACACGCATAATATATAAGCCAACGTTCAATAAGCAATCCTGATGAATTCTCATTCAGGCATTTCATCAAATACATAGACCATGTTAACTACAACGTGTATCTTATCAATTTATTACGTAGAGAAATACGTATGCATACGATAACAAGGAATCCTATGTTAACAATCATGACAAGCATAATTCATTAGCTATTTTTCATTTAGGTATTTCATCAAACACATAGGCTATGTTATCTACTGTTACGGTTCATAGATTTATTACATAGAGAAATAGGCATGTTTAAGACAACGAGAGGTCCTACAGTAGCAATCATCGCAAACATAAATCATTAACTATAATGAAGGCATTGATAAATCGTAACCTAAGCATTTATAGTCTGCACCTTTCGGTAGTATGCCCGACTTAGACTCGGTCCTAGTACTATGTTTCCAAGGAAGGAACATCGGTCGCCTAAACGAGTCCACGGGTTAGTTACGTTAGAGAAAAACCATTCAGGAACCTACATCACCATAGGGGTTAGTATTTCTTACCCTAGGTCGTAGCCGAAGGAGTTTCGGTAGCAAAACGTGGCGGTGGTTAGGCCCGTGGATCCATAGGAGAGGATTTCTTACAGTTGCAAACGATTTCCCAAACTCTCATCTTCTCTATTTTTCTCTTTTCTCTTCTTTCTCTCCTTAGGGTTTACCAAATTCATATATGGGAGGGAGGGAGTGAGTTGGGAGCTATTTATAGCCCCAGACAATTTGCAAATGGCCCTAGGGCCACTTTGTACTGTATTTATACCTCACGGGTGGCTATTTCTAATTAACGGGGCTCTCAGGAGGGCCCACGGCTCATCTATGCCATGTGTAGGCTCCCTATCTATGTATTGATGCTAGTACCCAGTTTCGGTGTGATCGGATGAACAGATCAGTCATGGGATGCCCGTGTCAGATCAACGGTTATACGGGTTCAATCGAGGCCATGATTATAAGGATGCGTGCAGGGAAATTTCTTTTCTCTATGTGTAAAGTCTGGTCATAAATCAATGGTTCGAAATCCTCAACTTTACGTAAGAGTGGACAACCCAATTCACTTAAGTTTCAGTACATTTCCTTAGGGTATTTGCATTTCTCATGCAATTAACTCACGGCTCAAGTCGGGTGTTTCTGGACACTATCTGAGCTTGATTCTCGCGATGGTCATTCAGCCTAGCAGGATGGACATCGTCCTATAATTTCAAGGTCAGTGGACCCCCGACGTGCAGTCTAAGTCCCTTACGGAGTTTCAGTGTACTCTCGAGAGGGACAGGCCCATGGGATTTCTCCCAGGTCTTCGAATGGCGATGGGCCAGTAGTACTCATGATTCTAGCCCTTCCCATTTGTGGAAAAGGTGACCCAAGCTTAACCCACCCAATGCTTAGTATATAAGTGAATCTCGTCGAAATTAGATAGCCGGGCGTGGTCCTCGGGTGGTTACGCCCAAGGTTGTACTCGGGTCTTTGCACGAATTTTTCCGGGACGTTACAGCTTTGCGGCCCTACCATGATGCATGTGTTTTTGTTCACACTATCCATTCATTTTGCTAGCTCATTTTAAGCATGAGCTAAATAATGAGGCATATCAAAATATCATGAAGACCACATCATTGTAAATAGTTTAATTTAGATTTTTTTTTTTTTTTTTTTTTTTTTTTTTTTTTTTTAAACACCAGAGTGGGTACTTGAACCCATGACCAATGTGTTGAAACTCCTATGAGTCTACCATCGAGCCATGAGTAAGGACCCTGGATGAAGCTGACATTGGTATTTTTCTTTTTTGCCTGGTCATTCAAATAAACATTATGATGAGCCCTAGGAAGTTTTAAGGGTGGGCATTCAATCACTCTTGTTTTCATTTTGGGCTAATGCCTTAAAATAATAATTCAACATGAATAATTGACCCAAATGAGGAAGATACAAAATTAGGGTGGACCACACCAAAAGAAATGGTGTTTATTGACCATTAAAAAACTTTTATGAGCCACATAAGTTTTGGATCAAGCTGATATTTGTTTCACCCTTTTCATCCATGTCCGTTTGACCTCATCAAAAGATTGGATGGTCGTGGACCTTAGGATGTTTTTAATAATGGCCTTTCGATGACCACTGTATCTTCTTCATCTTTGAGATCACAAACATACTGACCGCCTGGATTTACAATCCATGCATTGATGTGGGCCTACGGTCAGGGCGCACCCAAATAGCTCGTCCTGGGTTTGCAGTAGTCGTTGCTAGGGTCAGTGTCGTTATCCAATCTGCCTTCCAAAATATCCTGTGATGATTCCACTCAGGTAGAATTTCATTGGGCCAGGTGTTACGGTGAGACATTCCCACACAAATGCATGTTTAAGAGTTATTAGTAAAAGACATTAAAACCTGTCCATCTCTATGGGCCCATCATTATGTATGTGTTTTATCCATGAGCCCATTTAATTTTTTCCAACAAATTTTAGAGCATTAAACCTAAAATGAGGTAGATCTAAACCTCAGATGGACCACACTACAAGAAATAATGGTGTTTGATTGCTTATTATTTAAAACTTACTAGGCCACAAAAATTTAGATCAAGTTTATATTTGTGTTTCCCTTCATTTATGCCTCCGTGACCTAATCAATAGGTTAGATGGAAATAAACATTATAGTGGGCTCATAGTTAGTTTTTAATGGTAGGTGTTTAATCACTTCTGATTTGGTTAGATAGGAAATAAATATTATAGTGGGCCCATAGGAAGTCTTTAATGGTGGGCGTTCAATCACTATTGTTTTAGTATGGTGCGGTCCACTTGAGATTTGAATATGCTTTATTTTTGGGCTTACCTCTAAAATAATGATCCAAAATGAATCCACGCAGAGATAAAACACACATCATTTTAGCCCACGGTGCACCTTCCAGTAGGGACGCGGTTTGGCTAGTGACGTTGCCACTAGCCAGTTGGTGCTATGTGGGCCCACCATGATTTATGTGTTTTATCATACAATCCCCTCATTTTTAAACAACATTTTAATAATTTATCTTATAAATGATTTAGATCAAAATACAAGGGACTATATCATAGAAAATAATAGTACAATTGAACGGCTATCATTAAAAACCTCTCAGGATTACTATAATATTTATATGACATCTAACCCAACCACGTAACCAAGGGAAAAATCTAATGATCCAGAACATTTGTAGACAGGAGTAAAGTTTTGGGTTAATATGGTAAAATTATCTGAGAAAATGGATGGAATGGCCTACGTCATGTTAGGGTCCACTTCACACCGACGACTAATAATTGCAGAGGCTACTGGCAGTGTCGGTCTGCGATCGAGTACGGTAAAGAATATCCGCAGCCCTTTCCTTCGTAGAAAGAGGAAACGGAATGGCTACTCCCCCGCCACAAGCCAATGGCTGGTGGTCGGTGCTCCGTAGGCTCCACCATGATGTATGTGTTTCATCAATTCCGTCCATCTATTTTTCTAGGTCATTTTATGGTATTACAAAAAAAATTCCTTATATACCAATCTCAAGTGGACCACATTATAGGAAACAATGTTGAATGAACGTCAACCATTAAAAACTTTTTGGGACCATAAAAGTATTGGATCAAGCTGATCTTTGTTTTTTCCCTTCATTTGGGTTTGTATGACCTAATGTCAAATAAACAGTACACTGGGCCTTAGTAGGATTTAAATAATGCATATCCAATCACTATTGTTTTCCTGTGGTGTGTTTCACCTGAGATTTATATCCCTCTCATTTTTGGGCTGAAGCCCTAAAATCATCTTTAAAAATGGATGAACGGAATGGATGAAATGTATACATCATGGTGGGCCCCACAGATCACCGACTACCAGCCACGGGGCTGGTGTCAGGGGGAGTAGCCAATCCGTTCCCGTAGAAAGAGTGGGGCCATGCTCAGTCATGTACGGAAGTCTGCTGTCAAATGGCTAAGTCATTCCGACTGATTCTCTTTCTCAAACCCCACGCGCACGGGGCACGTGTCAACCTGGCAAGCGTGCTGCACATTTAGTGGTGCACAAGGTGGCCCTGATCGTGTAGATGAACTGTCCCACTCCTCAAGTGGGCCACACATGCACATCGAATGACCATTGCCAGGTTCATAAAACCATTGCCCACGCCTGTACCGAATCCGTCCACATTGGGTTATGTGAGGCCCACCGTGATGTATTAGTTTTATCCAAGCCGTTCATCCCATTTTCCATATCATTTTAGCGTAGTAACTTAAAAATAGACAGATATAAGACTAAAGTGGTACATAAAATGGGGATTAAACTGCCACTATTAGAAACTTCTTGGGAGCCGTAAAAGTTTTGAATCCCGCTGGAATTTTTGTTTCCCTTCTTCCAGGTTTTTTGGACCTTATTAACATGTTGGATGGAAAACAAACATGATGATGCCTTAGGAAGATTTCCATTGTGGGCATCATCATTACCACAGCAGTCTGTGGTTTGGTCTACTTAGAGCCTCGAATCTGCTTCAATTTTTCAATCATTGATCTGAAAAATTGTATGAACCATGGTGGGCCTCATAGAGTCCCTACCTGACCGATTAACGTCTAGGTGGGGGAGGACGCAATTCGCTGCCCCTTTCAGGTCGGTGGCACCGTTGAGGAGAGGATGATATACAGGGCTGTAGAGAGCCACGCTAGTTTGAAAAGCTGGATTTGCTCGGCTAGATGTAGCTTTGCTTGACTTGGCTTGTATAACGACCCGGTGCAAGCCAAGCTTCAAACCACCTGGCTTGTTTTAAAAATGAGCTAAGTTCAATCATAGTGTATCTTATTATGAAGTTCAGCTCAATTCAAATATATATTATATTATATTATATTTAAAATATATAAAAAAAGTTAAAATATTATATTATTAATTTAATATTTGATTTAGAAGTTGGGTAAGAGTGGGTTGAGCCTGTTAAGCCGGGTGGGAAGATTGAGTTGGACATCGATTGGGTCGGATTGTTAGGTTGAGTTGGGTACAAATTGGATCAAGTTGAAAGTAGGCTCAACTTAACTTGAGATAAGCTTACCTCGACTTGATCCACTAACTGTCATCAACTTGACTCAAAAAATTTTATAAACAAGTCAATATTGAAAAATTAGTGGTTTTTAACAAATAATAAAAACAAAATTCGAATTTTCAAAATTTCGGGATTTTCCCGCCAAAACGTATTTTGAATTTTTTGAATTAAAAAGTGCGGTGTGTGTGCTTTGTCCCACATCGAAAATGTAAAAGAAACTTTTGTGGTTTATATGAGATGTTGTGAAAGGTATTCTTACTTGGAGCTTTTTGGAGGAGATAAAACTTAGGTTGCGTGTTCCAGTGCGAAGCACTGGAACACACGCACGCACGCCACTGCGCGCCGGCACGGCACGGAGGCACGGGCGTGGGCAAGTGAGGCAAAGAGGGTCAGGTGGCGCTAGATGGCGCACTTTGCAGCCTTCGCACGTCCCCATCGTGTCGCAAAGGGTCGCTCCTTCGCGACCTTACGCGACCGCCAAGTGCGATCGCGGTGCGATGGGTCCGGTCGAGCCTTAGGGGCGGTGTGGATCCGAAATGAGCCTGGGTTTTATAGGTGATCGAGAACGGTCGGATCTTGAATCCGAAACGTCCCACTGCTTTCTACAAACGGCTCTCGCCTGAAAGCCAAACGGTCCGGAAACGGACGGGCCAGGATGATCTAACGGTCGATCTTCGATCTAATGACCGTAAACGTCTGGAATTAAGGACAACGGCGAAACGTTTTCAAACGTTCGGACCATTGATATCACACAAAGAACGGTCTAAAACCCGAGGCCTATATAAACCGGACCATTCCGGTTCGATTTTATCATCTCAAAATACCATCTCTCCCATCGATAAAATACAAATCCATAGCTCCTAAAGAACACTGTGATCATCTCGACCGCTAAATCATCGAAGAAATCTATTGCGTTAAATTGTTCCATAGTGGACCTATCGTGATTGTGCAGACGTCAATCCGGATAAGGCTTGTCTTATCCTGGAAGCAATTGTTTGTAACCCATCGCCAGTGATAAGGGGACGGATCACGCTTTAAGGACACGTATTTTATACGTGATTCAGCCTAGTGAAATTGTTATTTTTTCAATTATTTCTTTTCTGAATTTCGGTGTATTCAACTAAATTTTCTAACAATCTTAAAGCGTGAATCCATGGACACCGAAAGTGTTGCATCAGTCAAACTGATGAACCAGGATCTGATCCGATTGGACCGATTCGATGGTTCAAATTTCACTAGATGGCGACAAACTGAAATTCCTGCTGACCGCTCTGAAGATCTTCTACATCCTGGACCCGACTCTCCACCTACTCTCAAGCAAAGGAAACAGACACTCAGTAACAAGTGGTCTAGATCAAACGCCAGGAAGATGAATCAGCCAGATCGTGGCCACATCCTTAATGCTCTCTCGATCGATTGTACGATTTGTACACCTGGGACCACATCAAGAAAAGAAATATGGAGCGCATCCGAATACAAATACAAGGTCAAGAGGAAGGTACATTGAAGTTTCTAATTGCCGGTATTTTGACTTCACGATGGTAGACAATCTCATTGCGCTGCCTAAATTCAAGAATTACACTTATTGTAAATAAAATAAAAGCCATAAAAATCGATCTTCCCGAATCCTTTCAAGTCGGAGCTATAATCGCAAAATTGCCTCCCGAAATTTGGAAAGACTACAAGAAGCTACCGCATAAATCCGAAGAGTTCACCCTGAACAAATCCGAGAAGCATTTTCGTATAGAAGAAGAATCTCGTGAATCGAGACAAAAAGGATGACGCTAATGGTGCATCCTCATCCAAGGTTAACGCAAAGAGAACCGCCATTTCAAAATAATTCCTATGAGAAAGCGTATTCCCTTAAACCTAACAAAGATCAAGGGAAATTCAGAAAACCAAAAAGAAAAAACGGCAAACCTAAGGGAGCTTGCTATGTCTGCTGGCAAGACCGGCATTTCGCCCAGTCAGTAGGGACCCAAAAAGCCTAAGAAAGAGGCTAATGCAAGAGACGATGAAATCGTAGCAATGGTCACGTATGAACCTAGTTCAAGAGAAAATTCCTGGTTGGTGGTATGATACAAATGCCACAGTCCCATGTATGCAACGATCGATCTTCTTTAAAACCTATGAAGACGAGACCAATGGTCAAGAGGTTCAAATGGGAAATGAAGGACGATCGAAAGTTGCAGGCAAAGGAACCGTGGAATTAATCTTTACCTCTGGAAAAAAGGTAATTCTGACCAACGTACTGCATGTCCCAGACATAAGGAGGAATCTTGTCTCAGGGGATCTCTTAAGCAAACCTGGGATTAGGGTTGTGTTTGAATCAGGCAAGTTGATCTTGTCCAAGAATGGGAACTTTGTGGGTAAGGGATATGCTTGTAATGGGATGATCAAATTATCTTTGAATGAAAAGGAATTCTTCTGCTTACGTGGTTGAGTCTCAGAACGCTATGGCATGGTAGACTAGCCCATATTGGCTACAAGATCTTAAAACTCATGGCTAAGAACGCTTAATATCATATAACGATAGTGACAAAATAAATGTGAAGTATGCATAAGGTCTAAAATAATCAAGAAACCATTCCTGGCGTTGAGAGATCGTCTCAAATTTTAGACCTAGTGCATACTGACATATGTGAACTAAATGGCGTTCTTGCTACCTGTGGAGGTAAAAGGTACTTTATAACATTTATAGATGATTGTTCAAGATATGTGTATGTATATCTGTTAAAATCGAAAGATGAAGCATTTAATGCATTCAAGATCTATAAATCAAGTAGAAAATCAATTAGATAAAAATGTTAAAATCCTTCAGTAGTGATCGAGGAGGAGAATATTTCTCTAATGAATTTTCTAACTATTGTGAAGAACACGGATAATTCATCAAGGTACAAATTTCCCTTATACACCACAACAAAATGGTGTAGCGGAAAGAAAAAATAGGACCTTAGTAGAAATGGTCAACTCAATGCTAATACAAGCACGGTTACCATTAAACCTATGGGAGAAGCACTTTGTTAGCCGCATGTCATGTTTTAAACAGAATTCCATCTAAGAAAACTAAGACCTCTCCATATGAAATATGGAAAGGAAGAAAACCAAATATAGGGTATCTTAGAGTGTGGGGTGTCTTGCATATATGCGTAAACCCGTAACCCAAAAGAACTAAGTTAGACCAAGAGCTATCAAGTGCGTCCTCAGAGGATATGCACAACATAGTAGAAGGCCTATAGACTTCTGCACTTAGACACCAATGTAATTATAGAGTCTGAGATGTAGAGTTCTTTGAAAATTCCCCAGTATTCATAGAGGAAAAGAATCTTTGAGATTCAATCTCCTAATAGAATAATAAAAGAAACACTAATAAAGAGACAACTCCTAGTGAACCTCGTAGAGTCAAAGAGCGAGAGTAGAAAAGAGTCTTGATCCCGATCAAATAGACTCTCAACGACTCTCCTTTCATCTAGTAGAGGGTGATAGAGAAGGTGATTAGGAAAATACCTATGGTTTTAACTATAGAAGATGAACCTAAAACCTTTAGTGAAGCTATGTCTTCAAGAGACTCCGCTTTTTGGAAAGAAGCTATTAATGATGAAATGGATTCCATAATATCTAACCAAACATGGGAATTGGTAAATCTACCCCAGTGTTCCAAACCAATAGGTTGTAAGTGGGTATTTAAGAAGAAATATCACACTGATGGTACGATTCAAACCTTTAAGGCAAGATTAGTTGCTAAGGGTTTCCGACAAAAAGAAGGAATCGATTATTTTGACACTTACTCTCAAAGAGGCTTCGAATAACATCGATTAGATCTTATTCGCTCTAAGATCCATACATCATCTTCATATCCATCAAATGGACGTGAAGACAAAGATTCCCGAATGGTGATCTCGATGAGAGGTTTACATGGAACAACCGTAAGGGTTTGTTCTACCAGGAAATGAAAGAAAAGTATGTAGACTAGTTAAGTCTTTGTATGGGTTAAAGCAAGCACCAAAACAAGGTGGCGATGATAAATTTGATTCTAAAGTTCTCATTTTATGGTTTTGACATAATATCATTGATAAATGCATATATTCAAAAGTATGTAATGATTATATAGTAATCATATGCTTGTATGTAGATGATATGTTAATAATCGGTAATAAAATGGAAGGTGTAATCGAAACCAAAAGTTTCTTTCCTCGCTTTTCAAAATGAAGGATCTTGGACAAGTGGATACCATATTAGGTATCAAAGTTAAAAAACATAGTGGGGGTTTCGATTATGCCAGCCTCTCATTATATTGAGAAAATAATAAACAAGTTTAATCACTTGAATATTAAAGAGGCAAAGACCCCGCTTGATCCAAGTATTAAGTTAAAAGAAAACAAGGAAGAAGCAATTGCACAACTAGAGTAGCTAGTGCTATAGGTAGTCTTATGTATGCAATGCAATGCACAAGACCAGAGATATAAGATACTGTGTGAGTAAACTAAGCAGTTTACAAGTAATCCTAGTGTTGAACACTGAAAGCAATAAGTAGAGTTCTAGGTTATCTTAAAGAAACCAAAGAACTAGGGTTATTTTACTCGGGAATTTCAAAAGATATTGGAAGGATATACCGATGCAAGTTGGATATCGAAAGTGTGGACAACAAGTCCACTACAGGGGTGGATATTCACCCTACGAGGTGTACCAGATTCGGGGATCCAAGAAACAAACATGCATAACGCACTCAACTATGGAATCTGAGTTCATAGCTTTACTGCTGGAAAAGAGGTGAGTGGTTAAGGGATCTTCTTTAGAAATTCCTTTCTATGCGAAACCTTTCTGCCTACTGCTTTCACTTCATCAGTGATAGTGAAGCCACCAGCGTAGAGCCTATAACGGTATTTATAATGGAAAGTCCAGACACATAAGTTTGAGACATGACTATGTAAGGCAATTGATTCAAGATGGAATCATTGCGATCTCATATGTAAAGTCAAGTAATAACTTACAGATCCTTTTATTAAACCTCTAACGAGAGAGGTAGTAAGGACAACATCTGAGGGATGGGGTTGAAACTCTTTACTCAAAGTTTCACCAAATGAAAGAAACCCAACCCTAATTTAGAAAATCTCTAAATATTGGGTTTAATGGGTAACAACAATTTACTTGATTAGTGAAAAGTTTCAAAGACTAAATAAGATAATAACCTCATCCAGAATGATAGTCTTTAATCAAGTTACAAAAGAGGATGAGTATTAAACTCTTAATGAAGTCCAAATAAACAGACAAGTGTTTTAACTAAACACTTGGAAGGATTTCACCTATGTGAACGTAGAAGTGGTGCCGCTTCTCATGAGACTTAGAGTTATCTCGGATCGCTCATGAAACAGGATAAGCACATGGCCATTAAAAGTGCTAAGCAAGATTATAAAGGAACACTTAACGCAGAGCTATTATGTGTGTGGCATTTTCTAAGCTTATATCATATAGGAATAATCGTTCAATGTCATGCAAGAACCAGAATTTCAAATAACTTTAAGATGCTTACACTAAGGAAATATTCAAATCGCAAGATATCTTTCTTTACATAATAATCATATTATTCTCGACAGAGTTTTCATTATTTTAAAAACCAAAGGGGGATTATTGAAAAATTAGTGGTTTTTAACAAATAATAAAAACAAAATTCAATTTTCAAAATTTCGATTTTCCAAAAACGTATTTTGAATTTTTTGAATTAAAAAGTGCGGTGTGTGTGCTTTGTCCCACATCTAAATGTAAAAGAAACTTTTGTGGTTTATATGAGATGTTGTGAAAGGTATTCTTACTTGGAGCTTTTGGAGGAGATAAAACTTAGGTTGCGTGTTCCAAAGGCTGGCAACTGAACACACGCACGCACGCACGCGCAACGCTTCGGGCACGGCACGGAACCTGCACGTGCGCGGGCGAGGGCAGGCAGGGTGGGCGCTAGATGGCGCACTTTGCACTTCGCACGTCCGCATCGTGTCGCAGAGGGGTCGCTCCTTCCTTCGCGACCTTACGCGAACCGGCGATCGCGGTGCGATGGGTCCGGCCGAGCCTTAGGGCGGTGTGGATCCGAAATGAGCCTGGTTTTTATAGGTGATCGAGAACGGTCGGATCTTGAATCCGAAACATCCCGTTTCTTCAAATGGCTCTCTCGCCTTGAAAGCCAAACGGTCCGAAAACGGACGGGCCAGATGATCTAACGGGGTCGATCTTCTCGATCTAATGACCGTAAACGTCTGGAATTAAAGGACAACGGCCGTAAACGTTTTTCAAACGTTCGACCATTGATATCACACAAAGAACGGGTCTAAAACCCGAGGCCTATATAAACCGGACCATTCCAAATCCGATTTTATCATCTCAAAATACCATCTCTCCCATCGATAAAATACACCATAGCTCCTAAAGAACACCGTGATCATCTCGACCGCCTAAATCATCGGAAGAAATCTATTGCGTTAAATTGTTCCATAGTGGACCTATCGTGATTGTCGCACGCGGATCCGGATAAGGCTTGTCTTATCCCTAAGCAATTCGCTTGTAACCCATCAAGAAGATAAGGGACGGATCACGCTTTAAGACAACAGTATTTTATACGTGATTCAAATTTCTAGTGAAATTGCTATTTTTTCAATTATTTCTTTTCTGAATTTCGGTGTATTCAACTAAATTTTCTAACAGTCAAGATCCAATGGTAAGCACAAAGCTAGGCTTGCGCTCGAGCATGATTAGAGCAAGGACAAGTCATGCCAAGCTTGGCCTACCTGGACTCAGCTATTAGTATCAACATAATGAGAAATCACTCAGTGGGCCACATGTACCGAACATTTACATGCACCTTAGTTGGTTTTCGGACTTGTTGACATTCGTATCATCCATCTGGACCTTCATAACTTCCAGCCCATTCCTTTTCTGTTACCTCAGAAAACGTCATAATGATTTAGATGATCCAAACTGTCATTTATGGGGACGGAGAAATGGACGAACAATATACTTCAATGAAGATAGTTCCAGTCCTGAAAGTTTAGTACCATACGGTTGCGGTGATTTTTACAGAGAATTGATAGAAGAGTGGATATTGTTTAGTACCTTATGAACGGTCGAGATAAATGGTATGGATGTCAACGAGTTTAATCCACTGGATCATCTAGCCCACAGAATTTACTCTGTACGAAACACGCGTCCACCGTTTTTATGTTTTTTTGGGGATTGGGGTGGGGACACCAATGGTCAGAATTCTTTCTTAAGATCTGTGGGCCACCATGATGTATGTTTCGCATCCACCCATTTAGAAGCTGATTTTAGGGATATCCACTCCATCCATGACCGAAACATGTGGCAGATAAAAAAGGTCAAGTGGACCACATCACAGAAAACAGAGGGGATTGGATGACACCATTAAAAACTTCTTTTGAGCCACAGAAGTTTTGGATCAAGCTGATATTCCCATTCTGCCTTCATAGAGGTTGGTTTCATATTATGAACGGGTTGGATGGCACATAAACATGCCGGTGGGCCCTAAGAAGGTTTCAAAGTCGAACGTCTTTATCCCCATGTTTCCCGTGGCGTGGTCCAACAGAACCATGGATCTCTCTCATGTTTTGGGATCATACTCAAAATGATATGGAAAAACGGAAGGACGGGATGGATACAACACATTCACCACGGTGGGATTTATCCAACCCGTTCATTCATTTTACCAGATAATTTTAGGCTTCAGCCAAAAACATGAAGCCTGTAAAAACATCAAGTTGACCGCACCAACGTAAACCGTGTGAATTGAACTTCTACCGTGGAAAAGTTCTTGGGGGCCACAGAAGTTTTAGATCAAGCTGATATTTGTTTTTGTCCCTTCATCCATATCTGTTTGATCTTATGAACAGGTTGGATTAAAAATAAACATCACTACGTGTTTCTACTGTGGAAATTAATATTTCTACTGTTTCATGTTGTATGGTCCAGTTGAGGTGTGGATATGCTTCAATTTTAGCCTCAACGCCTACAATGATCTTTAAAAATGGATGGACGGCGTGGATGAACCACATGGATTCACGGTGGGTCCAACAGAGTTTACTTAGTACGATAAGAGCGTGCATCCACTTGGGCATATAAACAGTTATTCAAACCATCTAATCCAGTGGAACCTATGATATTGATCATGACTCAAAATCTCAATGGACAGATAATCCTAGCCGTTTGCTTAGTAGACTGTTCCGTGGAGAAAACATCTATGAAAGACTAATTAATTACATGATCTCCACCCGTTGCTTTCGACAGTATGAGAGGGGTTTTCAACTCTTACAAGTGGTGCCGTGCACGGGAAATCCAGACCGTTGTTCTCTTGGCCCCACCTTGATGAATCATGCCATAAAAAATCTCATCTCCCGGGAGTATCCCAGCCAACCAAATTTGACTTTTTCATTTGCATGTGCGCTATTGCCATATCTCTTCTTAATCATCCATTTGTAGTCCGAAAATCAAAAGGCTAAGATGGTTCTACCCAGGATATTTTCTTCCTCTAACCCATCTACATCAGGGTGCAACAGATCAACGGATTGGATCACCAAAACGTACGCCCCACTTGTTAGAGACCAGAAAACCCGCCTATATTCTTCTTCTCCGCGAAGACCATTTCTGGTTGAAAACGATTTGTGTTTTTTTACGACTGTCAATCCCACCTTCTACCAACCGTCTTTTCTAAGCACTTTCAAACTTTACTTTTCAAAATTAAACTATTCCGTACATACACACTATTTGCATACGAAAATATACTTGCATTTATGGTGGTACCGGAGATCCCTATCTTATCCACGGTGGCACAATCCTATACCAGGAAAAATGCCAGCTAAACATCATGGCTACTGTTATAACCATAGCCACTAGTATCATCGCCATTGCTTTACTAAATTCATAGCCATTAGTTTTATGGCTATGGATCTAAACCTTAGTAATTTCTTCCACAACGATTAATGCATATAACTATGGATAATTGGGTGAGCCTAACGTGAAATTGAACAAACCTAACATGAAATTCAACGATCCTAATATGAAATTCAACAAGCCTCAAAGGAAATTGAGCGAGGCAAACATGAAATTCAACCAGGCTCAAAGGAAATTGAGCGAGGCAAACATGAAATTCAACGAAGCAAATAGGAAATTGAGCGAAGCAAACAACAAATTGAATGAGGCAAACAAGAAATTCAACGAGACAAACATGAAATTCAACGAGGCTCAATTTTATGTTTATCTCGCTCAATTTCCTTTAAGCCTCGTAAAATTTCATGTTTGCCTTGATAAATTTCCTGTTTGCCTCGCTAAATTTCCTATTTGTCTCGTTGAATTTCATGTTTGTGTCGATCAATTTCCTTTGAGCCTCGCTGAATTTCATGTTTGACTCATTGAATTTCATGTTTGCCTCGCTCAATTTCCTTTGAGCCTCGTTGAATTTCCTGTTTGCCTCGCTCAATTTCCTGTTTCTCTCGTTGAATTTCATGTTTGCTTCACTCAATTTCCTTTGAGCCTTGGTGAATTTCACGTTTGCCTTACTGAATTTCATGCTTTCCTTACTCAATTTCCTATTTGCCTCGTTGAATTTTATGTTTGTCTCATTCAATTTCCTTTGAGGCCCATTGCATTTCATGTTTGCCTTGCTCAATTTTCTTTGAGCCTTGTTGAATTTCATATTTGCCTCGTTCAATTTCCTATTTGACTCGTGGAATTTCCTGTTTGCCTCACTTAAATTCCTATTTCCCTTGTTGAATTTCATATTTGCATCGCTCAATTTCCTTTTAGCCTCGCTAAATTTCGTTTGAGCCTCGATGAATTTCATGTTTTCCTTGCTCAATTTCCTATTTGCCTCGTTGAATTTGGTGTTTGTCTCATTCAATTTCTTTTAAGGCTTGTTGAATTTCATTTTAGGCTCGCTCAATTTCATGTTAGGGTCGTTCAATTATCTATAATTGTATATACTTTTCGCTATAGAATTAGTAGCTACGGTTTAAATTTGTAGCAATAGATCTAATGGCTACAAATTCAATGAGGTGAAGTTACACTTTTAGTAGCTACGGTTATAATCCGTAGCTGTAGCTCTTTAGCTACCACGAATGAGATGAGTTACACCGTAGCACCATATATGCATGAGTATTGTCGTATGCAAATAGTGTGTCCGTACAAAATAATTTAATATTTTCGTACGCAAATAGTATATCCGTACAAAATAATTTAATTTTGGAAAGTAAAGTCTGGTAGCGTGTTGAAAAGACGCTGGTTGAAATGTGGGATAATTGCCGGAGATTGCCCAAATGATTTTCCTGGAGAAAGATGCTCCTGTGCTCTCAAAGCAATATAACCTATTGTGCTCCATGTTGCATTGAGACACTTTAGAAAGTTCAATTCATTGATCTAAACGGTTCATTAGGTTCAGAGAACATACCATGGGCTACCATGCTAATACTACACGTATCCCAAAAAATAATAACCAATTGATAAGTGGTCTTTAATTCGGATGGCCAAGATCATCTACATAAAAAAGTACCGCTTTTTTTTCGGCAATTGCAAACCTACATACATGGCTTCAAAAACGGATGGCTGTAGAAAATCGCATCCGTACGAGTTTTTAATGGTAGCCTACGAAATGTGTCCCGGACCTAATGAACAGTTCAGATCAATCGAATGGACTATCCAAGTGAACCGCTGCAACTAGAAAACGACTGGTGGATGCAACAACGGGGACTCGTTTGGTGTTCCGCAAGGACACCCGAAAATCTATTATGTTGATCGTTGCTTCAGTTAGACTGGTGGGTCCACCGGATGAGCAGCTTGGACTATCACACGTTTGTCGCATTTAGGTGTTTGAGAGGATTGGCAACAAAGGACACAAGCGTGGCGTAAGGCGGGACACGATTTGGGGTGCCCTTGCGCGACTACAAAAGCCCTTATCCGAGCCTAGTACGCACACAACCGACGCATCGGTACGGACCCCAGACGCAACCGAGCGTCGCAGAGCGCGTGCCGTTTGGCTTCCTTGCGTACCTCATGTAGGTACATATCTGCGGTAGGTTTCCCCAACTTGGAGGAAATTTTTGACGTACATAAAATCCACTCCGTTCATCAGTAAGAAAATACTTTTTTCCACCTATGTCCTAAAAATCATTATGATTCGATAGTTACCCATTTTAAAACTATACAAAAATCATTTAATTCTCGTTATATGCCTTACGTGAGTTTTTAAAGACTGAGATTTTTGGATGATCCTTTTTAAATGATAGTAAATACCAGATGAATAGATTGGATGGGGTTCTAACACCACGGTAGGATCCATACGAAACTAATGTTGGACATCCCGTTCCAAATATTTCCTATGGTGTGGCCTACCTAAGTTTTAGAAGATCATGATTGTTGGGTCTGATAGTTTAACACAAGATTTCATACCTGATGGACGGCTTGGATCTAATTAAAACTCCACTCGCTTGGCGCTCGATTAGCGGGAGGTACCGAGGTATGGTTACCATTAGACCCTACGCGAGGCCGACGATAGCGACTCGCATGACTCGCTTCCACAGGAATCACAGGACAAAGACAATACGCACCGCGCGTGTGCGTATTGTAAGAACCCCCTCTAATAATTAAGGAATTGTCATATACCCCCTGAATTCTGGCATTTTTCATTTTCCGCTCCTTTTCGGACATTTGTATACCCCTTGCCGTCAGTCAGTCTTAACGGGCGTTACTTTTGAGTACGTTGCCGTCTCTTTCAGTGAATTGACGATTATGCCCTCAGTGGAAGATATTTGGTCGGATGCAAAGTTCACTAAAATGTATAGCCAGGATCATTTATATAATAGTAGGTTTAATCAACCGTTGGGATTCCTGAGTATTGATTATGATATAAGGCATCATGTTATCCTAACCATCCTATCTGTACCTTAGAAAACGAATGACTACAGTTATTTTATAATGGTTTTAATTATTTAATTTAATTTATTCCTATTAGACTATTAAACACCTTTTTAATTGGTTAGTTGTATGCATGAACTGTCAGATGTAGTCAATGTAGCTGTATAATGCATCATGAGTTCTAGTTAGGAGTGCAACTTACGCGACCAACCTAGGTTGGGAACCCATCCATGACCAAATTGAGCTCCAACCTAAGCTTAATTTAAGGTATTGAATATTCAACCCTAATCTAAGCCCAACTTAAGCTACCCATATCTCTTATCCAACCCAGAATCTATTACCACACTAGTGGTCCACTATATATTTATTATATTACACATATAAAGCTACTTTGAGATAAGTTGGGTTGGGTTGGGTTGGGTTGGGTCGGGTCGGGTTGGTTAACAACCCAACTTAAGGTGTTTTTAGTTGGGTGTAAATATATGTAAATGGTGGTAAATAGATAATGATGACTCATTATCATACATGTATTTTATCAATACTGTCCGTTCATTTTATCAACTCATTTTAAGGCTCTCTAACCTAAAATTATGGTTGTACACAAGTCAAGTTAACTCTGTCAATTCGATCGATTTGGCTGGGAAAAGCTCGACTTGCCTAGGCTTGCAATTGGATTCAGACTGAGTCGAGCTAGTTTTTGGAGCTCGAAAAAATTTCAAACCGAGTTCAAGCTTGCCTAAGCTCGACTCAACTGTTTTTAGTTGGGTGTAAATATATGTAAATGGTGGTAAATAGATAATGATGACTCATTATCATATATGTATTTTATCAATACTGTCCGTTCATTTTATCAACTCATTTTAAGGCTCTCTAACCTAAAATTATGGTTGTACACAAGTCAAGTTAGCTCTGTCAATTCGATCGATTTGACTGGGAAAAGCTCGACTTGCCTAGGCTTGAAATTGGATTCAGACTGAGTCGAGCTAGTTTTTGGAGCTCGAAAAAATTTCAAACCGAGTTCAAGCTTGCCTAAGCTCGACTCGACTTGGATCGAACCTCGACTTAAACCGACTTGAATTGAATAAGCTCGGTGACTCGGTTATTTTGATTTGGATTTTGCTTGCTGAGTGTTTGATGAAACGACTCAATGAAGTGTTGGCGAGGAATGAATGGATACGCTGAGTGTTTGATTTTGATGCTGCTCGCCAGGTGTTTGATTGTGATGTTGCTCTCCCAGTGTTTGATGAAATACTTGTAAAAATGTTGTTACTATTTTATATTATTTGAGAAATTTAAGATACATTAATTCTACATGTTCGAGTAAATGTTGCACAGGCTCAAACTTGGATCGAAATGGCCAGAGCTGTTGATCGAACCAAGCTTAGCCGAATTCAAGCTAGGGTTTGTTATTGGTTGAGCTAAGCCAAGCCCTGTCAAGCACCCAGAGAGTTTTCAATGATATCATTCACTACCCACTATTTTCTGTCATGTAGCCTTCTCAAGCTTTGGATGCTTCATCTTTTGGATGGTGCCTTAGAATGATATGAAAAAAATAAAATCCATAGACAGCATAAATAGAACACACACAAATGGCCGAGCCCACGAATTATAAGGTTGAGTTTTGCCCTAATTGTTATAATTATTATTTTATCATCATTTACTGGTATTTACACCAAACCACCAAACCAAATAAGTTGTACAAGTGAAATATATTAATTCAAATTAAATTATCCAAGTGGTGGGACCTACTATACATATGCCATTGTACCAAATCTGATTGGTTGAAAAAGCCTAACCTTTGATTCGTGGACGGTTGATTCGTGAGAACTTGAAGTATTCCTTATTTATCCCATCAACTGTCACATCAATCTCCCCTGTCAAATAGTTAAGTAACCTATTTAGTGAAACGTTTTGATTTGTCATTCATACAGTAGTATAAGCCTCACCATTTAAACGGTCTGGCTTATGCCAGCGTCTATTTTTTTAAGTGCCTACCCATCAACCATCATGCTCTAAGTATAAAAAATACTCTTATACCAATAAATACTATTATGAATACTAAAGGAAAGATTACATCATCATTCAATGCCACCTTTTATAAATATAGGAAATATAAAATCCTTTGCACAGATGCCTTCCTACCTGGAAGATTTTTTCTTGGACGCAGATTGCCCACCAAGCTAAGTGGGGTCCACAGTAATGTTTTTGAGATATTGGACCAAAAAAATGAAGCAAATACAAAACTTGAGTGGACTGCAAGATGGACCAAAGAAAAGTGGGCAGGAAAATGTCCACCGTTGAAGCCTCTCTAGTTCAACTGAGATCTTTGTGTGCCATTCATATCTTTCATAAGGTCATTCCTACTGAGGTAAGTGAAAAAACAAAATAATATTTGCCTGACCCAAAACTTATATAGCCCCACGAATGCATCAATAATGAAAGTTCAATCTTTCTTATAGTTGTTTTTTTTTTTTCAGCCCAATTGAGTGTTGGATCTATCTCCTCTTTTGGGCCATGTCCTAAAATTATATGGAAAAATGAATCAATGGGTTAATATCTAACAAACATCATGGTAGGCCCCACTTAGCTTCCCGTCTTATGAAGTTGCACAAACATCACGGCAGGCCCCACCTAACTTCCCGTTTGGTGAAGTTGCCTTTCAAAGAAATTCTAAGTCGTTTCTTCTTTTGCTATACCATCTTTTAAAAGTTCATAGCAATTGTGACTTTTCCTCACCTTAAAAGAAGTAACACGATTTCTTCTTTTTCTATACCACTTTTAAAAAGTTATTAGCAATTGTAACCTTTCCTCACCTTACAAGAAGTTACCCAAAAGAGATACGATGATGCTCTGGAAAGCGTGATGGACGGGGACAAATTGCCTCCTCCCTGACTTTTATGGGTTTTATCCGTGCCATTCATCCATTTTTCTAGTTTAACTTTTTAGAAAGCAAGTAAGAAGAAACCCTCTTATTATTAATTAAGATTGTTTTCAAATTATTTAAATATATTAGTGGTGGTCTGGAATTTGGCCACGTGATGTATGTCTAAAGATTTATGCATGTTAGAATCCATTGGGTCCAGTTCAAACCAAAACTATTGACCCTTTTTGTTGAAATAGAGCGGTGCTTAGTCGAGAATGTGGTTAATTTACAATCTATTGAGCCAACTATTAAGTGCTATATCATGCGATTTGTGGAGATTAGGGATATTTCTCAATTGAGTCCTGTTTGCCTTGAAAAATCAAGGACTTTTAAAGTACAACAATTGTATGGTTGAACATAAATAAATAAAACATGAATGTGCAACGTTGAAGATAGATGTGAAAAGATGTGAATTTACTATTAAAGTTGAAATCACTGACCTGGCTGAAAGCAGCGGAGTGCTTCATAGAGCCGTGTACTGATGAGTGATGATCGATTAACACCGACGATTACAAGCTACTGTTGACCCAACATACAAGCATAGGTGGATGATTCCTAGAGTTAAGGTCTTCCTTCAGGTCCGACACATAGGCAGGTGACAGAGGGGAATTACAGCTAAAACTTCCTAGAAATAAGGTTTTCCTTCAGGTCCAGCATGCAGACAATAGATGAAAGAAAATTACAATTAAAGTTAAAGATAAGGAAATAAACTACTCGTAGAGTAACAATAACCGATTTGATGCTAGTTGATAGAGTTGTTGTTGGATCTGGCCCTTCTCTTTATGCATTCCTCTACTATTTATAGAACTTTTGGTGTAAGTGATAATAACAATTGCCTACGTGGCAATTCCTAATATCACTAACTGTACAGTAATGTTTATCCCTTTTTTTTTTTAATCTCAGAATTACATGCACGGCAGAACCTTTGGAAGATTACTCATATGCCGCCCATAAAACAGATAGATCATTTCTACCACGTGGCCTCATACACCATTCATCTGGGTTCACCCAGGTCATGCCCAAACAATTAAAGAAGAAAAGGGGCAGATTGAATGCTCAAATGAACCACACCATAGGAAGCACCATTGATAATGATGTCCACCGTTGAAACTAAGAAGTTTTTAATTATGAGTGTTCAATCTAGACTTTGTGATCCACTTGAGCTTTGGATTTGAATCATTTTTGGGTTCATATCCTAAAATGATCTTCCAAAATGGATGGATGGCATGGATAAAACGCACGCATCACAGTGGGCCCCGTTTAGCCCAATCATCCATCAAGTTAAAGAGGCCAAATTGTGCGTCTAAGTTTAGATGTACAGTGATCTAAAATATACTCCTATTTGATTATCTAAGTATAATAATAATAATAATAATAATAATAATAATAATAATAATAATAATAATAATAGTCCTATTTCAACAAACATTTGTCTCTTAATTAGAAGTCAGCATTGCTCAGCCAATTTAAATTTGGTTTGCAAAGTTTAGAGTGTATAATTTGATTTAAATATTTATCCCACATATAATTTTTAAGTGCGTGCGTATTAAGTGTCATATGTCAGAGTAGACTAGTGAAAGAAAAAGAGTGGATCGTCTGTGCTGAAGGCACAGTGAATTCCAGTGCCGCTTCTTCTTATTAGTCCAATCTTCAGTTATAACGTAGATGAGTTCGATCAGCTGATGAATCTTAAAAATAAAAACTAGAAGTTGCAGGAAGTGGAGTGGATTGCGTGAGGTTTAGCGTACTGAGTAAACTCTGTGGGGCCTACTGTGATTTATGTGTTTTATTCACTCCATTAATCCATTTTAAATAATTTAGGATTTTAACCTAAAACCGAAGCACATCAAAAGCTCAAGTGCACCACACCACAGGAAACAGTGTGAATTGAACAGAAATCTGTATGTATTTTTAATTTTTTCTTTTTAATTTTTCTCAACTGATGTCAGCTGATGTAATCAGTGCTGATGGGTACCAATGAAAAGGAAAGGCACTGGAATCCACAGTGCTTTCAAAACAACAATCTGCCCTCAAACGAATTATAATACACGAGTGCTGATGGAGACAATTAAAAGGAAAGGCACTGGAATCTCCTGTGCCTTTAACACAGGTAATCCACACGCAAGGAATTGATGGATAACATTTCTTAGACCCATCAATCTTTATTCCAATTGGCATCTTTGACTACTCAATCAGGTCCACTCACTTATTGCCCTTTTCATCGACAACACATGCAACACATGTATAAAATAATCTATGATCAAAAGAAAATTGATGGATAACAATGTCTAATAGGCTTGATATTTGAAATGTGGGCCATTCTTTTTAAGGCGCGCGGTGTATATAGACCTGATCGATAATTCATCCTACCATGTGAATCACCCATTGCAAAGTTCTCTATTAGTTTAATGTTAACCGTCTATCGCGGAAGGTCCACACCCTTGGGATTTGAGGATATACATTACCATGGACCTGAGTGGATAAGGTCTTGACTTTGGTAAGCTTAACTTTTGCTAGTACCAAAAGACTTAAATAAATACTTTCAGTCATAGTTCTATCATGATTATATTTGCTTAATTGTCGGGTTGTTACGGGCTTGGTTTTGAGTTGATAGATTTTATTGAAAAACGCAATGAAAATTAAAGGTTTTTGAAATATTTTATTTATATTTTTATTTTGACAAGATCTTCATTTACAACAGCTTATGTTTCTCCTCTCATGGAGTCTTGACTTTGATAAGCTTAACTTTTGCTAAACAATTTTAATCATAGTCATGATTATATTTGCCTAAGCGTGGGTTGTTATGGGCTTAGTTTTGAGTTTATAGATTTCAGTGTGAAACACAATGAAAATTAAAGGTTTGAGAAATTTTAATTTTTACTTTTGACAGGATATCTTCATTTAGAATAGCTTATGTTGCCATTAAAAAATCTAATTTCTAATTATATCTGAAACATATAATATTGTTGATTGATGCGACTGTTGATCTCCTAGTGCATGGAGCCTTTCCTTGATGTATAATAGGTGGAGGGTGAAAACCCACGTTAGGATCATTAGTAAGGCCTAAGGTCGGACCCGAGCCATATGAGATGTGGATTCTACGTTTAAGGAGGAGCATACCATGTGATAATGGTAGATAAGATCTGACCCGAGCCATATGAGATGTCGATTCTACATTTAAGGAGGAGCATACCATGTGATAATGGGAGTTAAGAGGCGGGGTGGTCCGCCCTTTCCTCTCTCTCTCTCTCTCTCTCTCTCTCTAACCCTCAAGTTGGAACATAAATGGAGCTTAGAGCTGGGCATCGAGTCGAGTCGGACCGAGTTAAGGCTGACTCAACTCGATCTGATTTTGAAATAGGCTTGACCTGAACTCAACCCGACTTGGTACCGAGTCCAGCATGCCTGACCCAATCTGAGTCTGGGTTTAGCCTGTACTAATCCAGACCAAGTTCGGCCTAGTCAAAAGTACCGAGTAGGGTCAAGTTGGCATCGAATCAGATCAAGAGATGAGGGAGGGAGGGAGTGAATAGGATAGAGAGAGAGAGAGAGAGAGAGAGAGAGAGAGAGAGAGAGAGAGAGAGAGAGAGAGAGGAGGGGTGGTGGTCAGGGCTGAAAGAGGAGGGAGGGAGAGAGAGAGAGAGAGAGAGAGAGAGAGAGAGAGAGAGAGAGAGAGAGAGAGAGAGAGAGAGAGAGAGGAGGAGGAGGAGGAGGAGGAGGAGGAGGAGGAAGGTGGTGAGGCTTCGGGCTTGGAAGATGAGGATGAGGGAGGGAGAGAGAGTTTGGGATTGGGTCGGGGTCGGGGTCGGGTGCGGTGGGTAGGGTTAGAGATACTTAAAAATTATGTTTTTTTTTTTTTATTATTATATACATACTCGAATCTGAGTCGAGTCTGATCGGATCGAGTTCCATGTTGAGTCAGGTTAAGTTATTGGGTAACTCAGACTCGACTCGATTTGAGTTTGGATTGGGCGAAAACTACTTAGTTCAGAACAATTCACTCATTCGGTTCAGATCAAGTCGGGTCTGAATGAGTCGGACTAGTCGAGTCAGGCGAGTCAAGTCATCTTGTGCCAACTCTAATGGAGCTTGGGCATTTAAAGAATTTTCTTACCTTAACCCTCCTTTCTATATATGATCTTAAGTAAGGAGTAAATTAGGAATTTTAAGAGGTGCAACCAATATAGTACATCATTACTCTACACGTTTCTATGTACATTACCATGAAGGAAACATATTTATCTTTTTAATCCATGCACCCTAATTGTTTAAATGCATTGAATATTTGTGATCACCATCTTTGAATAATTTCATGCTATCTCAAGGAGTTGATTAACAAATCTTAGTTATTGGATGTCCATTAAGTAGGGTTGAAAACAAATCGATTAAAACTCAAAGTTAATGGTTGAAAACCTATGATCAGCAAATTGAAATGTAACACCCCGTACTTTTCAGTACTCGGGGCCACCATGGATATTTAAGTTAATTTACACGTGTGTGGGAACACACGTAACTTACCTTACATGTCATCATTTGGTAACTCTCGATCTATCCATCTCAACCATCTAGTGCAATGTTTATTCATATATTAAGTCATCAGGCTGTTGATTCTCAAGATGGACCATCACATCGTCATTGAAGCCTGTTTTTAGGATTTTAAACTTTTAAGATAGATGAACCTAACCACCCATGATTTAACTTCAAGGCGTGGATCATCGGATTCACCATTCATCGGGTTTGCACCATCTCGTTGGATGAACCATCCTTTGAAAACAAAAGTCAAATTATTCGATTATAGGTCAACCCCTATATTGCATCTGAACATTCTTTAGGATCCCTAGAACCCTTTTCAACCGCTAATGTTCAAATGTGGAATGATCTGACCATCAGATCAACATAAATCCACAATTAGAACTTGAAGTTTAGAGGTATGGAGCGTACTTCACTCTAGGGCAATGCGTGCACACAATGTATGAACACTCACTATACACCGAACCATAACCATGGCCAAGCGGGCGCTAACCCAAAAATTTCCAGAGGAGGAAGTTTTCTTCTTTCCCTTCTTACATTCCTGCTCGTGTGCCATTAAATGGATAGAATCCATTGTGTGATCAGTGGTCCACCTTCATTAATCATGTAGAAGATCTGATCCATCCATTAGGTCCATAACATGTCATGGAACGATATCACGCTAAGTGACCACCTAATTTAGAAAACCAACCGCTAAAAATCCATTGATAATCAAAAGAAAGAGGATCCAGTCGTCAGACTGATGTGAGTCAACATTTAAAGTCCGCAACTCCCTTAATATGGCCCACCCAAGCTTTGGATCTGCCTCATCCTTTGTTAGGGGCCCCATTTGGGACCAAGGGACCTGATGGTTGAAGTAGATTTCTCATGAACATCATGTGGACCCCATTTTTTGGGTGCATGTGTAGACAATCCATGCGCACCCGATGTGCACCGAACGAAGAATCGGGTCAAACAACATTTGACCCGAAACCTTTCGTAAAAGAGAAAATTTCTCTCTTTTGTCCAATTTTCCCGCCAGTAGCTGATTCAAACGGACGACGCAGCTGGCCCATTGTGATCACCTTGGAAGGATGATCTGGACCGTCCATCATGACCGGACAACAAATTCGACTAGGGCCACCTGTTGGCGTGGTCTCACACACTTGTACGAGAGCACGGATGTGGGCCCAGTGAGAGGTGCGTGCATAACTCCCTGTAAGTGCTATGATTTGATTCCTCTTTAATTGTCAAATTTTATGTCTCAAAACTTCTTCTTATGTCTTGTGTTTATATCTTGATAAATCTGTTCGAGACACCTTGTCAACACTTGAAGTCGAGTTTAAAGAATTCTTCAAGCCTCATGATAGTTCAAGCTACAATGTAGTAGATTTTAAAGAAGAACTCAGGGTCAAGACTCAAGTTTAAGTGTAAGTGGAAGTTCAAGATTCATGTGCAAGTGGAAGTTCGTGCAAATAGAAGTTTAAGATTCAAATAAAAGTACGGGACTCAAGTACAACTCAAAGTGACATTAAAGCTTCTGGAGTAGTCAAGCTACATCAAGAAGAACTCAAGCTTTGTAAAGATCAAAGTCTAAGCAAATGAAGTGTTCAATGTCCATACTTCATATTCCAGGTTTGATAGACCATTAGATTGACCTTAGGGTAGGTCACTTTGGATACATAATTCATTTGAATATTATTACATGATTTTAGTTTATTCTAAGACCAGTCCTAGACCTTGCTCGACCACTCCTAGCACTGGTTCAACCAGTCTAAGAAGTTCCAGTCCTAGAATTGTTGTATTTTATCGAATTTTCTGGTTCGGCTACGACCAGTCCTCGAGTCTGTTCGACCGGTCGTGGGATGGTCTCGACTCGACCTTCGACCAGTCGTAATGCTTCGACTCAAACTCTAGCGACTAAATCAATTGTTGCACAACCAGTCGTAGAGGGGTCTCGACCAGTCGTGGACTACCTTCGACCAGTCATGGTCTGCCTACGACCAGTCGTACAATGGTCTGATGCGATCGCGCTCAAAAATTTAAAAATCAGTTTATTCCAAGACCAGTCGTAGTGACCCTAGGACCAGTCAAAGACGAATTTCTGCAGCTATAAATAGCACACGAATTTCAGAATTTTTCATTAAAAATTAAGTAAATTCAAGGCTCTACTCTGAGATAAGTTTGTGTTTGTTTTTAAAGCTATTTTGTGCATAATTGCTTTCTCTTTTTGCTAGCTTATTTAATTTGATTTTGTTCCTATATTCTAATCTCATTTGAAAAGAGGAATTACCTTATTCCTTCTCCTTGGAATCAAAATCAAATATAGCTACGCCCAACTGGTTTAAATCTAAAATCAATTAGAACTTAGAACAATATTAAAGTGAGTAGTGGACATTGAACTTCTATATTCGAACATCTACTCCGATTGGTTCTACCGGGCTGCTAAGAAAAGGAGAAATCCAGGTATTTTATAATTTTATAAATTCCATTCTATTTTAGTTTTTGTTTGAGATTCGCCAGAAAAATCTTAATTTGTGTAGTTGTCCGAGGAGAGCCAGAAAACTCAGAAGTGTGGGTTTTTGAATTGTGTAAGCCCAAGTTAAAAAGACACAATTGTAAAGGTTTTGGGTGAACCTGTGAAAACCTATTTGATAGTAAACGCTAATTCCCCTGTGTGAGGATATTAGGAGTGGGTAGCATTCTGTGTAGCTGTTGAAAGACAGTTGGTGTACACATAGGCGAACCATTATAACTCTGTCTTGTGGATTGAATGCTTGCTTAAATTTCATATCATTTATCATTCAATTTTGTGGAATGTACGTGTGGATGTGAATGTTATAACAATTTACATTTCAAGCAAGTGTGGGGAGTGTTGTAATAAGTTAGATCTTTATTTCTTGTAACATCCTCGATTTTCACTGTTTTGGATTTTCAAAAATCCTTGAATTTTTTTTTATTAACTTATAATATCACTTAACTGATCACTAGCATCCAACGTTAGCTTATACACGAGTGGTCTTGTCTAGTCATGATCAGACCATGTGCGAGCCGTCAAGCCAGGTAGCCCGATTACACTTAACAATAGCCCGTGTGGGCTGCCCAGCAACCGAGGAAGGTCAGAAAAATCTAAAAATTTAGAAAATCATAGATCTCACTGGGCTTGTGGTCCATCACAGACTGTGGACCCAGTGGACACCCAGAACTGGGATCTGGCACTACCCGAATTTACCCCACCAATACCAAAATTGAAATTTGGCACTTACAAATAAAATTGAGATACCAAGCCTTCCAGCCATCAGATTTCTTTCAAATTTATGGTGAATGTTTAATGTATTTTTCTATGCCCGCCCACAAAATCTAGGTCTTGACCGTGGAACGGTGACCATTGATCGCAAATCGGACCCATACGACCAAACCCCGCATCCGTTCGTTCCCAAATTTTACAAGGCCCTTCATCGAGCCATGGAGCACCTACCCTACAAGTTTCATGGCCAGAGGGCCACCAGAACTGCCCCAATTACCAGATCGGCCCCCACAGGGCCATTTATGGGACAGAAATGCTTTCTCAGATCATATATCCATTCATCCGTTCGTCCTCAATTTTTGCATGGACCCTAGTCTAGCCATAAGGCAACTATACGCCGAATTTGGTGGCCAGAGGGGTGATAGGACCTTAGAGCCTAGAAAGACCCTCCCATAGGTCTAGTATAGTAAAAATCTAGCCCTTGGGGCCATTTACACCAAACCTGGCATTATAAAAGGGCCTCATTTGGGCACCTCCTCTCCCCATACGATTTTGCTCTAGAGAAGGAAAGGGAGAAGAGAGAAAAGGGAGAAGAGAAAGAGGGGAAAGGAGAAGAAAGAGAGAGGGAAGAAGGGCAAGGTGGACCTTAGATCGTGGTGGGGCCCAAGGAGATCTCCCTTCCAACTCCCTATCCCTTCTCCAAGGAAATCCCTACACCCCAACCACAAGAATCATTCCGTTGATCGTCTAGGTAAGATCCCTCATCCATTTTCTTACAACCCTTGTGTGGGAAAGGGGTTTTTCATGAGATTCTAACATATAAATGTTGTCTTATAGATTCTGGCCATTTTACACCAAGATCCACATCTCCTAAGTCGATCTCAAGTCTTCAACAAATCCGAAGGTGCGGACTATTGTTCTTAGGTGGCCTAGTACCAATTTTTATACGAGCCTAATGATTTTGATTGTTGGATGTTATACTTGAAAGTCTAGAGGAACCCTAGGATCGTAGGTTGATAGAATTGTATGGATATGCATGTTTGGCTACCCCATGATGTTGTTCTTGTTTCCTTACATGATTTTGTGTATGGATGGTTGCATGCTCATGCTTGTTGATTTCTATATATATATTGTTGCTTAATAGTATGCATGATTTCATTACTCTTGTGCATGGAATTTCTCAAGATGGGGGAAGTGCATAACTTCCTCACAAACCCATACGACACACACACTTTATTTCATGATTGCTTGTTAGAAATATTTGATTCATATGACTGAGATGCATGAAATAGGATGTTGGTATGCTAGTTGATAACCTATGTAGTTGGCTTGTTACGGATCACCCTCCATACCCATGGGTTGGTCAGGAACATGAGGCAAGATGGTAGTCCCATCGGTAGGACTATACTAGGGCTAGACCCGTGGGTTTGGGCGAGTGTGTTTGTGTGGCTGTAGTTCAACTATATGGGTCTCTTGTGCCCGATGTCACTTGTCTCACGCTCGCTTGACTCGTGCAGTCTAACCTACTATCTGACTAACCCTGTATGTTAATCCTGTTTGCTCACATATGTATGGAACCTGAACCACCCTACAACCGTTGTAGCCTATCAAAAATTCACTTGCAACTGGTCCATAGCCTCGTGAGCCAGGCATGGTGGAATGGGACACTATGTCCCATCTGTCAGCATACGCTGGGGTACCGCGCCTCCCTGTAGTGACCGCGAGCGATCCCTTCCTTTCGGCACTCCTCATGTGCTTGGTGTCGGGGATGAGGAACCCGACGGGATCACGAACCGCGGGGACTCGGCCTCACGCGTTGATGGGGCCTTGGCCTCGCAACCAGTTTAGGGCATTGATACGTGGGGTGTATCAGATTCACAAAACTGTTGAATAAATGGACTTAACTAATAACTTGGCTAACACGATCGCATTGCATCCCATTAGTTAGGGTGGCGACTCGGCAGTCGAGGTCGCTCTGAGGGATTGTTGTCATATGCGATCGTTAGATGGAGTCGCTTGAGGAAGTGTTGTGGCGAGAGCATGCATCATATCATCCCGCATGTATGCATTTTAAATAAGAGTTATTAGGTGTTGATGATTGTCTGTTTTTCATTAAGTTTATATTATAATTGATGTCTGTTGTAATTTGAGACCAATAGTTCACACTGAGTTGATCACTCACTCCCACTCTGGGATGGTGTTTTAAAACACCAACCAGACCCATTCATAGATGCAGGTAACTCAGGGCATGAGGAGCCTGGGGAGGCGAGTTTGGACGAGGAGGACGGACTACTTGATGGGCGGCTCTCCATCGGCTTGATCGGGCTGAATTTGGATTTGCTGAGCCATGGGCTCAGCTTTACTCTTTTTTGGACATAGTCTTCTTTTGTTGTTTGTTGGGCAACGCCTTGGGCGACTCATTATTATTTTAGACCTGTATATATGTGTGATATCCTTCATTTCAGTAAACTGGTATGATTATGCTTCGTGCCTCAGTTAATTTCAAATTGCGCAGTTAAATTTGATTAATCATAAAAAAAAACCATAAATCCATGATAAGTGACACTCGGGAACTCGGGAGTCAAATTTATGCACGACCCCCCAATTTTCCCGGGCGTTACAGTCTTTCTAGGCTTTAGGGCCCTATCACCCCTCTGGTCACTAAATTCGGCGTATAATTGCCTTATAGCCCGACTAGGGTCCATGCAAAAATTGAGGACGAACGGATGAACGGATATATGATCTGAGAAAGCATTTCCGTCCCATAAATGGCCCCGTGGGGGCCAATCTGGTGATTGGAGCAGTTCTGACGGCCCTCTGGCCATGAAACTTGTAGGGTAGGTGCTCCATGGCCCGATGAAGGGCCTTGCAAAATTTAGGAACGAACGGATGCGAGGTTTGGTCGTATGGGAACGATTTGCGATCAACGGTCACCGTTCCACGGTCAGGACCCAGATTTTGTGGGCGGGCATAGAAAAATACATTAAACATTCACCATAAATTTGAAAGAAATCTGACGGCTGGAGGGCTTGGTATCTCGGTAAGTGCCAAATTCCACCGTATTGGTGGGGTAAATTCGTGTAGTGCTTAGATCCCGATTACGGGTGTCCACCTTGGGTTCAGCCTGATATGGACCACAAGCCCATGAGATCTATGATTTTTAAATTTTTAGATTTTCTCGACCTTCCTGGTCGGCATGGGCGGCCCACACGGGCTATTGTTAAGTGTAATCGGGCTACTTGGCTTGACGGCTCACACATGGTCTGATCGTGACCAGACAGGACCACTCGTGTATAAGCTAACGTTGGATGCTAGTGATCAGTTAAGTGATATTATAAGTTAATAAAAAAAAATTTCAAGGATTTTTAGAAATCCAAAACAGTGAAAATCGAGGATGTTACATTTCTGCACTTTATTTCAATTCCTTGCTATATAGTTATTTCTATTCAGATTGAGTTATTGATTCAAAAGACGTTCTAGAAATAAGGTTGTCCTACCATAAGCCCTTGTTTATTATGGTGTAAGGTTGTCCTTAGAACTGAATTTATATCAACCTCTCAGTACTTATTTGTTGAGATTGCATTGATTATAGCATTGTGAATTGATCTATAATTGTAAGGCTATCTATTTAATTTTATTCCACTGATTTTATTTTAATTTGGCATAGTCCTATTCACCCCCCTCTAGGACATAGCTTGGCCATTTCACTCCCCTCCCGAAAACGCAATTTTCTTCACTGTCACGTTGGCAATCCGAGGCAACAATCTCGTCCGCTCGTTTGAAGCTTATCTCAGCGCTTCTTTCGGTGTAAAAAAAGGGTAGGCAATCGACTGCGAGGCAAAACCAGCGTGGGAAGCCTTTCCACTTCGGGAAAGTCACGCTAGCGCGATCTGAGCCTTCCACCGAGCTCCGTAGATAGATCTCGAGCGTTCCCACTAGGGCAGCAATGACTCTATCCGAAAAGAGCTTCTCATCTCACAAGAAGACAATAATCAGCGAAAAATCTCATGAATAGGGGGAAACTGCGATGATTGGTGGGATTGGTGGCCCCCACAATGATCAATGGTCCCATCCGACCCATTCAAATGGCCCAAATCACCCTGTTAGGCCATGGATGAAAATTGACCATTAGCAGCCACCTCATCTTCTCCGTCAAGTTAAAAAACCCACCATGATGGTGTGGGCCCCATTTGTAGATCGAAGATACTTGTTCGATGGGCCACAGTGATGGAAATCCATCCCTTGTAGTGGATTGATCCCATGCATACGAGAAATAAAGACGAGAGCGAGAGTGTGGCCACCCCATCTTGACCGTTCGCTGTAACGACTAAAGGCGGGTGCAAGTGAGCCCTAAGCTTATAAAAGAGGCCCTGTTTTCTCAGGATTCCCACCAAGGTGCTGAGGGGTAGAGAGAATAGGAGAGAAAAGAGGGAGAGAATTTGATTGTTGGCACTGAGCTCAGTGCTGCATTGCACCGAGTCGACTAGGCTAGCTCGTTCGGGTCGAGTTAGGGCGAGTTCAAAAGCCCTGGTTCTGGGAAATACATGAAGAAATGAGTGATAGAGAGAGGAAGAGAAGAGAAAGAGAGGGAGATGAGAGAGTGCGAGCGCTGTCACCACACTCGCTACCCTGATGCGTCGAATCAACATAGTCGACTCGAACCAGACTGACTCAGGGCGAGTTGGGAGCCCTATGCTAGAAACAGGAAGGAGAGAAACGAGGAGCAAGAGGGAGGTTGTTGCTTGTGCATTGGGAGTCTGTCGAATTCCCTGACTCTTTGAATTGGCCCTCCTAGCCACCAGACCACAACAGCGACTCTGTCGACTGTCGACTTTGGCCAGGACCTGTTCAAGTAATGCTCGAACGCCTATCTCTGGGTAGAGTAAGTGGGTTCACCTATTCGGATTCGCCCAACGAATCAAGCTTAGGATAGTCAGCAACAACGGGTGAAGCCATTTGCCGAGCAAGCTCTCCAACATCAGGCCGTGGCAGCAGGTGCGGCCCAGGGTCATCCTTGGAACACGAATGGGATCCAACTCATGCCAGTTCAACCCAACGTGGCACAACCAGTTTGATTCGGCTGGTGCAACCGAGTTTAGAAAACTCATTTTAACAAATGCAAGGCCAAACTCGGTCGCCCAACGAGTTTTGGGTTGAGTCGAGACTAAGCTCGGCTCGTGTCTAACATGTCGCTATTGGGGCCCCAAGCCAGGGCCTGACCCACCAGCTGGAGTGCCTCCTTCCCTGATTCATGGTCCTTACCGAGTCAAGATGGAGGACAACTCGACTTTGAGGCTGACTTAGTGGGCCATGTTAATGCAAACGGTCCAACCAGAAATCAGGTCCACACCAACCCTAGTTAACTCGTTCCACCACTCTGCCATTGAGAAAATGGCCATTGGTGTGATGACTCAAACCGAGTCAACTCGGGTTGGCCCAGTCGAGTATCTCTGGGTTCAGTTCTCAAGAATGGAGTTCATTGCAGGACTGATGGCACAAGTTCCTAACACTACTAAACTACTAGACTTATGGATAACGGTGTAGGCTAATTAACAAGAAGCAAGTTTATTCTTTAACCCTTCATTGATTATGACGAATCTTAATCCTATTTGAATGATAGGTGATCTAACTCTTCAAAAGAAAGCCCTAGGTACCTGTGAAGTAAGAGTTTCCTTGTGAGAGGTGATGATTTCTTCCCCTTGAGCTTTCCATTTCCAAATTAGTCTAAGTGATAGTTTCCTTTTGAATCACAGTTGTTATTTTATAATTTGTGATCTCTTACACTAGTTATTGAATCTTAAGAAATAGCTTACATTTGAACTACAACTGATAGTTTGTAAACCGTGATCACATGCAATAGTTATTAAACCTTACATTTTAGTTTCCATTTAAATTCCAACTGATAGCTTATGCATATGATTCATGATCTCTTGTGATAGTTATGAATTTTATTATCAACATTTATCTTGCATGTTGTATCTATACACTTTCTTGTGCTTATAAATTGCTTGTGAGTCGCTTATGGAATTCGAATCACTACATCTATTAGTGGAAAACTCCACTTATGTATATGAACCCACACTTAGGATGTAATGGGACAGAATGTGTTAGAAATGGACCCTCAACTTGGAGGTTACCTTGGATGGTGGAATATTAACATGAGTTTACCGTCCATAGGTTGTTGTGCCTACGTGGCCTTTGGGGATAACCTTTTTACCGCCTCCATTTAATATTGCTCTATGTGACCTCTTTACCACTTCGACTTAACATTTACTTCGTATGACCTTTTTACCATTTCGATTTGGTATTTGTCCTGCGTGACCTTTTGGTCACTTTGATTTGATATTTTCCCTATGTGGCTTCGACGATTCATTCCCATATAATCATGTCGTGGTAAGCCTGACATATTGAATTATGATTGGCCACTAGTCGATGGGATTCCATTAAACATCCTAATGTGGGAGTCTCATGAGCCGGGGATGGTGGTATGAGATATTATGCCCAAGTTGTCGGCCTACGATGGGTGTCGAGCCCCCCTTAATGACCTTTGAGCGTTGTAAAATTGACTGGTTATAATCAGAATAATAACGGTTGGGCTAATAATGTATTCATAGCATACGGGCGATGACGGATGGCTGATTTCGGATGTTGTAGCACGTGCCCTTAGTTTTGGTATCATTTCCCTAGCTCTCAGACCATCGACTATCGGCTCACTTTTGGTGAGTTTGGCATTACACACGTAGGGGATGTACTTTCGCTGGTAATTAGCTACATCCATGGGTTTTGCCCAAAAGCTAACTGGATGAACATCCCCAGTTGATGTGCATTCACACATCTATGCATTTAAACAAGACTGAATCACGTATTGTTTTGAATACCTTATTCTTTAAAACTATGCTTGACTAATGCGGCGGTGTGTAATCTTGAAGGGAATTCACACTGAGTTGGCCACTCATTCATTAAATATATAACTGCACAGGTAGTGCAGGTGACTTAAATGATATTCATGTTCAAATTGATGAGGAGCATGGTACAATTGCTAGGGATGCATGGATGTGTCTTCCAAGAGAAACTGCGCGATCTTGCGGCTCAAGTTCATATGCATTTTATTATTTCTCGTGTTAAATCATGTATTTCTTGTAATTGTTAACATAGAGACATTGGTTTGTATAGGTTATTTGGGCAGCCGCTCGTATATATTGAATGTGTATGAAAATTTCCTTTATACTTGATTTGTTTCTCTTCCGCTAAATTGCTAACTTTGAAAAAGAAAAAAAATATATATGGAATTTAGATATTTTTAAAGGTTAACACTCGAGTTTTCAGAAAACGAGTCATATACTTGAGTTTTGAAAACACGAGGCGTTACATGAAAATTCATAAAAGTATTTTTTATCCCTTAAAATACACGATGAATGGTCCAAACCATAAGATCAACCTACATATTAATATCCCAGGTGAGCCTAGGATCCCATGTTGAATCGTGTGGATTTTAACGACCTTAATGAAACCACTAAGTCACTCTCACTTCTGGCGACTTCTAGGTAATCTTGTAAGACAAGTCAAAATAGAATCAATCAGGATCTCTCCATCAACACATCCTTAGGACTTGAAAAGAGCTAGTGTAACAACGAGTACCTTCTAGTCCACGCATAATGCATATTTAGATTAGTTATTTATCAGTAATCCTGCTAATGTAAGTGATTAAATGTCCAATCCAGGGAACCATCTATGATACATTCACACATTTATGTGGGATAAGGTGAAGGTACACCAACAAAGAGTCCATATAATGGTGGAGATTGTCCATCCTAGCACCAAGTAAGTACCCTTACATAAATTGACTAATCTGAATGGTCAACATACTTCCAAGTATTTGTATGTTTAAGTACTAAGATCCATGGATCACATTTGTCCTCGACCACATGCTGATGTGTCCAATCGTAGTGTGCCCAATGACAACAAACCCATAATAATAAACTTGTTTTACATAAATAAACTAAGCCAATGAGTAATGAATCCATATAAAAATAGGTCAAAGAATAACTAAACATTGATTTTTCAGGGCATTATCCCAACATAGGGTCAGATCCTACAATTCTCAAAATTGGGTACAGGTTCGACCATCATTAGCTTAAGTCCCTTCCTATTGAGTTCTCATTTTTAAGAATCCTTATTATAGGCTATAATCAGTTTCAATTATCTATTGGGTACCCATCAGGGCATTAGACCTTGGTTTTGAGTTGAGTTTGGTCAAGTACTCCAGGGCGTGTCCATGGTTGGGCCCACTAAATGAATGAGGTCATTTACATGGTTTGGCCCACCTAAATGAATAACTAAATAAGGTCATTTACATGGTTGGGCCCACCTAAATGAATGGATTAGATCATATACACGTATGTCACTATGACGCATGCATGGTGTAAACAGGCTCTCTTTGGTGTGTGTGGTTTAGCGAACATCATTCAATTACTTGAATAATTAACACATATTAGTGGTAACTGTGGTATGACATGTGAAGAGAAAAAAAAATGAGAGGGAGAAACTAAATTAAGGAAAGGATCCAGCCACGCCAGGTAAATGTGTCCAAGAAATCCAATTGGGACTCGTTAGACTTGGGTTGATCAGGTCGGTAACATTGGCAACCCTTTTCGGCACACCAAAAGGAAACTTGCTCTATTATCTTTTGCCCAAATAGGCTTGACAATAGGTTTGGTTTGATTTGGGTCAGGATTAGCCCAAGCCTAACTGATTTAATTAATGGGTTTAGAAATTTGGTCCTAACCTAACTTGACCCACTTAAAATTTTCTGTGGTATTAACTTGACTCGACACCAGTTATCTGGTGGTTTAACTAGACCTGCTTAAATTTTCTAGGGCTTGAATTCGACTCGAACTTACCCATTTAATTACAGTAGGGTTAGGCTCATCCAATCTGCCCAACTCGATCCATTTACTAACTGTAATATCTCATATTATTAGGTTTCTTAGCTTTTATTGGAGTTTTCATGCGTATGGGGCCTATTATTATACACTCATAGCCTATCAACTGCGGATCCAACAAACCAATGGTTTTAATTCTTAAACTATGGACCCGCCTGAATTCTTAAACATTCATTGGTTTCTAAATTTTAATAAAAGAAAACAAAATAGACACAAAGCTAATAACACTTGTTATTCTATAAGTGGTAAACACATTCTTAGAAAGTCTGAGAAGTCTAGGGATTAAAACTATAATAAATACTTTTTTTTTTTTTTTTTTTTAGATTATTGATTGGTTGGGTAATTTGGCCTTGCCCATTAATTCAATGTATGAGCACGTTAGTTCAGTTAGCCTTAAATTCGAACCTAACCCATATAGATAAATGGGCTACATTTTGGCCCGAGACTAGCCAACTACTTGACTTGACTTGGCTCGAATTCAGATTAGAAGCAGGTTGGGACAATTAACCTGCTGGTCGACTTGATCCATCTTCCCCTGTTCGTCCAAGCAACAATCATACAAATTGCATAGGAACTTCTTAGGATAGGGTGTGCAATGCTATCCTTGTCTGAGAGGAGGGGAGTGAATACGGGTGACACTTTAGTGGGTGTTGGTCTCTTAGAGAGGGGATTGCCTGCCACACCGTCTTAAGAAATTCATGTGGTCAGAAGTTAGGTAGGTTCCACCATGATGTCTGTGTGAAACTCAATTCATTCATTCATTTTGTCATATCATGTTAGGACATGAACCCAAAAATGAAGTAGATCAAAAATTCAAGTAGGCCACACGACATGAAATAATAAAAATTTGACAACTGTTGTTGAAACATTCATGAGGCCACATAAGTTTTGGATCAAGTCAATATTTTTTTGAATTTTCAATTCATACGAGTAGGAATGACCTTATAAATTGTTTGAATGGCATATAAACGTCACAATGGACCCATGAAGGTTTCAATGATGGGCATTTTCCTGTGCACTTTTTCCGATTATGCCGGCAACTTGAGTTTTGGATCTGCTTCATTTTTTGCTCATGTCCTAACAAAAGTTGGCCAAAAGGATAGATGGGTAGATTTTTCATAAACATCATAGTGTGCCCCACCTAGCTTTCGACTACAAGTGATCGAGTATTGCAGGCAATCTGCATCCCCTCCTCTCACATGGAGCGAATTAGGTGCAACCCTATCTCACCTAAGACGATGTGGCCCTTAAGTGTGCCCACCTTGATGTATGCATTCTACATCCAATGCTCTCCATCCATTTTGCGAGCTAAAAATGCAACATATCCAAGTCTCAAGCCAACCCTACCCTACGAAACAATGATGTTTTGTTAAAAACTTCCCTGGAGCTATAAATGTTTAGGTTGGATGGCAAATATACATTATAGTGGGCTCGAGAAGGTTTGCAATGGAAGAGAGTTCATCTAGATTTGTGTGGCCTTGCTGACAAGTTGGAAGGATGTTGTGCAAGATGCCTTAGATTCTGTCAATCTAACCGTGTGGGGGTAGGCCGCATTCGGTTTGACCGATATCCCATTGGTCCAACTGAATTAGTGGGAGAATCTCAGTTTGCACACTGTGAGTCGGTTTGATTTGGTCCGACTAAAGGTCCCATTTGGTCCGGTTACGCAGATTACTGAAAATTAGAGTATTTAAGTCCGATTGCGATTAGGGCTTAATCAATACAAGTGTTTTCTCTCTAAGGGCAAGAGTTTTGTGAGGTGAGAGGATTTTGGACACTTGTAAGGGCTTGGGAAGAGATTTTCTTAAGGGACTAGGGTTTTCCTAGGTGAATATCATAGGGAGATATCGGGTAATCCTTTAATAAAAGAAGGTGAGTAGTATAAACTCTAAAGTTTTGATTATAGTGGATCTCTGTACTTCGTGTGTGCTTTTTTCCTGTATTAAGATTTTTTTTCACATAAAATATCTTGTATTTTGTGTTTGCTTGCTTGATTTTTTGTTTATTTTGTTTATTGCGATTGTACTATATTCATTGAACGTGCTTCTACAAAGCACATGAATTAGTGGTGGTATTAGATCCAAATTTCTAATACCCAGTATTGATCCAAATTTGTTGTAGCTTGGGATTATATCATACTAGTGTGTGAGAAAGGATCATGAACTCCAACAAAGGAAAATAAACGTAGTGTGAGTTCTATTTCTAAGGGCCTCTTTGGGTGCATGGATTTGGAACCCCTGAATTTGAAATCCTTCTATTCTGTTTGGCACCCTGGATTTGGAATAAACTTTAATCCAAAAGTAGCTATGCATCGTATATTCACGTGGGTTTGAATTTAATTACTAAATCAACTTTAATATATCTAATTAGTGAGAGTATGTAATGTTTGACAAAATGGTTGTTATAAGCTTGCTGAAATATATACTTTGGCTGAAAATGATGAAATTTCAAGTCTCGGATGGGCCATAAGCACAAGATCATGTCCAAGAGACTAACCAACGATTTTTAACAGTTGATTTATATGGACAATGTTTGGACGACATCGATCATTGTATTAAAATAATTATAATGATGCAATAGATAGTCTAATTGTTTAATTAGTGGGTCATGTGCCTAATAGATTAATAGTCCAGTGACACATGTTACACATGTAACTCTTGGAAGTATTTTAGATGTAATCCATGCTTTCACCCTGGATTTGAAACCCCCCTTTTGAGGGGATTTGAAACCCCTAGTTACTTTATGATGCTAAACGACAAGGGGATTTGAAATCTCCTCAAATTTCCTCAGATCCCCCCAAATCAATGGTGCCAAACGACTCCTAAAACTATTGTCTACTTGACATTTGTATCCCTTTATTTACTGTTTCCCATATTAGCAAGGTCGTTTGGCACCCTAAAGTAACTAGGGGTTTCAAAACCCCTCAAATAAGAAGAGTTTGAAATCCACATTAAAAGTTTGGATTACATCTAAAACCTTTCCAAGAGTTGCATGTGTAACATATGTGTTACTAGACTATTAATCTATTGGACACATGGCCCACTAATGATATCCCAAAATAATTAGATTATCAATTGCATCACTATAATTACTTTAATACAATGATTAAATTATCCATGTAAATCAAATGTTAAAAATTGTTAGTTAGTCACTCGGACATGATCTTATGCTAGTGGCCCATTTGAGACTTGGAATTTCATCATTTTTTAGCAAAGTATATATTCCAATGAGCTTATTCCAACTATTGTGTCAACCATTATATATGTTCACTAATTAGAGATATTTAAGTTGATTTAGTAATTAAATTTAAACCCCTATAGATATACTTTACATAGCTACTTTGGGATGGAAGTTGATTTTGAATCTGGGTTGCCAAACACAATAAGAGGATTTCAAATAAAAGGGGTTCCAACTTTACAGCCCTATCATGATATATGTGTTTTATCCCCACCATCCATTTATTTTCTTAGAACATTTTAAGCCATTAGCAAAAAAAATAAAATAAAATATAAAAAAACCAAACAGCTGTGATTGAACGCCCTCCATTAAAAACAACAGTGATGGAACGCCCTCTATTAAAAACTCTCCGAGCCCACTGTAATGTATATATGTCATTCACTTTATCAGTCAGTCATGAAGGGAAAATACAAATATCAGCTTCATTCGGAACTCTCATGGACCTATAAGAAGTTTTTAACCATGGGTGTTCTATCACTGTCTCGTCTACCGTGGATGTCCTAAAATGATTTGAAAACAACAAACGAACAGCCTGGATAAAACACATTTACTGAGGGCCCCTAATCACCGTCAAATCCGCGTCTCCTGCGGCATTGTCTACCGCATTTGTATTTCTTTATTTTGGGCGCATGTGTTGAAATTATTTCAATGTCGACTGTATACATCAACGTGGGCCCACGGTATCAACGTAAACTACATACGTAAGGTGGGGCTCGTCTCACACACGTGGCGTAGTGTCCGGGAGGGAGACTTCAATCATCATTTTTCTCCTCTAATAAACATCCTACCTTTCTTCCAAACGTTCATTATCTCCCCCTCTCTCTCTCTCTCCTCCTCCTCCTCCTCCTTCTCCTCTCTCTCTCTCTTCTCTCTCTCTCTCTCTCTCTCTCCTTTGAAAGATGTTTCGGTTAAGCAACAATCTCGTCGGCATACTCAACTTCCTAACCTTCCTGCTGTCGATACCGATACTCGGCGCAGGCATATGGCTGAGCAAGCGTGCGAGCACCGACTGCGAGAAGTTCATGGAGCGACCCATCATCGCCATCGGCGTCTTCCTCATGGTTATCTCCCTTGCCGGCCTTATCGGAGCCTGCTGCCGCGTGTCTTGGCTACTCTGGATTTACCTACTCGTCATGTTCCTCCTCATCGTTCTCCTCTTCTGCTTTACCATCTTTGCTTTCGTCGTCACCAACAAGGGAGCTGGAGAGGTCGTATCGGGGAGAGGTTATAAAGAGTATCGGCTCGGTCAGTACTCGACTTGGCTGCAGAAGAGGGTGAATAACGACAAGAACTGGAGGAAGATCAGGAGCTGTTTGGCTGATAGCAATATCTGTAAGAAGCTTGGGCAGTCGAATGATACTGAGGCTGTCTTTTATCAGAAGCATCTGTCGCCTGTTCAGGTAAAAAGGGTTTCTGATTTTTTTTATTTTATATATTTTTTATTTTTTTGGAATTTGGTATCCGGGTTTTCTACTGTTAGGGTTTTGGTATCTGGGTTCGAAGGGTCTTGAGCTGGGTCGGATTTTTTTTTTTTTTTTTTTTTTAATTTAAAGATTTCAACATGTGGGTTTCTTTTCCTGCTTTAATTTGACATATCTTGAAGTTATGGGCTTTGGATTTTTTTTTTTAATGGGTTTGTCATATATGTGATAGATTTCATGTAAAGTATTTTTTAAAGATGCTTGAATTTGTTGGTTTTGGGTTTTCTATTAATCTCTGGTATTTTTCTTCACGCTTATTATTATTTGTGGCCATCTTTTTCTCTTGATTTTTTTGCTTTTTTTGAATGGAAATTGGAAGGTGGATCTTGTTCGAGATTTGATGCAAGGGGATCTGGGTTTTTTTTTTTTTTTTTTTTTTTTATTTTTACGAATTTGGTATATGGGTTTTCTAGGTTGTAGGTTTCTGTTTGAAAGCTTTTGACTTAGACTTTGTTTGAAGGCTCGAGTTATGTGGGGTTTTTTTTTAATTTTTGGATTTTTTAAAAAAGATTTCCACATGTGGGTTTCTGTTGCTACTTTGATCGGACCTTTCGGGAAGTTATGGTCTTTGGATTTTTGATGGGTTTTTCATATAAATGGTAGATTTCATGTAAAAGTTGTTGTTGTTGTTGGTTTTCTTTTTGATTCTTGAATTTGTTAGTTTAGGGTTTTCTTTGAAATTCTTTGATGTTTTTACTTTCATTTAAGTTTTCTAGTGGCCATCTTTTTCTTTTGATTCTTGCATGTTTTGTATGGAAATTGAAGTGTAAATCTTGATTTTTATGGGATTTTTCTTAACTGGAAATTGATAGGCAGATCTTTTTCGAGATTCTAATGCGCAGCTGTTTTTTTTTTTTTTTTTTTTTTTTTTTGTTTGGGGGGGGGTATCTGGGTTCTCTAGGTTTTAGGGTTCTGTTTGAATAGTCTTGAGTTATGTGGGGTTTTTAGGTTTTGGTTTATTTTTATTTTCTAAAGTTAGGGGCTTTTGGATTTTTGATGGGTTTCTCATATGTGTGCATGCAAAGTTTTTATTTTTATTTTTATTGTTTCTTGAATTTGTTGGTTTTGTGTTTTCTATAGATCTCTGGCATGGTTACTCTCATCTATTTTTTGTGGTTTGGTGTATTCTTTGGATTTCTGATGGATATGTGCGCTTGGATTTATTCTTTATACTTCAAATATACTGTTTTTAGAAAACTAGGGCTCTTAAGCTTTCTTTGAATTTCTGATGGATTTCGCAGCATGGTTTCATTGTCTTGAAGTTCATTGATCTTATCTCTGGAACTGTTATAGATTTCATTGTGTGGGTTTTCTTCTACTTTGCTTTACTGTTTCTCTGAATCAGGGTAATTGGATTCTGTTTTTTAGATTCTCAGCAATTTCATGATCGTGGGAGTTTTGGGTTCTCTGAATATCTTTGTGGATTTTGTCATATGGGTTTTCTTCAATTAAAGTAAAGGTTATAGGTCTTATAATCTAGTTATTGATTTGAATTTCTTGTGGATCGCTCTTCATGAATTCCGTTTAATTCCTTGAAAAATGTTTTGGTAGATCTCATATGTGTATTCATTGGACTTGAAATTCTGCTTTTTCTTCTTGTTACCAGTGATCTCAAATGGATTTATTAGTGTTGGTTTTCCTTGGATTCCAGTTATGAAATTTTATTGAAACTACGAATATTAATCTTTGGTTCCCATAACTATCTTCATTTTCTGAAAGATTTCCATGTGTGGTTTCTGTTAACTAAAATGAGATGAACTCATTTTTTAGGTGGAATGTATTCTCAGGAAATACTCCTTTTTTTTAACCCCTTGAAAACTTATGAATAATTTGAAGTTGTTTGAAATATGGGAGAATTTCATGACCACCATTCAGAAATAGGGAAAAAGAATAAATAAAAGAAGAATCAGATTCATAACTACCAAACTTTTTTTTTTTTTTTTTTTTTTTTTTTGGGGGGGGGGGGGGGGAATATAGGATGTGTGCGTAACACCACATGTTTTGATGTTGGGGGGCCTCCCCTGCTGTATGTTCGCATGCACTTCAAACCCCATGTTACTCCCACAGTGGGGGACCCACTGTAACTTGGTCAAATTCCAAAATTAGATTTTATTGGACAATCCTGACCTCTGGTTAATGGACATTTCTTTGTTGAATTCAGACCATCTACTGGTTTTCACGTTTACTGTCCATTAGAAATCAAGGCTAGGATCATACTTTCAGTAATATTTGGGTTACCATTCTTGTATAGTGGGTCCCACCATTTGCATTGTTACAATTCTTGTACAGTGGGTCCCACTATTTGGGCCGTTACAAGTCTTCTACAGCGGGACATCCCACTATATAGGATGTGTGTGTAACACCACATGTTTTGATGTTGGGGGGCCTCCCCTGCTGTATGTTCGCATGCACTTCAAACCCCATGTTACTCCCACAGTGGGGGACCCACTGTAACTTGGTCAAATTCCAAAATTAGATTTTATTGGACAATCCTGACTTCTGGTTAATGGACATTTCTTTGTTGAATTCAGACCATCTACTGGTTTTCACGTTTACTGTCCATTAGAAATCAAGGCTAGGATCATACTTTCAGTAATATTTGGGTTACCATTCTTGTATAGTGGGTCCCACCATTTGCATTGTTACAATTCTTTTACAGTGGGTCCCACTATTTGGGCCGTTACAAGTCTTCTACAGCGGGACATCCCACTATATAGGATGTGTGCGTAACACCACATGTTTTGATGTTGGGGGGCCTCCCCTGCTGTATGTTCTCATGCACTTCAAACCCCATGTTACTCCCACAGTGGGGGACCCACTGTAACTTGGTCAAATTCCAAAATTAGATTTTATTGGACAATCCTGACCTCTGGTTAATGGACATTTCTTTGTTGAATTCAGACCATCTACTGGTTTTCACGTTTACTGTCCATTAGAAATCAAGGCTAGGATCATACTTTCAGTAATATTTGGGTTACCATTCTTGTATAGTGGGTCCCACCATTTGCATTGTTACAATTCTTGTACAGTGGGTCCCACTATTTGGGCCGTTACAAGTCTTCTACAGCGGGACATCCCACTATATAGGATGTGTGTGTAACACCACATGTTTTGATGTTGGGGGGCCTCCCCTGCTGTATGTTCTCATGCACTTCAAACCCCATGTTACTCCCACAGTGGGGGACCCACTGTAACTTGGTCAAATTCCAAAATTAGATTTTATTGGACGATCCTGACATCTGGTTAATGGACATTTCTTTGTTGAATTCAGACCATCTACTGGTTTTCACGTTTACTGTCCATTAGAAATCAAGGCTAGGATCATACTTTCAGTAATATTTGGGTTACCATTCTTATATAGTGGGTCCCACTATTTGCATTGTTACAATTCTTGTATAGTGGGTCCCACTATTTGCATTGTTACAATTCTTGTACAGTGGGTCCCACTATTTGGGCCGTTACAAGTCTTCTACAGCGGGACATCCCACTATATAGGATGTGTGCGTAACACCACATGTTTTGATGTTGGGGGGCCTCCTCTGCTGTATGTTCGCAAGCACTTCAAACCCCATGTTACTCCCACAGTGGGGGACCCCTGTAACTTGGTCAAATTCCAAAATTAGATTTTATTGGACAATCCTGACCTCTGGTTAATGGACATTTCTTTGTTGAATTCAGACCATCTACTGGTTTTCACGTTTACTGTCCATTAGAAATCAAGGCTAGGATTATACTTTCAGTAATATTTGGGTTACCATTCTTGTATAGTGGGTCCCACCATTTGCATTGTTACAATTCTTGTACAGTGGGTCCCAGTATTTGGGCCGTTACAAGTCTTCTACAGCGGGACACCTTGGTTTCCTTCAATTCTGTTGTCAATTTTAATCTTTATGTTACTTGCATATTGGGTTTCAAGATTTGTGGTGGATTTCATGATGCGGTTTTGCTTCAATTTGGAGAAATCTCAATGCATGTTAGGTCTTGGTCTTCTATACATCCCCCTAGTAGATTCACCACCAAGTGGTAGGTTTAAGTGGAGGAGATGGATACACTTGTAGAGTACTCAATTGTGCACACACTACACAAATCGTTGGAAGGGTGGGGCAAATCCCGTTGCTGCAGTTTTGTTAGAGGATTGTTTGTTTATTTATTATTATTATTGTCATTATATATTTTTTTAGGTTCGTTGACTGCTAAACATTGTAGCTGTCCAGTTGTTGTCTGGCCTCCAAGTAGACATTTATAATGATGTTTTAACGCATTTTGTGGGCTATAACTGATATGATGTGGACCTCACTGCTTGGATGGTGTGGATGGGGGTGTCTGTATGCTATGTGAATGGTGCCTGCATACCTGTGTATGGGTGGTAGATAAAACTAATGCCTAGTCAAACTAGGATGCTTTGGGTGGTGTTGTATTTGCTTTTAGAATATCAGATGAAGAATAAAATATTAAATCAGTGGGAAGGGTAATCATCTCTAGATCTAATATAATCAAACTACCTATGTATGACCTTCTACACAGGCCAATCAATCCGGACAGTCCGATTGATGGGCCAAATGTTTCTGACCTCTGATCCCAAAGGCTACTTGTGGATAAGGGTGGTTAATGAAGTTGATTGATTGGATGCTTGGTTTCATTCAATAGTGGGAAGTTTTTGTTTAGAGTATGCATGTGGATGGGGATTCCTACTGTGCATTTTGGGCTGTTTGGGGGAACAGATCCACTGAAATATTGGGTTGACATTGGCAATGTAACATCGATCAGTTCATGGTCCCCTTTCCTCTTTATTATTATTATTATTTTGCACACGCACACACACCCCACACACTCACGCTGGTGGAATTTCACCACCTATGGGTACTTGAACCCTTGACCGGGAGTTGTAACATTGATCAGTTCATGGTCCCCTTTCCTCTTTGATTCAACAAGAGAATGGTAACTTGCTATGGAGATCTCTGCGATCACGTGGCATGTGTCTGTGAGGTCGATGCCATTTGGGCTGATGGTGAGCATGCCCGTCCCAAAAATCAGGTTGGCCTACATGAGCCAACTGTGTATGCATATATACTGTCGATAATGTTTTCCATCTGTTCTTGTCATAAAAATGTGGCCTACTCAAATGGACTGGCTGTTTTTTTTTTCTTTTCGTTGGGCTATTGCATACTCATCGTCTCATGGTTGGCTGCTGCACCTGATGATGGGCTGGACCTCGCAGACATTTGACCCACATTGCATTGTGAATCGCCTTTCAGTTTTCTTTTAAGTTCACTCTGATGCAATGTCTCATATTGTTTGGGTCCCGTCTTCTGTTTGGCATGTACAGTCAGGGTGCTGTAAGCCGCCCACAAGCTGTGGCTACACATATTCGAACGCAACGTTCTGGGTGATCACCCCCACCAATCAGGGCACAGACACGGACTGCACGAAGTGGAGCAACGACCAGAACATCCTGTGTTACAACTGCGATTCATGCAAGGCGGGTGTCCTTGACAACCTGAAGCGGGATTGGAAGAAGGTGGCCGTCGTGAACATCATCTTCCTCATCTTCCTCATCATCGTCTACTCGGTTGGATGCTGCGCTTTCCGGAACAACCGAGAGGACAACGCCCTCCCCAGATGGAAGTGATACCTGAACGAGAGGCGACCGTCTTTACCGCCATCTCATGCATCTCTTTGCTCTTGGTATCAGTTGGGCTTCATTATCTCTTTCCTTCCCTTGCACTAGCTTTTTCTTTCCTTTTTGTATAGCTGTCCTGGGTTTGTATTGTCATATGGGTTGTTATGTTGCAGAGTCTTGTAGCTTTAGAGACATATATGCAGTTATATGCTATTGTGACATTGTTTTGGGCTGGTGGGGGTTTGTGTATGCATTTTCCATGGATGGGGCATCCATGCATGGCCGATCCAGGCGGCCCAACTTGTAGCTCATCTCATTTGTAGCGGTTTGCTAGGTGGGCCACATGCGGTAACGCTCAGCACCGTTGAAGTGAGGGTAAGGTGGCCCCCCACAGACGCAGATTGCCTGCAACTGAAGGCTGACAGGATCCATCCATTTTGCCAGCTCATTTTTAGGACACGAGCCCAAACACAAGGGAGGTGCCCCACCGTAGGAAACAACGGGGATAGAAACAACCACTTGGATGAAGGGAAACACATACAGCAATCAGGACAGTCTACCCACACATTTTGCATTGAACGTGGAGTCGTGGACCCATGGACAATTTTCTTTATGATTCAGGCCATTCATTTCGTATGAGGTGGCCCATCTGATGAGTGCTGGCCACCTTTCATTAGCTTACTTGCCAGTGCTTTCATGCATACTTCTTCCAAGTAGGTTGCCCATTGAATTTGGACGGCTGACAATTTTCCTTTTTAGCTGTCCATTTGATGCTGTTCAAGCAGACGGAATCGACCAATCAGTATATATATATATATATATATATATATATATATATATATATATATATATCAAGGGGCCTATGGTTTTGAGGACTGTTTGGATGTGGACATGCATGTATTCTATTTCTAGGGCAGCTGTGGATGATTTGCTCAACACAATGAAGGCTGGCAGATCAGAAGGGCATGTCTTTTGTCATTTGAAATCCCGGTTAGCCTGGGACTCGGACTGCGTAGTGTAGAATGTGATGTGTTGACGTGGCAAAGTTTGTAGGGGAGCCGATTAGATCTATGTGACCTTATGAACAAGAACAGGTTGGACCGTAAATATACATATGACGGTCGGCGTCATTGTCTCCACTTGAGCTTCGTTCGGATCTGCCTTAATTTTTGGGCTCATGCCGCTTGAAATGATCTGACGAAATAGATGGGGCAGTGTGGATATAACACATCATGGTGGGTCCCACAGAACTTTGCCACGTGTTCTATACTAAGCAATCCAATTAAAGTTATCCTAAGTCGGTTGCACAAAATGTCATGAATGTTGTGATATGTTGACGGACGGTGCGCGTGGGTTACACGTTGGAGATTTCCTAATAAAAAAGACAGTGAAGTGATGGATGGACAGGTGGTGATGGGATCGCGACAAAATTATTTCTTGGATTTTTCTTAGATGATTGATGACCCTCTTGGATAGGCTGAAAGTTAGGCGGGTTAAACCTGACCCACCCGACATTGGATTGGGTATCGGGTTTGGTCTCGAGCCCGGGTTTTATAAACACTAACCTGACAAAACTCTGGGTCGGGCTTGGGTTGAGGTCTTGGGTTGTACGACCCAACTTGAACCCGATATATATTATGAGTTTGGATAATTTGTGTTGAAGGCATAAGAAATACAGGCATTGTCGGGTCTCATTTGGTCAACACCATTTGCAATGATTCAACCTACCAAGATATGCTAGATTTCACTCTCCTGAGTAGATTGCGTGCTACATAACATGACTTTTAGAGTTGTCTTATAGTTTAATTTGTTTGTTTAGAAAAAAAAATGAATTTCTTTACAAAAAATAACTACATATATAATTAATAAAATCATAGACACAAAAAATAAGACGTGTATTGAAATATAATAGACTAATGTAATAATGAAAATATTAGCATGTATTCACCCGACCAAGCTGACTTGGGTTGAGAATTCCTAACCAGAGGTTGGGTTGGGTTGGGTTGGGTTGGGTTGGGTTGGGGCTGAGGTATAAGAACCTTGGGTTGGGTTATGATTGAGCACCAATCTACCCTACTTTTGGATGCATGTGTGTTGTGTTGATGTTGGGGCACAATTTTGATTAGGTACATATATATTGTAGTGTGGTAACATACACACATGCTACACGTGTGAAGCCTAAGCCACTCATCGGTGCCATCCTTTGCAGGCCCATAATAAGTGGATGTAACGACAAGTTGGGTCGTTGAAGTGGCCCCATCCTTTGGGAGAGAGAGATTGGATGTAGTAGTTAATGCTGTAATGTTTTACATTATTTTGATCGTTCTCGAGGAACTCCATGAAAAAAGTACATGTGTTATATTAAAGAAAAGATATTGTCGGCTAAAAGATCTCTAGGGATGCTTGGAGTTCTTTTTATATAATCATAGTTGACAATATGATATGACAGAGTAGTTAAGAGGAATTCAAAAGCAAATCAAACAGTCAAATAGATGATTATGAGATAAACCAAGCGGTTAGTAGTCATCTAAAAGGTAAATCAAGCAGCTGTTGATCATTAGGAGCTTGATCAAGCGGTAAATGGTCATTCAGGAGCTTGATCGAGTGACTGAGCAAAAATGTGGTCAAGTCAGCAAGGAGGCCTAAAGTAGTTACTAGGACATGTGGCAATGAAGTCTCCAGAAGGTTGTATGGTGTGGACTGTCATGTCCCAAACTTAGTGAACAGGCTTACAGAATTCCCGAGCTCCGAATCTAGTGGTAATAGCATCCGTAGTACTCCATTCTCAACTCCTAGCTCCCATATGTCAGGTTTCAACCCTGGGATGAATGATTTTCAGGATGAAAATTTTTTTTTGTACATGAGCATAACAACAAGTGTACCAAAACTAAAAACATTATCACATCTTCACTATAATATCAGTTCGAGTACAGTGTTGAAAGGGAAATACATGATACAACAAAACTCTAAAAGATTAGTCATATGCTCCTGCCTCAATGTTGCTACGATCTAGCATAATCTGCATGTAAACAACATATGTAAGCTTACTACGAAACTTAAGGAGTGTATGCGTATGCGCGTAATGCATGTGACAAGCATACAAATATCCGAGTAAGCGGAAATGATGGAGGGCTAAATTGGCTAGTCCATAATGCTATCAGCCATATTCAGGCTATGCGATGCAAGGACCTACATGGCCAAATATCATATGCTAAAGATGCAATACAACGTGCCAATCCTCCACTAGTCCACATGTCAAAATAGTTCACAATTGGATTATCACCGGGTCTAGTACACTTTTGACACTGGTTGCTGCCCATCGCGCGTAAGACCAAGAGAGTGCAAAAGACCTCACTATCCATCTCGTCAGTAGTACACATAAAACCACTCGATCCATCGATAGTGAACCCATTTCACTAGCTAGTCAATCTCAACCTACCATATAGCCTTCTACACCCAGGGGGTAAGGTCAAACCCCTTTCCAACCAACCCCTACATAGTGGGAGATGCGGTCTACTGGTATCTAGCTATCATGCGCTCATGAATTCACTTGGTCTAGACGTCGAAGCATCCTATTAGTACCACGGGGTTTAGAGACTTTCATCCAATGACACCTATGACACCCTGTAAGCTCAATATTTTTCGATGTCCATAAAATCATCCCGCTGGCTACAACAAGGCTATGAGATCACCTCCTTGGTGTAACTAGAGAGTAGATGTAACGTGTCACACGTAGTGCATAATGCATGAATCGAAATGTTCATTAGATGACCCTTTCAAGTATCAAAGCCACTATTTATCGGGTCAGCATACTCAATTTAGCAATTCATCTCTCAATCATCACAATTGGGCCCTCATATTACTAAATCTACTAAGGATATTCATCTAGGCAGGGCTGAAAATCTTAAGAATCACTAACAATCAGATTTAGAGATGATCTAATCGTCGAGTCGATGGGAACAGACAAATGGAACCCAAAAATTATGTAGTATGGCTCACTTGAGCTATGGATTTGCCCCAACATTGGACAAATGTCCTATTAGGAGCGAAAGGACTCGGTGGACGAAGTGGATTGGATCACACATCATTGTGGACCCCACCTTCATATTGCATGTTCACTAGTAAGTGGTGCACCCGCTATGCGCTAGATCGGGAATTTGGTCAAACCGGGTTTGACTTGAACAAAGCTAAAAGAAGAATACTCCTCTCTCTCTCTCTCTCTCTCTCTCTCTCTCTCTTTCTCTCTCTCTTTCGCATTTTATCTCCAGCGAATGGACCACAGACGTACGATCTGTGGCCCACCATCATCAACTGATTGGATGATTCGAACTGTCCATTGTGTTAAAAAAAAAAAAAACTCAAGTGATGTACATCATCACATAACCCCTCTCACCCCACGAACCCAACTCCCCTTCTTAGCCTTTCTTCTCGCGATACCAACTGCATGCACTCATCTGCAACTCATGCATCCATATAGGTGGGACCTACCTCGTTGATCCAAGCTACCCATCACATTTAGGCCTTGAAGAAACCTTAACCGACAAAGTTCTTTGCCCAACACCTAATCACGGCCCACCAGAAATTCCGTTTGATCCCATTTTTAAGCCCTTGGCTTATCTTGATCTAGTAAAATTGATGAACGGCCTTGATTTCTCTTTGAATCACCGTATTGGACCCTACGTTGTCTCTAGCATCCAGAAGCACTCGCCAAAGCAAGATCTTTTTCGTTTTTCTATCCATCAGCGGCAAAGTCACACACATTCCTTGCACTCGACGATCCATGTAGTGAAACTCAAATATTGCATATTTAACCCTTCAATTACATTAGTTTATGTAGCATTTAAGTGTTAATTTAATTTAATTATATACGTTTTCATCATGCAAGGTGATTCTGTATCCTATGATGAATATATACTTAAAAGGATGCATTCATAGATTAAAAGAAGATAATGAAGAATTGGATATAGAGAGGACAATATTGAAGAATTTAAGTACCAAAGATCCAATGAAACAAAGCGAAGAAATAATGAAAACGAATATTTGAAGTGAAGAAACTAAGGAAACAGAATCCTGAAAATTCAGGGGCAGAAAAATCATATTCTAAAATTCTAGGGCAGAAAGACAAAATCTTGAAAATTTGCATAAACAATCTTCGATGCCATCAAGGAGAGTTTCGATGCCATTGAAAACAATTTCGATCTCATCGAACCCTTCCATCGAGAAAATCATGAATTTTCCAAGTTATTTGCTGGACACATTCTTTGATGCCCTCGAGGAACTTCGATGCCATCGAAGGTGCACACGACTGCGTAAATTTAAAGTCGGTTCTTATTATTTTTGAGGCGGTGTGAAAGTTGAAGTTCCAAAAACTATAAATTGGAGTCCCTAGGACATCCTAAATCATCTTCTACGATTTGGAGAGAGAGAGAGATTAGTTGGAGCATTGACAACGTTCTTACTCTTCGATTTATTCATGGTTTCTAATAGATCTTTTAGTTTTTCTTTTAAGCTGTTAGTCTTGTTAAGCTAATCTCTTAGTTAAGGCTAATAGATGAAGCTTATAGTTTAATTCACTATTTATTTTATTTGATTCAATAATATTATTTTGAATGATGATATTAAATTGATTTAATTTGAATTTACTTTAAGTCTTCGAGTTGTTTATGTCTCGATTTGTTATGTACTCTGGGTACAATAAATGCTTTGATTTAACAATTGTTTAGTCTGAATTAGAGAATGATTCGATATGTATAATTGATTAATCTAATGTTACCTATAAGTGTTTTAGATACTTTTGATTCCCTGCGATTGAGATCTGAATACTTTACGAGAGAATCAATCAATTGAAATCATATTCTTATTAATGTTTATGAATGGTTTAACTGAATTATATTCTGATTGAATATGATAGGACTTTGATTCCAACTGAGATATACCTTGAATTAATAAATTGGATATTGTGATTTCTATGAGCGGATTCTTAGTCTTTTATTTATTTGTTTTTACTCTAAACTCATTCACTAGATTAAAAACCAATGCAAACCATTAGACTTAGATCAGTTTTAGGCTGTGTTCCCTATTTCTTGTGGATTCGACCTCAGTCTCATCGAGTTATTACTACTTCGCAACCCTGCACATGGGTTTGTGAACACCATGCGTAACACATCTTCCTAATTTTGAATGTCCGTTCCATCGTCATCCAATAGCCATCTCCTCTCCAGTGTTTTCCTTCTTTGAATAGCCAATAAGAATGCTCAAGATCCTTTGTCTTAGTTAGAAAATCGAACTGAGCATGCAATAGCCAAAAACTTCCAAACTTGAAACCCATCATAGAAACTCATTGTACCTTCAGTTCCTTGATTTCTCAAGCTTCCTATAATAGATTCAGAACGTTCAACAACATTAGAATGAAAGGAAAGTGACCGGATGAAGATTTTCCATTAACGTCATCATTGTGTTTGCCAACAAAAGCTCAACTACTGCTTCTCAATTTGTCACCAATCCAAGACTCGATTCAACAGTTGAAAGGCCCACCCTAACAGGGTTGATCATAACCACCAACCAAGATCAAATCTAGCATGCGAAAGTGGAACTCAAATGAAAATAGTTGCGAAAGGAAGCTACGCACTGCACCTCACCACCGTCTCCTATCACAAGCGGGACTCCATAAGGATTACGAGTGTGATTTACACATGCCTTTATGCATTGAGAGCCGATTCTAAAGAGAACAACGAGAAAGAGAGAGTGAGAGAGCATAACATCAAGTGGGTTGGATCCCACGAAGTCGACCAGATTCCTGCTATTTTCCACCATTGTTTTTAGTCGAGTAAATTGACCCAACAACTAGAAATTCCTTCCGTGTCACCTATGGTAAACCTCTCATTTACCAGCCATTTAATCATTCTCTTGTATTGTTGTGTGCCATGACTCATTGAGTCAACTTAATGAGTTGAGGCGTTTAGTTTATGCTATAAATGTAACGTAGGCTAGGAATCCTTATTACAATATTTAAATATCTTAGCATACCCTTTTCGCAGATAAATTAGTTTAGTTGAACAGGAACTCTGCATTCTCGCCGTTGTTGTGTCGGCAACCAAGTCGGGATACAGATTTAACCCAATTGTTCGTCTAATCACCGTAATTCAGAGGCTATGTAGAGCATAATTTGATCTCCAGACCTTGTGTTGTTCTTAGAGAGGATTCCTTCAATTTGCCATGAAATCTACCAAAACGCCTCACGTGGAACCACGTAGAATTATATATAATTGGAATTTAACCTGGACCAAGCATGTCTAATTCCAACAATGCATTCGAATCTCTATAGTGACAAGTGATCTTCCTGGTTGAAAATCCTATGTTAACATGTAGAGTGATTTGAATTTATTCGATTATTGTCATGAGTTGTAATTTATTTTATTTTTTATGGGTTACATATTGTAGAATTAATTTATTTGAGTTGTTAATTGATTTTATTTTATCATCCTCATGTGTTTAGATTGTATTTATTTCATTATTATTACATGATGTAGAATGTATTTAAATTTATGGGTGCTTTGCCCTTAAAGGATTATTGTGTTATTCTATATGAGTTCTTTGCCCTAAAATAATTAGTGTTATTTTTGTTGCGGGTGCTCTGCCCGAGGTCATTCACAAAATGATATTTATTTTTGTGCTGCACTTGTGAATGCACATGTGGGTGCTCTGCCTAGACTTCCTAAAATGTTGGATGCACGGTGCTTTGCCCTAAGAGGTCTAAAATGGCCACGACACTTTGCCATGAATTAATCCATAAAATGGGTGCACATCTGCTCTACCCTTACAACGCCCAAAACGGGATCAAAAGTTATTTTGTTTTATTAGACTTTGTATCGAAATTTCATTTGTTATTATTGTAATGTTTATGTTCTCCTATATTTGGGTTGTTGATGTGTAAATATAGTTTTGATGCACATGTTCGTGGGCCATGATCTCTAGTAGGTATGAGATTATTCAGGACCAGGTTAGGGATCATGAGTCTACCATCTTGGAATCACTTTGTACGTTAGATATATGACTATTATCGCCCCTGGTGCGAGGCTCTTACCGGCCTGCGATACTACGCATTATGACTCGATCATTTCATTGTGTATTTTTTGCTATATGTTAACGTAGAATTTTCAATTTTGAGAATGATGTGACCCTACATGATGCCACGCTCACACCCACTTATATTGTTTTGCAAGTATAAAGAGGAAATAATGCAGGTGAGAGCTAGACAAAACTTTAGTTTTACTTTTGTTATATGATTAGTTTGATTTTTTTAAAATATTAATATAATATTAGATTGGTTTATTTTGATTTCTAATGTAATGAAGGTTTGATGACGGTTTAATGAAACTTCAATTAATGAGAATGATTTATTATTCCATTTTAGTTGCTATAGTTGCCATGGAAATATATTAAAAAAATTTGTGGGTTGTGATATATTCTATTTAAATACAACTCAGTCTTGGAATTCATGTTTGAGCCTGACCAACTCGAGTACTGAATTTTTTAGTGTGACATCAAGTTTAGCCCAATGATCTTCGTTGTGCATTTTCAACAGGATCATCGTTGAGCTTAATCTAAGGATCTCCATCGTGCGTTCCAATATGATAGTCATTGAGCTTAGTCCAAAGATCTCTATTGTGTGTTTCTAACAGGATCGCCTTTGAGCTTAGTCTAGAGATCTCTGTTAAGCATTTCTATCAGGATCATTGTTGAGCTTATTCTAAGGATTTCCATTGTGCATTTCTAACAAGATCTATTAAACTTAGTCCAAGGATCTCCAATTTGCATTTTTAGTAGGATCACTGTTGAGCTTAGTACAAGGATCTCCGTTATTCATTTCCAACATGATCACCATTGAGCTTAGTCCAAGTATGTTCATTGAGAATTTTCAACATGATCACCATTAAGCTTAGTTAGTATAAAGATCTCCATTTTCAACAAGATCACCATCGAAATGGACAAGGAATTTATAGTACATGAAAGACAAAGTATTAACATAAGTGGCATCTCAATGCTCATTGGCAATCCATAGACCCCATATCAGTGATCTAAATGAAATCCCAATACCATTGGCAATCCACATACTATTGGTGACTCAAGTGAGATCTCAATGCCATCGGCGATCCACAGACCCCTTATCAGCGATCCAAGTGAGATCCCAATGTCATTGGCAATCCACACACACCCTATCAGTGAATTCCAAGTGAGATCCTGATGTAGAGCGGGTCGCAGATAGTTTCATGGCCAAGATGGATTAGAAAAGGCCCGGTCGGCGACAGAAGTGATCCAGACCATCGGACCTTAAATCGGGCGTATCTCACAATCCAGAATGAGTTACCTGACGTTAAATATATGATTTTGGGGTAGAACGAGCTATTTTAGCCAACCAACCCTGCTACACCGGGTTGCGACGCCCGGAATTGTGAAAAACTCCTGGATCGACAATGGTTTCCCTGTTTTAATTTCGTTTTTACTATAAATAGTAAGTTTTAGTTTGATTATAACTCTTCATCCGTCGGGCTTTAGGAGTTGCGCCCAACATGAAAAGAGCTTAGAATAATTAGGAGAACGGTTTGGTGAAGCCAAATAGGACACTTATTATTTTTGGCCGAAAACCTTATGCACTAGTAGACATCACGACCTTTTATAAATAGTAAGTTTACTATTTATAGTAAGTTGCGATTTCTAGGAGTTTTAGTTGTAGTTTGATTCTGATTTCTTTCCCATTGCTTGTTACCTCTATTTAAAGGGTTGTGAACTCGTTTTTATTCATTCATTAATCAATTTTGAATTTATTTCTTTTTTATGCTTTCTTTCCTCGTGGATTCGAGAAGTCTCTGTGAGGAGTCCAGAGAAGTTCCGTGGATTCGGAATAGTTATCCTCTTGAGGAAGACGGTGCTCGACCTCACGTCCTCCCCTGTGTCAGATTCTTATGTCATCGGCGATCCACAAACCCCCATCAGTAGTAGCAGTGTCTCTTCAATGATCCACACTACATGGGCTAAAAAAACCCCTTTAACATTGAAAAGGACATCAACATCCTATATAGGGGGACTAGCATACTCTCCTCCTTTTCACAAACTCCCACCATTAATACCTAAGAAAAAAATTAACTACCATAGAGGGAGATCACCGCTCTCATCACTTTCACAAACTCATGCCATTCATACCCCATCAATAAACAAAAACAAAACCCAAAAATGTAGCATCATTACATAAACCTACCTTTGGTTGCGTTGGCTTGTATGTCAGAGAGTCAAAACATGGCCGAAAATATTCAAATAATAATAATAATAATAAGTTATCAAAAAAAAAAAACTTATTTTTTGTCCAAAGAGTGCGATGAGTATGCCAGAGTGTCGAAGAGTTGGTACTGTAATGGCCCTCCACACAAACCTTCTAACCATCGTATGGACCCTGTTGATTGTGTGGTCCCCTCCTGAAAAAGAACAAGAGAGAGAGAGGAAAAAAAGAAAGAAAGAAGAAGAAAACAGGGCAAATGGCCCCTCATACAGCAAGGCTACACGATAAGGTCGTTTTAGATATCTCATGCGGTCGACTATCTTGTCGTGAGGCAAATTCACCCTATCTAAGCAATAGGGTTTTAATTTTATGTCGTAGGCCCAAGCTTGAAGGCAAAAGTGACATATATGAGCCACGCTGGAGGAAACATTTCAGAATAAATGAACAACATTAACCCGGTTATGAGCCACAAAGAGCTTAAAAAACAAGAAAAAAAAAAAAAAAAAAACTTTTATGGTTTCATAGTTGGCCGATTAAAACGAACAAAATAGATCTCCCAAGACGTGGGCCTAATCTAGGTTTTGTGGGACCATACACCCTTTTCGAAATAACTTTTTAAACTTTCAAGACAAGCAACCATCACACTGGCATGAAGGCAAATTTCATTCAAATTTTTTTTTTCAAAAAGTGCCCTAGGACTAGAATAATAAATGTTCAGAAATTAGGACCAAAACCTTCCAAAGGCCAAACATTAAATCCATTGTTATAAAAAAAACCCCTCCATCTTTCGACCACGTTCCCTTCCCTGTTTATCACCTAATCCGTCCATACAGGGTCTATGGTTGGTTTATCCAATCCAATGATCAGCTGGCCCACATCATAGATGAACCATGCCCAAAAAATCTGTTCATTTGGTGAAGTGCAGCCTATCCGTCGTTGGTATATAAATACATGGTCAAGAACAACTGCACCAACGGTCCACATTCGATAGAAAAAATAAAAAATAAAATAAAATCGGCCCTGTATATCCATGATTGGGGAAATCATATTAATGTCTTGCATTACTCTGTCTCGCGAGGATGTAGCGACTTCACGTGGATAAGATCTACACCGTCCATCAGGTGGGCTATACTGCGCTTGGACTGACTCAAAAAATCAGGCCGATTCAACGCTCAGGTGGACTCCAGCATAGGAAACAGTTGAGATTGGAAGTTTCTCCATTAAAATCATCCAATTGGATGTGGGGCCCACCGTAGCGTGTATATGCCATCCAGCCCACTCATCTGCCACACAACATAAAGATGAATAGATTAGACGAATATTAGGATATTCCAAGACTCATGTGCCCCAAAACACGTGAATTAATTAATTTTAAGCATGCAGTCACACCATTCTCTGATTGTGGCCCACCTAAATCGTGTATTCAACTAAATTCTAAGATGAACGGTGAAGGTGTGACATTACATCTGATGAACGGGTTGGATCCTTTGAATGTTTCTCCCACGTGTTGATCAGCTACCACAAAACAGGTCCACCGCTTGCCCACGCAAGGGAGAAAAATTTTATACTCTTGCAGAGGGTGTTTGTTGGTACACGTCCAACAAAAATTGTACACGTGGCGTAGAAAGCATACAGGTGTACGCCGATTTCGTGTGCTACGACCCAAAAACCAGACCGATTGGTTTGGAAGATCCGTGTCTTAGCTGACCTTATCTATAATAGCCATTCGTCTTCCAAGTTATGAAACGGACGGTTAGTATGGTCTGATGGTAAGCCTCATCGAATAGATGGCTGAGATTATTTAAAGATCCACATTTTTGCAAGTAATCCTAACCATTCATTAATAGCTGTGGGTTGGATTCATAGAATTCAGTGCTGGTGTGATTTTTAAATGGTAGTCCATCCAATCCGTGCTTCATGTAATGAATGGTTCAGATCAATAAATTGGCTTGTATCAAATGTAGTAAAAGTTGTATTTCCAAATGCATAGCGTATGAAGTTTATCTGTTTCGAAATAAGTTCCAAGGAGTATCTCGAATTATTCTCTATAAAATATTTCCATCCCTCTCAGGGACCTCGATTATTTTATCATACAGTACAGAGTAGGCTGTTTGAACAGTAGGGTGATAAAAATAGACTCAGGTCTTCCATTAATAACTGTACGAAAATTTTCAACCATTGTTCATACAACTTGGTACATCTGTTCGGTAACCTTTGTACTTACGCTACTATCTGCCACTATTAAAGAGCTTGTTTAGTATTTCTGGACAACAAGACAATGTTTAAGAAAACGTAGCTGCCTGTATGCATTATATTAGCGGAAGAGTTTGATGTAATATACCTGAAAGAATTACATGAGATGAATAGTGGATTTAAATTTGCGAATAAGATGAAAGGAAGTGGATCCTTACTCTTTCTCTGGTGGTAGACTCTCAGGAGTTTCCACACCCAGTCAAGGGTTCAAGTATCCATAGGTGGTGAAATCCCGCTACTGCGTGAGTGTGTGGGTGTGTGTGCGTGTGTTAAAAAAAAAAAAGGGAATGGGCATATCTGGAACAAGATCATTGTTACAAATAAACTTGTTATTAGCACATTAGATGAAGTGGGTAATTGGTGGTTTGTAGACATGTGCTTTAATCTGCCTGTATCTTTTTTGAGTTTTTTGTGTTTCCACTAGTAGTACCCTGTTTCCTTATCTTTATGGATTCAGAAGATGAAAATGTATCAAAATTTTCCTTGAATTTTATTAGTATAATTTGTTTATCATATATAAAATACACCGTACACCTTTCAAAATAAGACGTTTGAAGTAGACTTTTTAGTATTTACGAGCAACAAGGCAATGTTGGAAAAACATGTAAGCATATATAGAATACACTACCGGAAGAACTTAACGTAAAATACCTTGACGAATTGGATGGGATGAGTCTGTATTTAGATTTCTGCAGAAGATGAAATGAAAGAGGCATATCTGTAAGAAGATAATTACTGTAGATAAACTTACCACAATGGATGAAGTGGTTAATTAGCGTTTTGCAGACATGTGCTTGAATCTACCTGTATCTTTTTTGAGTATTTTGAGTTTTTATGAGTACTCTGTTTCCTTTTATTCATGGATTCAGAATATGAAGGAGTATCAAATTTTCCCTTGAAGTTGATTTGGATATTTTGTTTCTCACCTGTAAAACAGGTACAACTTGAAGTAAGATGTTTCTTAGTACCTGCATTTTATTTTTGTGCACAACATATCGAATAAGGTTGTCATCAGCGAGCATGTAATTATCGCAATATAAGCCCATGTCGCCTAACACTAAGGTTCAAGACTCGAGCCTGTCTCAAGTTTGGCATGGGCCAGAAAGGCAGGCCGAATCCTGGGCCAAATTTGGTTGGGCCCTGAGTCAAAAAAAATAAAAATAAATAAATGATCCTGCCATGCACGCCAGGCCAAGCCCAGCTGATGGTACTGTTGGGATATTTGGCCTGCGGAATCACACAGATCTAGATCTAGGATAGCAATCCAATGGCACCAAGCACACACACAAGAAAAGAGAACACACAGATTTAACATGGAAAACCCTTACGGGAAAAAACCACGGCACAAAGCGACAGATCACCACTATGAAAGCATCAATTACAAAAAGAAAAGACTTACACGATTCGAATAACCTCGAATCTCACCCTTGCTACACCCTTTGATAACCCTAGAACCTTTTAGAATACCTTTAGGAAGTCTTGGAATTGTCTTAGAATAGCCCTAGGAACCCCAATTTATAGTTTTGACAACTTCCCTTTCGTATCCCAGTTGCGAAAGGACTTGCGTCACAAAATCCGCGAAACTCCTTTCGCATCCCAATTGCGAAAGGACTTGCGACACAAAATCCACGAAACTCCTTTCGCATCCCAGTTGCGAAAGGACTTGCGTTACAAAATCCGCGAAACTCCTTTCGCATCCCAGTTGCGAAAGGACTTGCAACACAAAATCCGCGAAACTCCTTTCGCATCCTAGTTGCGAAAGGACTTGCAACACGAAATCCGCGAAACTCCTTTCCGCATCCTAGTTACGAAAGGACTCAGATTTAAGACATCTCGCAACAATCTCCATAATGTCTTCAATCTTCAACCGTGTAGCTTCTTAACCTCTTCTCTTATTTCTGCATCACATCATAACTTAAGATCACATTGGCCAACCAGCGCCAATCACGGATCTGATAGATACCTGCTATACCGTCGGCGCGAATATCTCTGAGAAGCCGATCTCTTCTCTCTGAGAATAACCCCTCGCTACCAACCTCGCCTTGTATCTATACTGTCTCCGCCTGAAGGTCCACCTGTATCCAACCGCTCACCGGCCCACTGGAAGCTCCACACGCTCCCATATGTCGGTCTGGTACAACGAATCCATCACATCACCCATAGTCACCTTCCACTTCTCAGCACCAGGCTCACCTAGAGCCATCAGAATAGAAGATGAGTTCTCTGCGATATTAGAGTCATCCATGTACCACGCCGATATCCTGTGATCATGCCGTATGATTCTTCACACAGGTGATTGCTCCACCTTCTCTGTATCCCTGTCTGCACGTCTCAGCCTTCCTGCCCTGCCCGCCCATGTGGCCATGCCATCATGCCACACACGTGCAGAGGTGGAATCCACTACATCCACTGTAGCTCCACCTTTTGAAGTGCTCCTGATCAACCTGTAAACATGATCGAGTCGTTGCGCTTTCATGATTACCCGTGCCCCCTTAGATATTTTAAGAGTACCATCAATACATGTGTACTTGCATCCTTTTGCCTCAAGTACACCAAGAGAAATCAGATTCTGCTTTAAATCAGGAACGTGCCTCACATCTGTCAAGGTACGCTCCACCCCATCAAACATCCTGATGTGCACCGTACCAACAGCCACAACATTACAGGCAAAGCCATTGCCCATAAACACCTGTCCACCATCGCACTCCCTGTAGCTGGTGAACCAACTCCGATGAGGAGTCATGTGAAAAGATGCCCCTGTGTCTAGCATCTACTCGTCCTTACGATCATCGTATGACCATCTGAGCGAAGACACAGACTAAACATCACCATCACATCCACTCGATTCATCTAACGTGGCAGTGTTAGCCTCCCTGTATAAAGCCTCAGAATTTTTCCTCTTAGATTTAGGATGTTCACAATCCCTCTTCACATGTCCTTCCTTCCCACAATTCCAGCACTTTACCTTTCCTTTGCCCTTGCCCTTGGATTTGGATCTAGAACCTGAAGAACCTGTACCTTGTTCAGAATTCTTACCCACTGTAAACAGTGCATCAGAAGATGTCCCCATGTTACTGTCCAGCTATCTCATAGCCTTCCCTTGAAGCGCTGAGATAACAGTGTCGATACTCAGGGTTTTATTCATGCTGCACATAGTGTCCTTAAATGACTCATAAGACGCTGGGAGAGAATTTAGCAACATACATGCTTGTTCTTCATCTTTCATCACTTCCTCCATATCCAGCAATTTGCAAACCAATTTATTAAAGTTGCTGATGTGAGCCTCCAGATCTCCACCCTCTGCCATCTTGAAGTTATACCACTGCTTAGCTTCAAGTGTAGGCGATTTTCGAGGATTTCTTTGCATAGACATCCTCTAACCGCCATAACTTAAATTATAGCCGCATGATTTTCTCTCATGACGTTGTAGAGAACCTCATCCGTGAGACATAAACGGATCGATGATAAAGCCTTCTTATCAAGAGTATTTCAATCACCATCAGTCATAGTGGACTTCCGCTCCTCAAGAGCACCATCTTCGCCTTGTTTGATTAAGGAACTCATCATCTTGATCTTCCATAACTCAAAATTATTTTTCTCTGAGTACTTCTCAATCTCATACCTGACGCTCGCCATTATTACTAATCCCTCAGATTCAGATCTGTGTCCCAACCGATTGCTCTGATACCACTTGTTGGGATTTTTGGCCTGCGGAATCACACAGATCTAGATCTAGGATAGCAATCCAATGGCACCAAGCACACACACAAGAAAAGAGAACACAGAGATTTAACGTGGTTTTTTCCCGCAAGGGTTTTCCATGTTAAATCTGTGTGTTCTCTTTTCTTGTATCTGTGCTTGGTGCCATTGGATTGCTATCCTAGATCTAGATCTGTGTGATTCCGCAGGCCAAAATCCCAACAGGTACAAGAAGATCGTCCAAGTCCATCCAAAGCCAAGTGGGGCTCTCCGCCTGGCGCATTGTCTTAAAAGCCAAGCTGATTTTCTTTTAACCAGAAATTAAAAGACAAGTGTGAGTGGGGTAAAGTAATTCAAGGAAGATACAAGCAGAAGTAGTAAAACCTGATTATACTGCTTGAGAAGGTCTAGCTCCATTTTCTAGCTCGCATCATGAACCTCAACCTGATTGAACAAATAACTTACCGAGTGCAACAGCCCAACAATAATTTAAAGTACAGATTACTTGTGGTCAAACCAGTTGGACTTGAGACCTTCTCTTTAGTAATAAAATCCACGAAGAAGTCGAATATACCCACAAACCAGTTCGATACGGATGTTATAACCTGAAAACATCTTATAATGAGAAATTTTCAAAATAAATAATTGTGATTAATTTAAAATTAATTATATGTAAAAATACTGAAAAAAATGTGTATTTCATTAATGAGTCTATCTGAAATCTATGCTGGGTTTGCTGTAAGAGTTATGGATCATTACAAACTCAGGTCCACTTAAAGATAAGGTGCAGATGAGGGTCTTTACTCACAATGGTATAAAGGATTGCACCAAGGAAAGACTCCAAAAGGGACTCTAAATTTTCAGTCTATTTTAGCAAAAATGTGATTTTGATCAAGAAATGGGCATTGTTTTCTTCTCTTTTTTGCAAAACAGGGAACCTGGGCTGATGGGCATTTCTAGCGTTAAAGAAAGATGGGGAAAAGTAGATGATGGGGAATTCTGTTGAAACAACATAGACATGTTTTTCTCGGATTCAAACTCAGAAGAGATATATAGACATTGAATACAAAGAGAAAGATGTATGCAATTAAAAAATAATATAAAAGAACCTCTAGACTCAAATAGCACCAAGTTCTTGATTCTATTACCAGCTAACCTTGCAATCTATGAAACAAAACAAAGTCAAAGTGTTTAAGCATAGAGATAAAGATGTGAGTGGGTGGGTACAGAATAGAGAGAGAGGGAGATCAACAAGCAATGATCAAAATTAAGCAACAAGATCAAATCCTAGGCATATCAGTATGTGTATGAATCTGAGAGTATCAGTAAGATGTAAGGCTAGGGCCATTTCCTTTTCACCAACAAAAATCAAAGGGTGATGAAGATAGGATTCACCTGATCTTGTTCGAGGTCTTGTGAAGAGATCTCCTCACAGACATAACCAAGTGTTTCAAGGGTGGCCTGCTTCAAAGAAGTTGGCTTTTCTTGCTGGGTCATGTTGGAGAGTAAGCATCCAATGAGTTCAGGCCACTCTTTATGGGGTATTTCAATTGAGGCAATCTTAGCAATCACCTGCGACGAAGTGTGCCTTGATTCATGCATGGATGATCCCAATATCCTCAGAAGCAAGTCATTGCTCTTGGATCTGAGCGTGCTGTCAATTGCAACCCAATGCTGGATGAGCAATTCCTTACAAGCAGAATCTTTGGCATCCAACGAATTCTTTAAAATGATTCTAGCAAGGTGGCGGCATTCAGGGGCCTTCTCATCATTCGAAAGTTCAACTGAGAGCAAGAGGAAGAAAATGGGTAGATTCTGTTCCTGGAACTGCCTGAGGCTTTCTTCAGCAGTTGTTCGCACATTACCATATGGTGATAACAGGATCTGAGTGATCTCCATTGCCATCTTGTGTACAAAAAATAAAATGAAGACATGAACTAAATGTCAGAGATTTGCCAAATGACAAAAAAAAAAAAATACAAATCCTAAAATCGAATAATTTTCCACCAGATATATGGGTATGGTTTTCCATGGTCACAAGAGATCAGATGCACGCCCCATTCATATTAGAACCAAAAGATGAATGGTAGGGATCACAAAAATGTTGGGATCCACATGTACAACTATAGACAAACAGAGATTTTTTTAAATTATTTTTCAGCTGGGGAAACAAAAAAAAAAAAAAAAAAAAAAAAAGTAAACAGACATCATCACAAACATGCCATCCTTTGTCCTTGGGATGCAGAATCAGTAGAATATCATTTGTTTATGTATTGAAATTACATGGAGAGGGGAGGTGTCCTTTGATCTTTTCAGATTGTCATGTGTGATGACTGGCACGACTGATGCCTTTCTTGAAGCATGGAATTAGGATCAATGTCGAAGGAAAATTCTCCCGGTCTTGGGTCATCGGCAGGCATCTTTCCATGCCGAAGGAAAATCCAAGTGTTGTAGTAGTGCTTCTTCAAGCCTGAGTCGACACGTTCAATGGCCAAAGGGTGTTCTTGGTTCTACCCAACACAGTGAGATTTTCATCTTGGGTAATTGTAAGAACTCCCAAGGAATCTGTGAGTGGGTTTTCTCCGTTGGCAACCCATATGTCTGTTTGATCAGGAATATTGTGGTACCATATTCCAACGAAGCGGTTTGTAGAAGTGTGAGCACTGAAGAAGCCTAGTGAGAAAATTCCACCCTCAGAAAGCTTGTCGATTTTAATGGGACTCGCGCATGATATCTAAGTAAAAAAACTATGGCTAAGGAAAGATTACGAATTTAAAATCACTTGACTCAATCAAGGCAATCTTAGCAATCACTTGACTCAACTTGATTATAAATTTAAAATATTTATCATAATAAAGACGATTAAGAAAATTACATTGATGTAAGTACTATAAATTATGAGCTTTAACAACAAAGCATTGAGTAGCATCATGGTAGAGGGCATTGATCAGATTCTACCTCTGTTCATTCCGGTTGAAGAAAGGAAGGATCCCAAAGAATCATCAATTCATCTCATTAAGGTTTAGGCTATCAGTTTCGCATTTGTGAGTCTTCTGGAGTATGTGTCAGTCTCCAAAAGCCAAGTGAGTTCATTTGAAGAAGAATTGGTGATGCTTAAGGAAGAATTGGTAATGCATCCACCAACATGGCATACATGCATGTCAGTCTCTCATTGTAGGTAAGCTAGGATAGAAGTTAAAACCATTACCTGTAGGTTGCAACAAAGAGCACTGTCCCATTAACCATCCTTTTGATGGCCATCAAACAGTAGGTGGGGGTGGTCTGATTAGTATAGTTATTGGGCTGGCCCCACCAACAATGAGGTCTGCAATCTGGGTGATATAGATTGGCATACATGACAATATTGTATCCTGCATTTAACTTGAATTTACGGAGTCGTAACCAATTAGCGAGGACTCAGGGGCATAAATGCATGCTTGTCATCTCTTTCCCATAACAATGGTTGAAGGGGCCATCTCACTCCATTAACATGGAGTTCTGGCCAAAATGATGGTTCTGAACCAACCATTCTTGTGACATTACCCGCTGTTGGACTGACCGTCTGCAAAGATCATAGAAATTAAAGGAAAATGTCAGTACAAGGATTCATATTTCATAGAAGTGAGCCACCACTTAAAACCACCCTTCTTGATTGGAATATTTTTTTTTCAGTTTTCGGTAATTCGACAGGAAATGAATGCTCCTACCTTATTACCAAAAACCAAGGAAAGGATCAGACTAAACTTGGATGACGAAAGAGGATTATACAGATGTGCACCATGTTTAATATATGAGAAATTGATGTAGAGCGGGTCACAGACAGTTTCATGGCCAATATGGATCAGAAAAGGCCCGGACAACGACACAAGTGATCCAGACCGTCAGACCTTAGATCGGCGTATCTCACAATCCGGAATGAGTTATCAGCGTAAAATATATGATTTTGGGGTAGAATGGGCTACTTTAGCTACAATAAGAGAGCCCAACTGAGTTTACTTGGTACAATAAGAGCGTACTCAGTAAAGAAACCAATTTCGCGTAAATTAGCTACAGACAAAAGCCGTAGCCAAAGCAAATTGATTCGCTACATCCCCTGCCACCAGCCGGTCGTTGTTCTGTGGGCCCCGACATGATGAATATGTTTCATCCATGCCGTCCATCTATTTTCCTGCATCATTTTATAAAATGAGACGAAAACTGAAGTATATAACAGTCTCAAGTGGATCACATTATCAGAAACAGTGTTGAATAAACATTACATGGTGTGGCCCACCTGCTTTTTGGATCGATCTACCTGAGCTAAGGGATCCTCTAAGTGGGTTCGGAAATGCCACTACATACATCCAAAACGAAATAAATTGCGGTTGTGTTTCGATGCTCAAGTGAATTGCATTGTAAAAGGTCAGTTTAAACTACAGGTTAGAAACTCAGGAGAACTGGACAAAGATTGAAAATTACCTACAGTAGGTAAAATTCACAACTACTGTGTGACTAGGATTGTCCAATCCCTATAGTTATGGCCACCAACTTGTTGGCCCACCATTTCAATGATCTGGATCATCTTGACACCTATGAGGTGTACTGTTGAGATGCTAGCAGCAAGTGGCCCAACTTTAGCAACTCAGGTCAGGAGTTAATAATCTATGCTGTATTATTCAAAGAAGAGATGGTCCAGTGCTCTGATCAGAGCACTATAAGTTACAGTGCTCCTAGCTGCATCGGTTGACTTGGACAATCCGATCAACCAATCGGAACCGTCCATTAAGTTCAGAATACATTTCATGGATGGGATGGATCATGGTTCTTAAGAATCATGATCAATCCATTATTAGCCCAAATAAATAGATGGAACAAATTTTTTTATTGGGCCTATTTGTGCGTAAATGATCTTGACTGTCCGTATTAAAGGTCATTGATTAAATGGTTGATATTTGTCAGATTGGTATGGTGTTTAGATGGCAACCCCATGAAATGTGTGCCTTGGACCTAATGAACAGTAGATCAATGGATTGGACTTCTAAATGTCAATAAAGAAAAGAGAAAAAAAATAAATAAAAGACAGAAGTGAAATCCCCAATTCCAAAAATCCTGAGATCCCCAAAATTCTAAAATCCCCAAATCCCTAATTTGTAAAATCAGAAAAACCCCAATTCGGGGTCCACATTCAAATCTATAAGCCCTAAAATTCCCAATTACATAAATGAGGGTCCACATTGAATCGGGAATCCACAATTTACTAAATCCTTAAATTCTTAAATCGACATTGAGATTGAGAGAGAGAGAGAGAGAGAGAGAGAGAGAGAGAGATATCTCGCGTTCGTGAATGAGTCTTCCACTGAGATTCAGAGAGAGAGAGAGAGAACGGATTGGCTACTCCCCTGTAACCAGCCCGGTGGCTGGTGGTCAGTGCTCTATGGGCCCCACCATGATGTATGTGTTTCATCCATTTTTACGGATCATTTTAGGGCTTGATAACAAAAATGAAAGGGATATAAATCTCAAGTGGACCACACCACATGAAAACAATAGTAATTGGATATACACCACGAACAATTCAAAGGAGATCAAAATAAAATGGGCCTCACAATGATGTATTTATCATATCGACACCGTACGGAGAGATCATTTTAGATCTTTATCCCAAACCTGAGTAATTTTCAGGTCTCAGGTGAATCACACCACAAATAGTTGACAATGATTCTCACCGTTAAAACATTTGTAGGTCCCACCGTAATGTTTACTTTTCAACCAATCTGTAATGGAGGTCAGGCAGACCGGGATGAAGAGAAAAAACAAAAATCATATTAATCCAAAATTTCTATGACCCTCAAAACGGATTCAATGGCAGGTGTACAATCCTCTGCTACTTTTGCAGCATGGTTAACTTTATTTTTGGATTTTTTAAAAAAAATTTCGTGCTCGAGCTTTATCACTAACTCACTAGACATGTTTGGTACATGGAATTGAATGGTATTAAATTGTATTAGATGAGATTAACATTATTATTGCACAATGATTGCATGTTAGAAATATCATGGTATTGTAGTAATTCAATTCCATGTTTGGGATAAAAATTTTACTGCTAGAAAACACTTAATTAAGCAAAATCCTGTTTGGTTGACCATAGAATTGTAATCAATGGACCAAATTCAAAATAAATGTCATTCACTTGTACACATATATAACCAGAATGTCCCATATAAATAGTGTATTTGGATGGACGGCATGGATAAACGCATGCATCAATGTGGGGCCTACATGTGTAGTGGATTTTAAAATCCACAAAAATCCTGCATGGACCAAATACAATACGAGGTCCACATTCAAATTTGTAAGCCCTAAAATCTCCAATTCTCTAAATGACGGTTCACATCGAATCGAGAATCCACAAATTACTAAATCCCCAAATTCCTAAATTGGCATTGAGATTGAGAGAGAGAGAGAGAGAGAGAGAGAGAGAGAGAGAGAGAGAGAGGGTGTGTGGGTAGGGAGGGCCTCTAGATAGAATCCGGCGACCGGAGCTCATGGGGGCGTCTGGCTGTGATAAGGTTGGGGTTTTGGCTCCGTCCCTTCTTTGGATCAAACACACACACACACACACACAGAGAAAGGTTAGGGGGTGGAGAGAGAGATAGAGAGACATCGGGAACGGATTGGCTACTCCCCCAACCACCAGCTCAATGGCAGGTGGTCGGTGCTCTGTGGGCCCCACCATGATGTATGTGTTTCCTCCATTTTTACAGATCATTTTAGGGCTTGACACCAAAAATGAGAGGGATAAAAATCTCAAGTGGACCACACCATGTGAAAACAATAATGATTGGATATCCACCACGAACGGTCCAAAGGAGATCAAAGTAAAATAGGCCTCACAATGATGTATTTATCATATCTACAACGTTCGGAGAGATCATTTTAGATCTTTATCCCAAAACTGAGTAATTTTCAAGTCTCAAGTGAATCACACCACAAATAGCAGTGGGGACAATGATTCTCACTGTTAAAACATTTGTAGGTCCCACTATAACGTTTACTTTTCAACCAATCTGTTCTCAAGGTCACATAGACCGGGATGAAGAGAAAAAACAAATATCATATTGATCCAAAATTTCTATGACCCTCAAAATGCGTACAATCCTCCACTACTTTTTACAGTATGGTTAACTTGATTTTTGGATCTTTCTTATTTTCGTGCTCAAGCTTTATCACTAACTCACAAAGGACGTGTTTGGTACGTGGAATTGAATGGTATTGAATTGTATTAGATGGGATTAACATCATTATTGCACAATGATTGTATGTTGGAAATATCGTGGTATTGTAGTAATCCAATCCCATGTTTGGGATAAAATTTTTGCTGCTAGAAAACACCAAATTAAGCAAAATCATGTTTGGTGGACCATAGAATTGTAATCAATGAACCAATTTCAAAATAGATGTCGTTCACTTGTACACATATATAACCAAAATGTCTTGTGTAAATAGTGTATATGGATGTATGGCATGGATAAACACATGCATCAATGTGGGGCCCACATGTGTAGTGCATTTCAAAAACCACAAAAATCCTGCATGGACCAAATGCAATTTGGGGTCCACATTCAAATTGGTAAGCCCTAAAATCCCCAATTCCCTGAATGAGGGTCCATATCGAATCGGGAATCCACAAATTACAAAATCCCTAAATTCCTAAATCGGCATTGAGAGAGAGAGAGAGAGAGAGAGAGAGAGAGAGAGAGAGAGAGAGAGAGAGAGAGAGAGAGGGCGTGCGTAGGTAGGGAGGGCCTTTGGATAGAATCCGATGACTGGAGCTCATGGGGGCGTCTAGCTATGATAGGGTTAGGGTTTCGGCTCCCTTCCTTCTTTGGATCAAACACACACACACACACACACACACACACACAGAGGTTAGGGGGCGGAGAGAGAGAGAGATAGAGAGAGATCGGGAACAGATTGGCTACTCCCCTAGCCACCAGCCCGATGGCTGGTGGTCAGTGCTATGTGGGCCCCACCATGATGTATGTGTTTCATACATTTTTACAGATCATTTTAGGACTTGATACCAAAAATGAGAGGGATATAAATCTCAGGTGGACCACACCACCGGGTCCTTGCTCTTACTCTGGTGGTAGACTCTTAAGAATTTCAACACCTGGTGGTGAAATCCCACTACAGCGTGAGTGTGTGGTGGTGTGTGTGCATGTGTTTAAAAAAAAAAAAAAACAAAAAAAAAAGAAGAAGAAGAAGAAGAAGAAGAAAACAATAGTGATTGGATATCCACCATGAACAGTTCAAAGGAGATCAAACTAAAATGGGCCTCACAATGATGTATTTATCATATCTACACCATTCGAAGAGATCATGTTAGATCTTTATCCCAAAACTGAGTAATTTTTAGGTCTCAAGTGAATCACACCACAAATAGCAGTGGGGAATGATTCTCACCGTTAAAACATTTGTAGGTCCCATTGGAACATTTACTTTTCAACCAATCTGTTCTCAAGGTCGCATAGACCGGGATGAAGAGAAAAACCAAATATCATATTGATCCAAAATTTCTATGACCCTCAAAATGGTTTCAATGGCAGGCGTACAATCCTCCACTACTTTTTACAGTATGGTTAACTTGATTTTTGGATCTTTCTTATTTTCATGCTGGAGCCTTATCACTAACTCACTAAGGATGTGTTTGGTACATCGAATTGAATGGTATTGAATTGTATTAGATGGGATTAACATCATTATTGCACAATAATTGTATGTTGGAAATATCATGGTATTGTAGTAATCCAATCCCATATTTGGGATAAAATTTTTGCTGTTGGAAAACACTGAATTAAGTAAAATCCTGTTTGGCGGACCATAGAATTGTAATCAATAGACCAAATTCAAACTAGATGTCGTTCACTTGTACACATATATAATCAGAATGTCTCGTGTAAATAGTGTATATGGATGGATGACATGGATAAATGCATGCACCAATGTGGGGCCCTCATGTGTAGTGGATTTCAAAATCCACAGAAATCCTGCATGGAACAAATGCAACTCCATGGGATTAAATGCAATTCCATCCCACCTAATCCCAACTTTTCCAATCCTCTCCAAATGCTATATGGAATTGCACAAGACCAAATGCAATTATATCCCACCTAATCCCATCTAATACCCTGCGCCAAATGCCCCCTAAGTAGACGGACAGTTTGGATATAACTCATACCTCATGATGGGATCCATAGAACTTGGTGACGTCAACACACTAGCTCGATTGCTGGTGTGTGGTACGATGGCCAATCTGCTTCTGAATTGGGCGCAGTCGAGCTCTATACAGAGCTAGAGACGAGACGGTCCAGTTAGGGGCTCATGGAGCCCACTGTGATGTGTGTTGTTTATCCACTCTATTCATCCATTTCTACAATTTATTTTAGGGCATGATTTAAAAAAAGAGGTAGATAAAAGCTTGAGTGAAACACACCATGTATTAATGGTAGACGCTTAATTTCTATTATTTCCTACGGTGTGGTCTACTTAAACTTTCGATCCATCTCATTTTTAGGTTCATTCCTTAAATGAGCTGTCAAAATGGATGGACATCTTATATAAAATACACATTGTGGTGGCTCTCATAGACCATTTTTTTTTTTTTATAATGCAATTAGAAGGTTTGGCTTATAATGGCATCTCCAATGGCTAAAGCCCATCCATGCAACCATTACACGACCACCGGCGTTGGTCATATTTTCAAGAAATCACTGCACCAATACATATATGTTAGGTCAGGACAAAGTTCAATCCATGCGAAAGGCAGTACCTAGTCTACCTCCAATCAAATACTTTGTCATCTCATTTTCATGCCCCAATTTCTCTACATGTGAGATACTTTATGTCTGATCTCTCCCTCTCTCTCTTCCTCCATCCACACGTGAGTTTCACATGCATAAACTCACATTTTCCACCCCTATATATAAAGATAGTTAAAACGTTGGGAGAGAGAGTGATGCTATGGTGAACACCTAGTTGCGGGTGATTGAGACCGTTCGTTTAGTGAGGTCATCATATGGACGAGCCAAAACCTTGTGGTGCCTTTCACGTGCAGCCTGTGGGGGTCACTTGGCTGGTGATTTCCACACGCGTGCCTTGAATGTGGACCACAGGTACCATTTTCTCTGGCCATCTATTCTTTTTGTATAGTCGTGGCCCACGCGATGAATGGATAGGCGTAGCTTTTCAGTATGTTTGCTTTGACGGTGGAGGCCACCTTATGTACTCTTCAGATGTCCCACACGTTTGTCGGTTTGGTAAGCCGCGTGGGGCTAGCAAACCATGTGACATACGAAGGGAGGGTTTTTTTATTTTTATTTTTAAGGCGCGCCCGTGTCACCTAAGACGGTGCGGCCCTTTACCGTGGGGCCCACCTTGACGTATGTATTCTAAATCTAGGCCATCCATCCATTTTTCTAGATCATTTTATGGTATGGATGCAAAAATGAAGTGGATGCAAATCTCAGGTGGACCATAACATAGGAAACTGTGGTGATTGACCATTGAAAACTTTTTATGCATGGGCCACAAAAGTTTTGGATTCGTGAACGCTTAAAATCGGTGCTTATGTTGATTTATCTTTGTCTTGGGGCTGTATGGACTGATTTAGATTGGTGATGTAGACTTGGAATCATTATTGGCAAATTAGCTCAAAATTCTGCGGTCAGCTAGAACCTGCAGAATCTGTAAAAGCTAGAGAATCTAGAGACTCTTTTGCTTAAGGTTTACTTCTGATCTGTGACTTATGATTCCGAGCAAGAGACCTCAGTTACAACTAGAAAATGTGTTAGGCACCCTCTTTGCCCGTACAGGTATATGGTTTCTATTTCATTTGGTAAGCTAATCTTAGGAGATAAAATAATAGGATGCAAATTATTAAAATGAGATTAGACAGACTCAGATTTCTGATGTGGCAGGGTCCGAAATTTCGGTAAGCTACAGAGCATACGTCCAGAAAATGTCTATAAATAGGATTTATAAATAGATATGATGATGCTAGAATGACATGTAAGAGGGCTAGACTACCATGAGTTTCTGATGTGACAGGATTCAGAGTTTTGACAAGTCACATAGCATACATTCAATAGAAACCTAGAGAATGAAGGGGGTTGAGAAGGGAAGTAATGATGTAATTGATAAAATATGAATGCTAGTGATGATTACACGATCTTTGGCGTGCACTTGAAATGACTTGGATGTTTGGGTGCACCATGGTTGGGAATGATTGGCCTAAGTAGGACCGGGAGGCTAAGAGATGGCTGGAGGAGGCTAAAGGAGACTAAAAGGATGGAAGCTTAAGAACTCAAGCATTCCCTATCACTCTCATTCACTCTCTCTTACTCTCTTTCTCTTGGTGAGGCTTCTTTGGTAGTTGGTTTTGAAATGAAGAGAAGATGGGGGTATTTAATTATAGCCCTCTTGGATGGTCTTTACGTAATTTAGGGGATTATGAAGGGAAGAGTGAATGATGATGTGGCAGCCTAGGATTGGTGATGGGAAGGGAGATGCCATGTGATACCTTCTTATAGGTTAAGAAGCTTGGTAAAAATGTAAATAGTAGGAATTATAGGGGTTAAGTGGGTCCCATAAGAGTTTTCCATTAGGAGAGCAACAATTGTTGCTCTGGGCACATTTGTCGAGAGGGACAGTAATTGGGTTATCGCGTCCCTCTACTTGCTTCTGTGGTTTAGCCGAAGGGCTTGTCCAGGCTTGGAGAGTGGCCAAAGGCCCGGGTTTTGAATATTTGGCTTTGGAATGGCTTAAGTATGGCTCAACTTGGGTAGTGGCTTGGGTATGACTCGGCTTAGGTAATGGCTTGACCTAGATAATAGTTTGGGTTTAGCTAGAGTTTCGCTTAGGCTTGAAAAAGACTGAGGTTTTAAGTAGGGTTTAGGGTTTATGTTTAATTCATAAGGATCATCCATGCTTCATGAAATTGCTAGCCTCAGTGAATTGTCTACAGGATCAAGCTAATGTTTTATTTTGACCTTACGTCCAGTTTTACGTAACCTTATCAATAGGTTGGATGGCAAATAAATATTAACTAAACATTACAATGAAACCTAGAAAGTTTTTTAATGGTGAGATGTTCAATCACCACAGTTCTTTTTTTTTTTTTTTTTTTTTTTAAACACATGCACACACACCCCACACACTCACGCTGGTGCAATTTCACCACCTATGGGTACTCAAACCCTTAACTGGGAGTTGAAACTCCTGAGAGTCTACCACCCGGGCAAGAGTAAGGACTTGTTCAATCACCACAGTTTCCTACAATGTGGTCCAAATAATGTTTAGATCTGCTTCTGTAACACTCCGGATTTTCACTATTTTAGGATTTGCCAAAAATCCTTTAAATATTTTTTTTTTAATAACTAGCCATATCATCACTTACTGACCCTTGACACTCGAGATGAGATTATACGTAGCTGGTACCGATAAAGAATCGTACAAATAAGATTAATCAACCGTAGAAAATCAATAAATCCAACCGATCACTTAAGCATCGAGTTTAGCCCCATGATTTAATCACATAGGGCCCAAATCGAAACTGACCTACCACTGATTAATCAAGACAATTATAACTAAATTAAAGATCTACTCGAAACCAAGTCAGATAAAACCCGGATCCTAACTAATGGATCAAATCAGCCCAGTTACTCTTTTAGGCTAAAACCGATAGTTTATAGTGATCATGACCGAATCACCACTTTCGCTAATTTCGAATAGGTCATACTGTGAACTTAGTTAATCCATACCTCAACAACTGCACCCAAGAAATCTCCCTATCCAATTTATTGCAGAAATGCATCGATTACTTGAACAAGCTCTAAACCGTTCGTTAGTGGGCCACTAGTCCCAAAATTATAGAGTAATGTTCATCCCACTGGGCTTGTGGTCCATCGCGGACAACAAACTCAGACGATGCCCGAAAACAGACGATTCACGCTGCCAAGTCAGCACTTGTAAAGTGCAACTCACCCTAGCATAGGCCTAAAATCTAAATTTTAAAATAAATGGCCCCACCACTTAGGATAATAAATTAGGACATCTCAGCCGTCGGATTCCACCCAAATTTGTGCCATAATTTAAAGATATTTCGGCACTCGTCCACCAAATCTGACCCCGATTGAGAAATGGTGACCGTTGATCGTAAATCGGACCATTGCGACAAAACTCTGCATTCATTTGCCGTCAAACTTTGCCTAACTCTTCATTAGGCCATGGGGCACCTATACCATAAATTAGATGGGTCATGGAGCCATCATGATGGCCCCAATACCCAGATATGGGCCCCACAAGGCCATTGGAGGCATTTAGTGAAACACGGGGCCAAATGACTTAATTTCTGTATATTTAATTAATGCTCAAACCCCTTTCATTTCTACCATTTTCGGCAACTGAAATCTGGGGGAGAGAGAGAGAGAGAGAGAGAGAGAGAGAGAGAGACTGTGTGGTGCATGTGGTGCTTGAGGATCAAAATTCCCCGCACCCACACCCATAAATTACCGGGAACTCCAATCCTAATGCCATAGAACCAATAGATGCCTAACCTAAGGTAAGATTTGGACTTCAAACCATCTCCCCTAGCAAATCACCAACATGCATGTGCCTTACTGTCATGTTCATGCAACGTAGGGCCCCGACACGTCAAGTTTGCAGACCCGGCGATGATAGGATGATTTCAGCGACTTCGGATCAACAATAGGTGCAGACCATTACCTTTAGGTGGCCGATTATCATGCATAACATATTTTTAATGAATATGATTGGTGAACCGTTAGTGCATGTGGCTGAATTTTCATTTGAATTGCATAAATAGGATAATGGACTAGGAATTGCTGAAATTATGGAAAGGGATTAGACCCCAATACCCCAAACATGTGACTTGTTGATTTGCATGTCATGTAGGATACAAATGTTTGAATTTTTCCAAATTGTTGCTGGTTGGTTGTTAATTTCATTATTAGTTGTTAATTTTGCTTAGAATGAAGACATGAATTGCTGTAAATTGTTGATTGGTGGTTAATTCTCTGATTTCATGATTAACTATACTTGGTTGAAGGCATGAGACTTTGCAAACTGATTGACTAGTTGAGTTACTTGCCTCGATTTTCAATGTATGCCTGAATTATGTGATTTATGTTGGTCCATGGAAGATTAAGTGCGGTGTATTATTATATGACCGTCCATGTGATTGTATAGGCTGGAATATGTTAAGTAAAATCTGTAAAATTAGGTGAAATTTAATATTGTGTTGCTGTCCATGTGTTGTTTATACTAAAATGGTGTCTGTCCTACAATGAATTGTATCCCATGATGACCCCGCTTGTTGTGTATTGACGCATATTCCCCTATATATGGATCGGCTGACCACCCGAAATTTCTTGGGCGGTCTTTGTTGGGCCTGTCCGCAAGTGAATCTGGCCCGAATAACTAAACTGTAGGTTGTTGGCTGTAGTTGGACTACACGAGACAGTGTTCTCAGGCCAATTAGCTACGGTTCAGCCCATTAGGGCATATTGACTCTTAAGTTGACCATCCTTGTACGTTAACCATGTTTGATCACGCCTGTATGAACCTAAAGTACTATAAGACTATTGCGCCCACTATTAACTGTAATTTATGGCACACAAGACTCATGAGCCGGGGATGGTGGTATGGGACACTATGCCAGTGCTGTTGGCCTACACTAAAGTGACAAGCCTACCCGTGGTGTCCAGTGAGCACTTAGACTCGTGAGCCGGGGACGGTGGTATGAGACACTGTGCCCGTGCTGTCGACCTGTGCTGGGATGACGACCTCCCCATAGTGATCGCGAGTAGGACATTTAAGTCTCAATTATTTCTATATGTGATTATAATTCTTTCCGGGATTGACGACCCCTTCATAGGGCTAAGAGTCGTGAGAGTCATATGACCACGACCCCTGAGCTGCGTGATCGGGTTAGGGTAATAACTCCATTAGGATATTCCGATTTTCCCGACCTGCTGGATGAATAAACTTAATTAATCAACCAGGCTAACATGCTCTACGACATTGCATTATTATTGTTAGCGATTATACAGTCGAGGTCACAATTAAGGGAGTGTTGTTTATTGCGAACATGAGATGTCGTCGCTTAAGGGAGCGTTGGTGGGTGAGGAGCATGCATCATATCATAACCATGCATTTGTACTAACAACAGTACCTAAGGTTCTATGCTACTTGCTGTTTATTAAATATATTCTATGCATGATAATTTGTGTGCCTATTGCTAACGGTACCACTGAGTTGATCACTCATTCCCATTCTGGGACAGTGTTTTAAAACACCAACCAGACTCCGATATAGATGCAGGTACCCTGGAGCAGCACGCATTGGATGATGTCGGTGGATGACGAGGAGGAGCGGACATACTCCTAGACTTCGGCGGTTTCTTCTAGTTTATGGTTGGATGGTCGCGGGACATAGGCCAGGGCCTTAGTCATTTTAGGATATTTATCTGCGTGGGTCTAGTTCACGATTGGATTTTCTTGGTATTATATTTTGGATATTATACATGTTTAGCGGCCCGTATTTACATTTTTTTGATATTCTCATACTTAGGGTTTGCTAAACCCATCATTGCTTATAAATAAACCCAAATGCATTGAAATCTGAAGCCCATTAGGACATATGTGGCACCCGGGAATTCGGGCCTGAAATTCGAGGCGTTACAACTTCATTTTAGGATCATGTCATAAAATGATTTGGAAAAAACGGATGAATGGAGTGGATTTGTAATAAATACATCTATGTGGGCCCCATTATTAGGGACACCTTCTTCGGTAAGTTCGATGCCCACCTAATCCGTTCCAGGAGGGTTGGCATTGTCTTATCCATGGCGAAAAATCTCATTTCGGCTAGCTTCTCTGCTCTAATTCATGTGAAATTTTCAGATTTTAACATTTTTATTAGAAAAATAAGAAAAAGTCACTGAAAATATAATATTAAAATTTTATTTCTTATAAACAAGTAAATAATTTTATAAATTTAATATATGAGAGTAGAAAGTTATTATTTAACCTTTAAATAAAATTTTCCAGTTCCACAGTGTTAATAAAAAAATGTCATGTACATCTACGCAACCACATGGGACCCATACCAAAAAAAGGCAAAATTGCCATCTTATGCTTGGTTTTTTTTTTTTCACTTTCGTTATTTAAAAAAAAAATCTTTTTACTATTAGTTTCCCACATTATATACGCATACAGTACTTTCCATTGGCCTAGATGGTGAATTTCCAGCGCCATACAATCCACAGCTAGAGGTGGGCATCGAGCCGAGTTGAGTTAAGGTGGGCCAAGCTTGGCTCAGCTTGTCCATGATGTACTCGAGTTCGAGCTCGAACTCGAGCTCGGCCTCGAGCTCAACATTGAAGCTTGGCTTGTTTGCCAAAGCTGTCGAGTCGAGCTAGTGGTTCGAGTCGAGTCGAGCTCGAGCTTGTTGGGTGAGAGAGTAATGGATTCTATTCTTGATCCTCCTCCATTGATGAAAAATTCAAAAATCTTAGGAGAATCAAAGCAAAACCCGATGAAAAAATCAAACAAAGCTTCGAATCGAATGAGGAAACATGTAAGAACCGATTTGTTCTTGATCTTCTTCCACTAGTTGAAATCTAAGTACTAGAAAAGAAACATAGCAGAACACAAATCAGAAATCTAAGTAAAGAGCTCTAGCCAATCAGATCATTGGATTTCCTTGAAGCTCTAACAAATTTGAGACGAACCCATCTCGGATTTCTTAGGTTTCTCACCTAAGAAGTATATCTCAAGAGATTGAAATTATACTATTGTGGAGCTGAAATGAAAACTAGTGGTGGTGGTCCGGGCGAGCATGCGGCTGACAGTGGGTAGAGAAAGAGAAGAAAGGGAAAGGGAAAGGGGGTGCGTGCGATCAGGTAGAGACTCTAAGGTATGTTATTATTATTATTATTAAGTTAAAACTTAAAACTTATATTAATATAATATATATTATATATAATATATAATATTTAATGTATTTATTAATCGAGCCGAGTCGAGCTCGAGTTCAAGCTTCGAGTCGAGTCGAGTTGAAATGCCCCCTGGTCGAACTCGGCTTGAACTCAACTTGAGCTTCAAATAATTAGCTTGGCTCGGCTCGAATCGGTCATTCAAGCCAAATCAATTCAAGTTGACTCGAGCCGAGTCAAGCGAGTTTTTCGAGCTAGCTCGACTCATGAACAACCCTATCCACAACCTTTCTTTGGTGTGGATGTGGACTGGGGTACTACCCTTGCCTGTCCCAACTTGGCATAGGACACAGAGTGCAATCCTACCCCCGCCCAGACGGTAATTCATCTGGGCAGGGCTCTGTAAGGCCTACCGTGATATAAGTGTTTTATCCACGCCGTTCACAGCTTCAGTGGACCACACCAAAGGAAGCTGCAGTGATAATGCCACTCACCGTTGAAACCTTTCTAAGGCTACTGTGATGTTTTTTGTTTACCATCCAACCTATTCATATGGTCATGTAGACGTGGATGAAGTAAAAAACCAAATATCAGCTTGATCCGAAAATTCTCCATCTCCCAAGAAGTTTTTAATGGTGGACGTTCAATTCTCACTTTGTGGTCCACTTAAGCCCTATACCTGTGTCATTTTTTGGCTCATATCTTAAAATAATCTGAGAAAAATGATGAACGGTGTGGATAAAACACTTACATCATGTTGGGCCCATGGAGCCCTGACCGGACAGATTACCTTTCCGGGGTAGGACGCAATCGGTGTCCCTTGGCATAGGTAGGGGCTTTGAGGGTCCACTGTGATGTATGGATTTTATACATCCCATCCAACCATTTTGGGTCCACTGTGATGTATGGTTTTATACATCCTATCCAACCATTTTGGGTCCACTGTGAGGTATGGATTTTATACATCCCATCCAACCATTTTGCCATATCATTTTAGGATATAAGCTCAAAATTGAGACGGCCTCAAGGCTCAAGTAGACCACACCACAAAAATCAACTATGATAACGCCCACCATTGAAACCTTCCTAGGGCCTACCATGATGTTTATTTGCCATCCAACCTATTCATAAGGTCACCCAGACCTCATCAAAGGAAAAACATAAACATGAGTTTGATCCAAAACTTCAGCGGCTCCCAATAAGCTTTTAACGGTGGATGTTCAATCCCCACGGTATGGTCAACCCAACTAACTAGGGTTCGGTCCTTAAATCCTCACCACAGTTGTAACTGGCCAGGCTGGGGTGGCCGTCTAAATATTGAGTCAGGTTTGGAGTCTGAATAGTGGCCCATGGGTCTATACCGATCTTGTGACCTGATAAATAGAGTCTGGGCTCAGCTTCAGGTAAGTCCGTTCGTATTGGTGCACCTGGCCTTGCCTGGACATGATTAATTAGCCAAGCGAAAAAAGAGTTTGAATAGGGCTGACCTGAGAGGGTCAGGCCCAAGCAGCTTAAAATTGGAGCTAAAGCAAGACTAGGGACGTGGATTGTGTCCTACCCAGCCCGTCTCTAGCAAAATGAGTAGTTATGTGGTGTATATGCTTATCCTCCCTTATCATATCATTTTAAGGTATGTACACAGAAATATGCAGATCCAATGCTCAATTGGAGCACACCAAATAATAAGCTTGGTTGCATTAAGGGCCTGTTTGATTTTCAGAGAAATGGGAAATGTGAAGGAAACGGTGATTATTACGATTTCCAGCGTTTGAAAATTTATAGGAGTTTGCACCAGTAAAATTGGTTTAACTGATATAATTTTAATTTATTTATTGTAAGGTAATGCGTATGATATATCCATTCCGTCAGTCTGTTTTATTACAATATTTTCGAGCATGAGACAAAAAATGAAGCAGATCTAACACTCAAATGGCCCACGCCAAAAGAAACAGTGGCCCTACAAAGTTTTTAACGGTAAGTATTCGATTCTCTTTTTTGTATGACGTGGTCCACTTGAGTATTGGATATGCTTCAATTTTTTACACATACGATGAATTCAAATGTAATAATGGATGAACGGTGTGGATAAGCGAAATACATCACAGTAGGACCCACAGATATTTTATAATATTCTTGATTTTGGTGTCAAAAAGTAAGCAGTCGTTTCAGGATGCACGGCGAAATAATCATCACTTTTTTACGCACGATTCACCGTATCACAGAAAATCAAACAGGCCCTAAATGCACATAGCATTGAATTTATGCATTAAATGCAAATTTAATATGCAGTGTGGTGCACTTGATGGTTGGATCTACCTATTTTCGTCCTCATACCTTAGGGTCTGTTTGGCCAGTGGGATTAGAAGGGATTCGGTGGGATGGGATTCATCTGGTCCCGTGTTTGGGAAGAATGGAAAAGCTTGGAATTACATTAAATGGAATTGCATTAGGTCTCGTGCTAATTTCACTCAATGTTTGGGAAGTTGTGTAGGTCTCAACATGATGTGTGGGCTATATCCACACCGTCCACCCATTTATCAAGATTATTTTAGAGTATGGGCCAAAAAATCATGTAAATCTAAAGCTCAAGTAGACCCCACCATAGAAAGCAATGGGGATTGAATACTTACCGTGGAAAACTTCTTTGGGGCCAAGTAAGTTTTGGTTCAACCTCATTTTTAGGCCCATGCCATAAAATGAGGTTACCAAACAAATGAATGGTGTAAATATAACACATGTGTTATTCTAAGTAATTCCAAATGATAGTAGGTAGATCCATTCAATGTACCACCCTATTATCACGAAAGCTAAGGCATTAATTTTATCCCCTGCCAACAAGGGACAATCCCTGCCAGGTAATAATTATGTTTCTTTAAATCCCATCCCACCTAGTCCTTCTAATCCCACGGCCCAAACAGGCGTGTTTGGACGGGCCCATCCCATGGGATTGGATTGTATTACGGTGGATGGCAAGTAATGATGGTTGTGTCAGTGGATTGCTGGGGATTGCTATATCCGGGGAGCTCACCACCGAGTATGTTTGGCTTGCCTGGCCAATTCCAGGATTACATCGGCCAATCCTGGGATTGCTCCGTCTAACCAAATATGTCCCACGTAAAATAGATGGGATTAAGAGGGATTGGGTGGATTTCAAGGTAATGATGGTGATGTGAGTGGATTGCTGGCAATCTCATGGCCTGTTTGGCACGCCCGACCAAATCCCGGGATTGCTCCTTCCAATCCATCCTAATACAGCCTAATCCCATCCACCCTGCCCGGCCAAACAGGCCCTTAGAATGATCCAAACGAAGGGATGGATGGCGGATAAACAGATGCATCATAGTAGGCCTACCAACAAAACTACCCATTCATGGTTAAAGAGGGGGTAGGATGCAATCCGCGTCCCAGGACCAGCGTCCAGCCTGTCAACAGACATACATGTTGGTAGTGGGGTTAATTGCACCCACCGTTGGAACATTCTTAGGTTGCATCGTGATATTTATTTGCCATCTAACCTGATGATAAGGTCACATAGACACGGATGAAGGTAAAAAAAAAATACAAATATCAGCTTGATCCAAAACTTCTGTCTCTCTTTAGATAATTTTAACGGTGGGTGTCCAATCACCACTCATTCCGGTAGTGTGGTCCACTTGACCTTATGGACCATTTGCATTTTTGCCCGCATGCTTTAAAATGAGCTGAAAATAATATGGACAGTGTAGATATACAACATATAGATCACATTGGTCCCACAACACCCGGCACATCAACACACTAACACTGCAGGGTGACGGTGGGAACACTTCTTGAAACTCAAGCAGACCACAACACAAGAAACAGTACTGATTGGATGCTCCCATTAAAATAATAAAAATTAAGAGCTACAAAAGTTTTGGATTGAGCTGATATGTGTTTTCTTTAAAAAATTAATTTGGAGCTACAAAAGTTTTGGATTGGGCTGATATGTGTTTTCTTTTCATCCAGGCATATATAATCTTATCAATAGGTTATTTGATAAATAAACAGTAGAGTGACGTCAGCTACTCTACAACAATTCTATCAGTAAAAAAAATGAATAATAATTACAAAGTGGCATAATTTGTATTTGCTTGAAATGATAACATTACTTGTTTGTTTTATCCCAGTAAAATTATAAAATGAGTTTTAATGATTATCAAATCTTTTTATTTGACTCCTATTACATCTGTATTTAATTTTCAAATGATGTGCCGTAATATTTATTTAAACAAATCTGCCATTTTATTTGACTCCTATTACATCTACATTTTAGTCATGATGATTTATTCACGTTGCGTTATTGCATTATCGTGAAAATCATCAAAACAAACATGCCTTTAAATCCAATCATTATTCCTTTTGTTCCTTTGAAAAATTTACAACAATGACTAGTCATTTTTTTTTTTTACTGGAAGCACACCACTCTCAATTATTCCAATCTTATTCTTTAATTTTTGCATGTTGCTAGCTAGATAGATGGTTTGGATCATCTAATCGATATAATTTTTTTTTTCAAAGCAATATGAAGATTGAATTAGACCTAATGAATGGTCCAAAGAGAAGGTGTGATGTCATAGATTCAAAATGCAACTATAGTACGCTAGACTAAGTGCTCCACTAAGATATCTTCCATGCCCTAAGAAAATTGGTTTTTCCTACTACCTGTGGCATTTCTCTAATTTCACCCTTTTTACAAATAAAAATAAAAATAATAATAATAATAATTTATATTCTTCCTCCACCTTTTTTTTCCCCCCCAAAATTGCCTATCTCACCGGCCCATACATGCAATACTCACAGTAATTATATGTTGGCCTCTCCATTATACATGTATATATGTCATCTATTCTATTAATATTACATTATGCGGTAATGAGGACTAAGTGACTGGCAGTGAAAAAGGAAAATATAGAGTTGAAGATCTATAATTATGGTGTAATAATTGTAATTATCCATCTAATAATTACCTAATTACAGTTATATTTAAAATTTTCATACTATATTTTATTTATATCCTTAGTTATAGAGTCAACAAATGAAAATGATTGAAATGACCAAATTAAGTATCATATCTAGTAAAACTTATCTTACTACTACACATGTTTTAGGTAGCACTTAGAACAACCAAGCTCTTTAGGCAGCACTTGGAACAACCATTACATTTACTATACAAACAAAGGACCACCTTACATAAAAAGTAAGATGGGTGACAACAGTAGAACAATGTAAAAATTAAAATTGTGTATAAAAGCTCTAGATAAACAAGTTGTGGCCCATGTAAGTAGACCTGATGGATGGAATAGATTTCACATATACAACATGGTGGCCTTAAAGAGCACAGTCATGAGAGCATGTCATTTCGTGACGTTGTGGAACCACTCCATGTCGATAAGATCTACACCGTCCATCAGGTGCGCCACTTTGTGTTTTGATCAGTGTCCAATTATCAGGCTGATTCAAAATTCATCTGCCCTACACCATGGGAATAGTTGAGATGGGGATGCACACCATTAAAATTGTATAAATTGTGTGTAGCTTACACCATGGAGTACATATGCCATCTAGCCTATACATCTGACCCGGCTAAGCAGGATGAGTGGACACTTTGAAAATTAAAACATCTAACACTCATGTGGGTCGCACCACATGAATTTAGAGGCTTAAGCATGATTTTAGACCGTTTCTTATGGTGTGGCCCACCTAAGTCCTATATTAGATATTTTCATGATCCACAGTAAAAATTTTGTGGTCCAATCATATGTCATGCTTTTTAATGACTATGCCTGTTACATTGCTTTATGTAGTCCTACAGCTCCCATTTATGTGGGTTTATCATTTCTCTTCCACCATTGGTGAAATCGACAAGACAAATTGTATCTAAAAGTTTAATTAAAATTTAAAATTTAAATAAATAATTTTGATAAGTTTTTATTTATTTATTTATTTATTATTTATTTTAAGAGAATTTGGTGGTGGTCTAAAGTCTAATATTAATAAAATTTGACATCTATTTTATTATTTTACTAAATTTTATTGTTTGCAAACAAGCATTATATTTCAAGTTAAGTGCATGATTACCCATTAGCATGGTAATGTAAAGAAAATGTATAATAATTACAAACTCTTTTACTAACAACATTGATTCCCATATATAGTTTATGGATATATAGTAAAATAGTAATGATGGTATTTTTTATTACGTTAATGTCACCGTTTGAATTTAAGATTTTTTTGATAATACAAAAATGTGTAATTATTACGAATACCTTTAATGCCCATTTATTTTACCTACTACCATAACAATATAAAGAAAATGTGCCGTGATTATCAATTAGTATTTGATAGTCAAATCTCGTTTTGGTTTATTGACATTAAAATCATATAAAAAGGAAAATGGTGATCGACACATCACGTTCATTCATGCATAAAAAATGAAAGTAGGAAAATAAAGAGAGGAGATGGCAATTTTGTGTAAAAAAAAATGGAAAAGCGAGAAACCATATTTAAAGAGTGATTATCAATTAGTATTTGATAGTCAAATCTCGTTTTGGTTTATTAACATTAAAATCATATAAAAAGGAAAATGGTGATCGACACATCACGTTCATTCATGCATAAAAAATGAAAGTAGGAAAATAAAGAGAGGAGATGGCAATTTTGTGTAAAAAAAAAATGGAAAAGCGAGAAACCATATTTAAAGAGTGATTATCAATTAGTATTTGATAGTCAATTCTCGTTTTGGTTTATTAACATTAAAATCATATAAAAAGGAAAATGGTGATCGACACATCACGTTCATTCATGCATAAAAAATGAAAGTAGGAAAATAAAGAGAGGAGATGGCAATTTTGTGTAAAAAAAAAATGGAAAAGCGAGAAACCATATTTAAAGAGTGATTATCAATTAGTATTTGATAGTCAATTCTCGTTTTGGTTTATTAACATTAAAATCATATAAAAAGGAAAATGGTGATCGACACATCACGTTCATTCATGCATAAAAAATGAAAGTAGGAAAATAAAGAGAGGAGATGGCAATTTTGTGTTAAAAAAAATGGAAAAGCGAGAAACCATATTTAAAGAGTGATGGAAGATAACCTTAACACCTTCGTTGACACGTTGGTGCATTTAATAGCATGTTGGTGGATAATGACCTATTTATAGACATTTAGGGCACAAAGTTTCTCTTTGCATGTGTGGCAACTTTATAAATGTACGTAATTTCATTTATGCAAAATAAAAATAGAAAAATGCACATGCCACAACTATATGGGTGTGAGATTAGTCTCAAGAAGTATTCTTGATTTTCAATACAAACAATAAAAATAAATTTATCCGCACTTTTCATCTAATGTAAAACTAAAACCACCATAAACTACCGTTACAAGACAAAACCGATGCCACGTGACAAAACAAGGAAAAAACAAAATAATAAAAACTTTGTTTGTTGAGGAACTGGTCTAATGAGTGAGATAGCTACTTGAAGCTCCCTTCGGTAGTGAGATAGCTACTTGTAGCTATCTTTGATACCAGTAAGTTGATTTATGACTTTGGCAGTTCTCAATTTTGGTCGGTTGAATTATTATTATTTTTTGTGCTTCCAATTTCATCAAACCACTTTATATAAGTTATTCAATTCACTTGCAATATATAGCAATTTGAATTGGATTTGTATGGAAAATGGGTACGACCTTTTTCTTTCGTAAAAGGGTTCACGGCTCTTATTAGAAACATAGGAGGAGAAAAACTTGGATACTCTGGCAGGGTGCATGGATGATATCCACAGGCATGCACTTAAAAATTACATATTGTACAACTGTACAATTTACTTCAATCAATCTGATATATATACGGACTGCAAGCCACTGTAAGTTCCACAATTTAGGTGGTTAAACTTGAGTTAATATATGCCACGTGTACTATTTCTAGTACCTGCATATGAAGCGGACGCAGCCCGAGTATCAAGTTTGGAGTTAGCCTGCTGGGGGTCTTGATGAATGGATGAAAGATAGGCAGTACGTTTCTATGTGAGATCCGGCCCTTCGTTATGTGGTCCCCATAGGGTATGTTCCATGGGTTGAAATCCATGCCTTCTGGTTACAGGTTGGCTAGCTACCAAGGTATGGAGTAAAAGTACGCGGTTTGGCTGGTGACCCAACATCAGCCCAGCTAGCTAGTGTCAAAGCTATGTGGGCCCCACCATGATGTGTCACACCGTCCATTCATTTATCCAGCTCATTTTAGGGCATGAGCCGAAAAATGAGGTAGATCCAAAGTTCAAGTGGACCATACCATAGGAAATAGTGGGGATTGAACCCTTACCACCTAAACTCGGATGAAGGGAAAACATAAATATCAGTTCAATCCAAAACTTCTGGACCCCAGGAAGTTGTCAACAGTAAGCATTCAATCCCCACTGTTTCCTTTGGTGTGGTCCACTTGAGCTCTGGATTTGGCTCATTTTTTGGATCATGTCCTAAAACGAGCTTGAAAAATGGATGGACGGCATGGATAAAATACATACATCATGGCGGGGCCCACAGAGCTTTGACACCAGGTAGCTGTCACTAGCCAAACCGATTCGGCATGGGTCAAAAAAGATGGCCAATGGTACAGATTCGTTGTATGTGCAACATTGACCTGCAATGACATTAAATGGTGTGATGCCGACCTTATCTGATGAACATGTAATGTCTACTTCTTGATTGTACTAGCTTAATTCAGGCAATGATATTAGTGATTGGGCCACCTAATCAACGATCCACATCTCACTCAGATGGTCCACTGGAGAGAGAGAGAGAGAGAGAGAGAGAGAGAGAGAGAGAGAGAGAGAGAGAGAGAGAGAGATATTTGAGCTGTTAGGTAGAGAGGTTAAAGATCCTTAGATTGGTTGGTGAGCCTCAACCAAACCATACAAAATCAATGAGTTCACTGATTCAGTAAAATCCCATCTTCCCCTCCCCAAGAAAAAAGGAAGAGAAAGATCACCTCCCTTTCATTGATTTCTCAGTACCCCAAAACTATCTAAACCAGCTGTCATCTAGTGCATGTTAAATCCAAAGACCTCGTGATGGGAGACTTTCTTCACTTGAATAAAAGAAAAAATAATATAAAATAAAAAAAGAAGAAGGAAAAAAAAAATAAAAAATCAAAGAGACTTGATTGAGAACTGTAACTGTAATGGGCGGTGGAGGGCTTTGGGCTGGTGCTTTTAAGTAGAGGTTTGGAGATGCAGGGATGACATGAAGCAGTAGAAGTGCAAGAAGGAAAGAAAAACCTTAGAGAGATCTTTTTCCTTCCTGGCCTTTTGGTATCTTTCTCTTCTATATTTCCTTCTCATTGATTTTGTATACACACTAAGGAGCTATTGTTTTCATGCAGTAGACTTTTTATTTATTTATTTTTGTGGGCTTACGTTTTCTTTCTTTTGGAATGTGGACCCAAGAAACGAAGTGACAAACCAACAGGAGATCATGGCTGTTTCACTAACTGCCTGGCCATGGGAGAGCTTGGGTAGCTTCAAGGCATGACTCTATCATCTTAGGTGTTGTTTGGCACCTTGGATTATTGGATTTTAACTTAAGAATCCGAATTCAACATTTTCATCTTTTCAGTTGTGTTTGGCAGCATGCTGGATTTGCTGGATTTTCAATCTTCTGGAATCCACCAAGTGTTTTTGGCAACTTGGATTTTCAACCAAGATTCTATAAAAAAGACAACTTCATAGAGAGGATTGAAAACTTTTGATTTTGCAATGCAAGAATAAAGAAAGATCCATTTTGAGGTTTTTCATTCTTTGGTGGATTCAAATCCATGAAAATCCTAAGTGTTAAATACGACTTGGATTCAAAATCCTAATTTCCAAAAATCCATGTTGCCAGATAACCCCCTTAACTACTACATTTTTCAACAAAGTATTTCTTACATGGGTCTCTCTCTCTCTCTCTCTCTCTCTCTCTCTCTCTCTCTCTCTCTCTCTCTCTCTCTCTCTAGGTTCTACTCTTGGGTGTGTATTTGTGTGTTTTTGTTTCACAACTTACATGTGTTGTTTTCTATGTGGCACAGTACATGTTATATGGGCCTTTTCTTGGAAAGGCTATCTATTCATGGTTGTATGAAGATGGACAAAAAGAGAGCTTTTGTCTACACATTCTCTTTATTTGTTGTCTTAGAGGATTCATCCATCAGCTATGGCTTTCATTTACCAACATGTTATTCCTTACCCGAAACCGCATTATCATCAAACAAGGCGTCGATTTCAAGCAAATAGACAGGGAATGGGATTGGTAATTAACTACATTTGATTTTGATTGTATCCTTCATATTTCCTCATTCAATCAAAGGCTAAACTGATTTTTTTATAATTTTTTTTTTTTGTGGGGCAGGGATAATTTCATAATTCTACATGCTTTCATGGCTACATGGGCATGTTACAGCTTCCCATTGAATGGAAATCTTCCCCTCTGGGATTGGAGAGGGTGTATGTATGCATTGATATTCCACATGGGTGTCTCAGAGCCCTTATATTATTGCATACATAAGCGTTTCCATGGGGACTATCTCTTTACACATTACCACTCAATCCACCATTCATCTGTGGTGGCCCAGTCCGTTACCGGTACAAAACAATGAAACCCCATCTCTCTATTCAATCTCTTCTTTCTCTTTTTCATCTATTCAAGTTAGATTTATTGCTTTGTAAGTAAATTTCCAACCTTTTTACTTTTTAAATTTGTTTCTACGTACAGCTGGGAGTGCAACCCTTTTGGAGCACATCATCTTGGGTGTGATCATGGGGGTCCCTATAGTGGGGCCCACCCTGATGGGATGTGGATCCACAAGCCTGATCTACGGCTACGTTTTCATCTTTGATTTCTTGAGATGCATGGGGCATAGCAACGTTGAAGTTATTCCACATGGGCTTTTTGAGTCCTGTCCATTCCTCAGATACCTTCTATACACGGCAACGTAAGTTTTATATAGACAACTCCCGTATATATATATATATATATATATATATATATATATATATATATATATATATATATATATATATATGTGTGTGTGTGTGTGTGGGGGGGGGGGGGAAGGTTCTATGCGGTCGAGCTCATGGGAACTTCCCATGAGGTCAAGCTGTGTGGGCCCCACCATGATGTGTGTCCAACATCAACACCGTGCATTTGATGGGTCCCCTTTACATTATGGGATAACCCAAAAATCAGCCTTATATGGAACTCAGGTGGGCCAAACCATCTAAAATCATGTGAAGACATCCCTTAAACATATACAAGCACTTGGCGGGGTCCACCTGAGACTTGGATGCGTCTGAAACTTGGTCGGACCCTTCATCCAAGTGGAAAACACGTAATGGATGGGCTGGATTTGTGAACCACTTCTCGGTGGGCTGGAAAATGATTATGAATGTTTTAATTGGGGGGAACCCCAATCAACATTTGTATGTGGTGTGGTCCATACAAGTCACGGATTGACTTTATTTTTAAGCCCTAGGCCTACCATGGAATGGTGCATCTGACTGATGGGGTAGATATTTGACATGCATCATGGTGGGGCCAACACAGCTCGACCCATGGGAATTTACGGTCGAGCTCATGGGAAGTTAGGGTGTGAATATCACTTCACCGTGGGCCCACTTGGATATCCATGACGTATACTGAGAATCAGTGCATTCACATTTCCCACCGTACGTCCAATTAAAGATGGTCGCATGAATCATTTGATTATCCAGATCATTCATCTGTTGGGACCCACTAATTATACAAAATGTCCCAGAAATATCTCAGATTAAAAGATCCCACCTACCAATATTGAGACACTTCTCACTCCAAAATGAACCGTTTTGCATTTGTTTTCTTTACCATCTATCTATAGGTAACAAATCAATAAGTACTAAATAGTGATCTATCAAGGACATTTTATAGGTATATTCAATCCATAGTTGGACTAATCATACCAACGGTCTAGATCACTGGAACACCACCTCACTTGTCATAACTAAAAAACATACATGTACTGGGAATCCAGAGATGAAATCCGGAGATGGGTCACCTCGAAATCTTAATAGCTGGCTTTCCTGCCAACATGGCACTTGTTTACCAAATCAGTACCATTCAAACGTTAGCCCCCACATTGAAGATCACCTTACTTGGCAATCAGGTGGGCCAGATCATCAAGCGTACCACACATGTACGTTGGGTCAGACCATCAGTTGTCCATTGATTTCAACACGGACTGCCTGATTTTTGCGCCAGATAACCTTCTTGGTGGGACCTATCATTTTCAGGGTATTGATGTCCTGCCCAAGTGGCTTGGTGGCTGATAGAGGCACGTGTCTGAGTGTGTTTAAGATAAAAATGAAAAATAAAATAATCACGAGTCCTTTTCAAATCCATTTTCTTTTTGTTCTCAGCTGTCACCACCCTACTATAATGTATGCATTTTATCACGCCGTCCATCCATCCTTTCCCTCCCATTTTAAGCCGTAAGTCCAAAATTAAAGTACATCAAAGATCTAATGGACCACATCACACAAAGCAGTTGGAATTTTCCGGCTCATTTTAAGGAATAAGGCCAAAATTAAAATATATCTAAAGCTTTAGTGGACCACACGACAGAAAATAGTAGGAATTGAATGCCTACCTACTGTTGAAAACTTAGCAAGGGTTATAAAAGTATTGGATGAAGATGATATCTGCGTTTTCCCTTTATCCATTTACATGTGACAACTACGAGGGAAGTGGTTTTGGCTAGTGATGCTGCCATCAGCCAGTGGCTAGTGGTTGGTGCTATGTGGACCTCACGATTATGTATATGTTTTATCCACACCATCCATCCATTTTGAAAGATAATTTTAGTTATTGATCCCAAAAAGGAGGTAGTTCTAAATCACGGGTGGGCCACACCAGTCAAAACAGTTGTGATTGAATGTCCACCATTAAAAACCTCCTGGGCCCACTGTAATGGTTAGTTGACATCTCATGCGAACTTGGATATATATATATATATATATATATATATATATATATATATATATATATATATATATATATATATATATATATATATTGATTCAAAACTTTTGTGGCCTCATAAAGTTTTTAATGGTGGGCATTCAATCAACACAGTGAATGATACGGAAGAATGGGACAGCATGGATGAAATACACACTTCATGGTAGGCCCACATCGGACGGACGACTAGCCAATTTCCCACTATAAGCAAGTTAAATGACAAATAAACGACATTGTGGCCCTAGAAAAGTTTCAACAGTAGATGTGATTGTTCCCATTGTTTTACGTGATGTGGTCCACTTGACCTATGCGTATACTTTAATTTTGGGCTCCTGCCCTAAAATAGTGCGGAAAAAACACATACATCGTGGTGGGCCCTTCATCCTAACCTTCGATTACTTTTTTAAATCATCATGCAATCTAACCCAATCATGTAACGTTTTTTAACTATGTGGATGTGTGTACAGATACCACAGCCTACATCACACCGAAATGGACAGTAATTACTGCCTCTTCATGCCTCTGTATGACAAGTTGGGGAACACACTCAATGACAAGTCATGGGACCTACACAAGAAGATAACTTCAGGTGCATGTGAACTCCTTAATTACTACTGACTTGCAGGAAGTAGACCGATGCATTCACACTAGATACGGTACAAATACCTATACTGGTACAAATACACCTAACGTATCGTTATTGGATACATTGGAATTATAGCCGTGGGATTTGGGGTCATATTGGTGATCTAAACGGTTGATCTGATGAGATCCGTATTATGGTTTCTCCAAATGTCTTCCAGATTGAATGATCTTAAAAATTGGACAATGGATCACAAAACAACGGTTGAGATGATGTCCATACTTAATGGTAAAGAGTTGGAGGATCAAAGGGTAGTAGACTTTTGTTTTGGGTATCCATGATAAGGCCAATCATATAAACGGTTTGGATCGTTGAATCATAACCTTAGATCGATATGGTGGGACCTATTGGAGAAAACCTCAGTGTAAGTATTTTGAGGCTAAAAATAGTTACCGTAGATGCATACGTACACATACGTATTAGAGGATCAGATCTGAGAGAGATAGCTGACAACCCATAGTATATATTAAAGGCAACACCACCTTTCGCTGTTGGTTTTTAATGCACCAGGCGTTGCTAGACAGTTAATGTTGATAGAGACAAACCTAGTTCTTTTTTGCTAGGACATAGCAGTGGTGTGGTCCACCTTTAGGTAATCTTAGCCATTGATCCCATCATGTCAGAGCACATCTTGGCTGTGACCTAGGAAGTGGGTGGGACCCTGACCATAGGAGCCCACCTTGATGTATGAATTGTATATCCATATTATTCATTAATTTTTCCAACTTATTTTATGACATGGTCCAAAAAATGTAACAATAAAAATTTCTAGCGGACTACAGTAAAGGAAACAGTGGTCATTGGATGGTCACGATTAAAAACTTTCTAAATTTTACCATAATTTTTATTGACCACCCATCCTATTAATAAAGTTACACAGACTGGATGAAAAGAAAGAGAAAAAGTATCAGATTCATTCAATACTTTTGTGGCCCACAGGAGGTTTTTAATGTTCAGTAAATATTATTTTCTGTCATGTGGTCCACCTATCTCTCTCTTTTTTTTTTTTCTTTTTTTTTTCTTTTTTTTTTTTTTTGTCTTTTTCTGTTACCATGCCTTAAAATAAGCTATTAAAACAGATGGAGGGCATGGATATAAAATACATACATCGAGGTGGGCTTTAAGATCAGTGTCCGGCCACATCGCTGGTTCGCGGTATGGTTATGCTCCAAGATCTAACCCATCTGATGGTCCTGACCAACAGCTAATGTGCTACGGTGCCAGAATGGATGGCTAGGATCATCTAATCAGAGAGATTTTTGGGTTATCTCTTATCCATCACAGAACACACCATATGAAAATTCCGGATTAATATGCATCATTTTACAAATTAAAATTTGAGCATGATCTTTGCAGTGCGAAACGGTCCACCTCCGGACTTTGTTTTCCTCGCACATATCGTCGACGTCATATCCTCCCTCCACGTGCCATTCATCCTGCGGTCCATCAGCTCCATGCCCTTCGCAGCCCACCTCATATTGCTGCCCTTATGGCCGTCGGCCTTGCTGATCTTGCTAGTGATGTGGTCTTCATCTAAGACCTTCTTGCTGTCCTACTACACTTTGAGGGGCCAACTGCAACAGACATGGGTGGTTCCTAGAACCGGTTTTCAGGTGGGCCTTTGATTGGGGACACTCAAATTCATCCTGATCAGATCTGGGTGGGGCCCACTTTAAAGATAGCCATTGATTGATGTTTTATGTCATTGAATGCAATGTTTGCAGTATTTCCTACCATTTGCAAGAGATGGTATTAATTACCACATAGAAGATGCAATTCTAAGGGCGGATAGATTGGGTGTGAAGGTCCTTAGCCTTGCAGCATTAAATAAGGTTGGTTTTCCTTTGTTCTTGCATTTTACCTTTGTTTGCTGACGTGTCATATTAGCGAGGGTGCACATAAAACGGTACACCCTCTTCTTCTTTTTTTTCCCCTTTCTTTTGCTTACTCTATGACACTGGTGTGTGGAGCCCACTGTGATATATATGCACCACATCCGGACCATCCATAAGGTGGGTCCCTTGTTTTCAATACTATATCCGAAAAATCAGCCCGATCGAAAACGCAAGAAAGTCGAAACACAAGAAACGGCTGGGATGGGGATAACCACCATTAAAAGCTTCTGGATTGTGTTCAGGCCCTTCTATGTTTTTAATATGTGCTGCAATCCATTCACAACGTACGCCCCACTAGGATGAATGGATATGCCTGATTTCACGCCACGTTTTTTTTTAAGGCATGATTTAAGGCGATGGGCCTGATTATTTATTTATTTATTTCTGGAAGAGGAACAGTGGATGTTTCCGTTCCCACTGTTTCGTGTGGTATGGGGCACCTGGATTTTGGGTTTACTTGATTTTTTGACTTCAGTACTTTTGTGGTATTTTAAAGCAGATGAACGGAGTGGATTTGTCACAAACATATCTGTGGGCCCCACCCCGGGTACAGAGATATCTGTGTGCTCAGGATCACGCCTATCCGCTCCCGAGAACATGAGGGGAAGCATACCGATGAACGGATTGCATGGCTGGAATTATATGTCAGGCCCATTTCATTAACAAATGATTTTAACCGTCCATTTTATAGGCTATGGATTGGATGGTCAGAATCATCTGATTTGTGTGATTTTTACATGGTAGACCGGGAAGATCAATTGCACATTCCCAGATCAGTTAGTTGGACGGTCCAAGTGTCACTGTGCAATTAGGACTTCTTGTGCTCTTAGAGCACCAGCTTCTCTCTCGTATTTTATTCCATTTAAACTCGGATTAGGGTTTTGAATCTTTTGATAGAACGGGGGATTGCATCATAGCTACCATGTGGGGGCCTCAGTCCCACCATTGGATTTCATATATGCATGTAGCAACTCCAGACCATTCAACATCCCCTGAGTTTTTTAGACTATTATTGGTTGACACCACTGAGTTTTTAGTCAGATGATATAAATTGGTCCCACCTAATATATGTACTAGACATCATGCACACATTGCGATGTTTGTGAGAAATCCACTCTGCCCATCTGTTTTTCCGGATCATCTTAGGACAAGAGATAAAAAATGAGGTATACCCAAAACTCAAGGAGTCCATACAGGAGTAAACAGTGGGGATTTAGTGACCACCGTTGAAAATTTTGTATGGCCATAAAAGTTTCACGTCAGGCTAAACTTTTTGTGTTTTCACTTCATCCCCGTGAGAATGACCTTATAAATGGTTTGGATGGCATATAGACATCAAGGTGCAGCCCAGGAAGGTTTCAACGGTAGGAAACTCTTTCCCCACTTTTCCCTTTCGTATAACCGTATTGAGTTTTGGGTCCACCTGATTTTTGGTCTCTTGCCCTAAAATAATCCGGAAAAACAGATAGACGGAGCGGATTTCTCACAAACATCACGGTGGCCCCACCTAGCATCAAGGTGGGTGTTTTGAGTCTTATCAGACATGGTTCTTCAAATCTCAGGTGGGCCATGAAACTTCACAGTACTGATAATAATAGGATTATCACTTTCTCTTAATCAAAATTAAGAAACAAGAGTGTTCTTTTTTCCTTGTGAATGCAGAACGAATCGCTTAACGGAGGTGGGACGCTGTTTGTGAGAAAACATCCGGATCTGAAAGTGAGAATAGTTCATGGAAATACCTTAACGGCTGCAGTCATTCTCAACCAGATCAATAAGAACACCACCACTGAAGTGTTTTTAACAGGTGCTACTTCTAAGCTAGGAAGGGCCATTGCCCTTTATCTATGTAGAATGAAGATCCAGGTCATGGTAATCTCTCATATCCTATCTGTAGTCAATCATCCACCATTGATTATGAAATCCAACTTGAGTGTACTATCTCCACCGTTGCCACATATCAAGTAAAATAAGATTAATGGTCATTACAGATGCTGACGCCATCGATCGACCGGTTCGAAACGATTCGAAAGGAAGCACCTGTCGAATTCCAACAGTATCTAGTTCATGTGAGAAAGTACCAAGCTGCTCAAAATTGCAAGGTTTGAAAATGACTTTGTGATCATGGTTGATTACTTAAGATGAGCTATGATCTAGCATGAATTCTTAGTACTTTATTACTTTGTGAATTCTTGTGTAGGGCTTAAGTGGGCCAATCTATGATCACAGAAGGCCATGGTGAATGGTAACACCATTCAAGGGACTTTTAAACGGACAATTAGACCCGTTTCACCTGCATTGTCCATTTCTATGCCCTTATATGGGATTAACAGCATTATTGCACAATGATTGCATGTCTGGAAATTCCATGGTATTGTAGCCATCCAATCCCATGTTTGGAATAAAATTTTCACTACGGGGAACCACCGGATTAAGCAAAATCATGTTTGGTGGACCATGGAATTATAATTAACAGACTAAATTCAAAACGAATGTCATTCACTTGTACACATATATAACTAGAATATCACATGTAAACAATGTATATGGATGGACGACATGGATAAACACATGCATCAATGTGGGGCCCATATGTGTAGTGGATTTCAAAATCTATGAAAATCGTGCACGGTACCAAATACATTTCATGAGACTAAATGAAATTTCATCCCACTTAATTCCAATCTTTCCCATCCTCTCCAAATGTTGTATGAAATTATACAAGACCAAATGCAATTATATCCCAATTAATCCCATCTAATACCCTACTCCAAACACCTTCTAATTGTGCATGGTTGTGATTATCCAATTATGGTTCATCCTTTGTCCTGTGCAGGTGGATTTCCTCCTATCTGGCGGTCTTTATTGATTGTAGGTGGCCGACTTTGGCACTACAGAGTTTGTGGTGTTATCAAGAGGAGCCTAGATCTAATACAAATCTTTATATTGTGTACTTAGGTTTGATGTAGGACAATTAAGTACTTGTTCTAAAAGCTCAAACTGATAGAATATAGAGAACCAATCCCTTTATCTCATAACCCAGGCTCCACATCTCATGAGTTAAGACCTCAACCGAAATTCCCTCATGGCCCCACATCACATGAGTTCTGCCTCACATATGCGGCCCACCCACCGACCCACCCACCCCACAGGCCACTGAACTCGAGTCATGCACTAAGTGTGTCAAAGCATGTTTAAGTGAGTTTGAGTACTATATAAGTGCATCTAAGTGCTCACCTAATTATATTGCACTTAGATCATGAACTTAAATACACTTACAAATGTGACGCACGTAGACAACACTCGTACACACTTGGATGCAATTAGGTGTGTGTTATACACTTACAAACCTTTTTATTGAATCTAGGCTCTACAAAGAATTTGTAGATCATAGCTCTATTTAAGAATTCCATTAACCATTATCTAAAGTGCCATTTCTTGTTTGATCTAGACCTGGATAGTTGGTAAATGGCTCTCACTAAGGCAACAGAGGTGGGCCCCATCTGGGACCCACTTCCACCAATTTGTCGTTCCACCTATCATTTCCTTCAGGAGAGACTGCACTTATGGAGAGCTCGCCGCCATGAAGTTGCCCGAAGACGTTCAAGGGTTAGGATCATGCGAGGTAAAACCTGGCTTTACAGCACACTGTAGGAATTCAACAGTGAAAAAGTGCATCAACGGTGTAGATGAAAGGGCCATCCTGTTGGTGATCCAAATTTCCAAACTTTTCATTAAGTGGGGGCCCATTGTGAATGGGGGTATGACCCAAAAATCTTCCCTATCTAGTTGTCTGATTGGATCCCATCAATGCAGTGGCTAGTAATTATCTGATGATGGGGCCCACCAGATGAATGGTCATGATGTGGACAAAAGGTGGTTTTCATTGTACCACTGTTGTATTGATTTTTCCTGTGCATGAAAAAATCACACACTTTATCTATTGATTAGAAGATATGATTTTGAATTTTTGATATAATTAAAATTCCACTAATCAATTAGTGATTTTTCTCTGAACAGTATACGATGGGAAGGGGAGTAATCCACGCATGCCACGCTGGCGGCATCGTTCATCACTTAGAAGGTTGGACCCACCATGAGGTGGGCCCCATCGACATTGACAGAATCGATTTGGTGTGGAAATCAGCATTAAAGCATGGTTTAAAGCCAGTTTGAACCCTTGAAGAAAAATCATCTCTCTCTCTCTCTCTCTCTCTCTCTCTCTCTCCCTCTCTCTCATTTTTCATGTATGATTAGTTTCTCCGTACCAACGTCTATATAATGCAATAAAAATCAAAGGCCTTTTCCTCTTATATTTTTTGGTCTTTGATGTGCAATCCAGAAGTTCTCTGCACGTGCCAAACACAAGCCCCCACACGTGCCATCTAAATGTAGACCGTGAGCTAAGATCTAAGCCCAAACCAGCCCTGCTAGATGATATTTTGGGCCGCAAGCTGAACTTGGGTTGGGTCAAGTTGCAGCCCTATACCGAACCACAGGCTGTGTTGGTTTGGACAATCTTACATATGCCTCCAGTTCTGACAAATAGCACCCAATGCTCGGAAAATCCAGACCAATGGTTTGTTGAATCTCAATGGGACATAAGTGACCAATGGTCTGGATCACTGAACCATGAACGCAACTTGTCAGGATAGAAAACAGCATATACTGTTCAAAGAGGTGGGCCAGATGCCCTTCAATTCCATTTTGCAACCGTACCTTCACCATCCCATGGATATTTAGGGGTGGAAACGGGCCTGGTGGCCCACTGACGAACCTGGCCCAGCTTTGGACAGGATCTAACCTATTATAATTCCCTATTTTCCACTTGAATAGTTTTAATCTATCTAATGATTAAGTGGGCCCCACATGTATCGAGAAATAGATATGTAGAGGAATGAAATCGACAGTCTTCCAAGCCCATGGGCCAACTTACAGGTCCAAACCCGTCACAATTGGCCTAGCCCATTGTTCACCCTTAAGTGCTAGGCATATCGGGCTTGGGCCTAGAGAATAAAGACAGCCCATTAGGGCCACGTGTAGTATATAATGGGATCGGATTAGGTGCGCATCGGCCTTACCCAAGACGGTGCGGCCCTTAGCATGGGGCCCATATATCCATGCCGTTTATTTGTTTTGCCAGAACATTTTAGGCTACCAGCCCAAACATGATGTTGGCCCTTCTCAAGATGGATTATAACATTGGAAAAAGTACTGATTAGCCATTAATGAGCCACAAAAGTTTTGGATCAAGATTGTTGATGTGGAAGTCTAGTTAGCCCTCTCTGGACTCGCGAACTTGCACAAGGGATATACAAGGAAGACCTTGGCTCGTGTAGGAGGTCCTTCCATGCCTAAGTTAGGAAATGAATCTGGTCTAGTTGAATATTGAGGGTTTAGGGCCAGAAAGTGTATACCACTATCAGAGGTATCTTATTTATATCTTTTATAAGAGGCATTGGCGTAGAGAGGGAATTTTCCTATTTAATAGATAAGTATTGGAAGTGAATTCAGATCCTGGATTAGTATGAGAATTTTTTGAGATCTTCGGCGAATATCTCGTGGGGTTTGAGCATATCGCAAATATCTTCCGAGATCCTTGGAGAAGACCCCGAACGGATTTCTCTTGGGCCCATTCTAATGATCAGAGATCATTGGAGACGTACAATAGAAGGCTGAGGTAGTCTTGGCTGACTTGACATGGGAATGGCATTTCGACTTAAGTCGCGAGGACTTGGGTCGTGCCAACATGCGTTATGCCAACCTGTTTCTTTAGTTGGATAGTGGGGCAAGATGTCCCTGAAGAACTTTGTAAATCTTGAAATGACAAAGGTAGTGCTCTTTCAAGTGCTTAGGCAAGTTAGCAAATGTTCTCATCTGGTGACCATATACCGAGTTTGACCTTATTTCTTAATCGGGTTTTGAGTATGTGACCGAATCCACTGTCGTATCCAACCTAGGAGGCATATGAGTTTTCCACTTGACCTTTAATTATGCGTTGGCCTATTTTTCCTATAACAAATATGATATTTGTTTTTTTTATTTCGTTAAAATTTAGGTTCACGTGACTTATCAACTGGTCGGATGCAAATATACATACCGAAACATTACGGTGGGCCTACTAAGTTTTTAACAATTGGGCGTTCAATCACCACTTTTTCACTATAGTCCACCTTGGGATTTGGATACACTTTATTTTGGGTCTCGTGCCCTAAAATAATCTAGCAAAACCTATGGACGGCGTGGATATTGGATACACGCATCAAGTTGGGGCCACCATAAGAGCCGCACCCAATCCGCTCCCGTCGATGTTTGCATCCGTACGAGCCACTCATGCTGAATTCCTTGTACGGCCTTACGCAGTGCACCCGCCAGAGTATTTCCGGTCACACGTGTCAGATTAAGAGAGCACCGGACAAAGCAATCTAGTCAACTCTCTGTTGGCCAAGTTGAAAGATGACCTATTATGGGGGAGGGGGTCTAAATTTAAGGAATGGAATCTATACAGTGGGCCCACACAAATGATCGGTTCGGATCTCTCATCTGGCACGTGTTGGTTGAAGGCACGCGAGAAAGTAGAACTGTCAAAGTCACTCGCGTGAATGCGCTTTTCATTAGTGGGAATACAACAATCTTCACCAGGAAACGCCACGTCCCGTGCTACAACGAAAATGCAAGAAAGCCCACCATCTGGAATCGCTAATCTGTCGACACGTGTCCATCTCTCCGAATAAAACTCGTCCATCTTCTTCCCTATCAAAAAAGAAAGAAAGGCAACCCTAGGTCGGAACTACATCCACCGAATTTACATCTCTATAAACCGACGGCACAGATTGAAAGATTTTATTTAAAAATAGGGAGAGAGCGATGGAGAATAAAAGAAGGATAGGAGTGCAGAAGAAACCCAGCAAACCCAACAAAAGATTCATCAAGGCGGTTGTCGATTATCTGACGTCCGATTCTTACATGTACGCTCCCTTGATTTCTCCACCGTTGGATTCTCCACCTTCAGAAACCCGCTCTTCTCCCGCCAGTAAGTTTCCTTTTGTCTGACATTTCCACAGTGTGTTGATGGCGGGAGCGGATTAGGTGCGGCCTCAGCACCACCCAAGACGGTACGGCCCTACCGTGGGGCCCACTTTGATGTTGGTTTCGTACATCCACGCCGTCCATCCGATTTGCCAGATCATTTTAGGGCATGAACCCTAAAAGGAAGCAGGTCCTAATCCCAGTTGGACCATACTATTGGAAACAGTGGTAATTGAACACCCACCATTAAAAACCTCCTAGGGCCCACCTTAATGTTCCCATAATTTTTATTTCCATCCAAACTGTTGTTAAGGTCACAAAAACCTGGATGAAGGGGAAAAAAAATATCAGCTTGATCCAAAACATTAGTGGCCCACGAGAAGTTTTTAATGGTTAATGATCACTGTTTCCTATGGTGTGGTCCACCTGAGATATGGATCTGCTTCATTTTTCTGCCCTAAAATGATCTAGAAAAACGGATGGGTGGTGTGGATATACAATACATACATATCAAGGTGGGGCTCATGGTGAAGGCCGTACCTAATCCGCTACCGTTGATGGCACAACACGTTAATTTGGAGCGTTCTTAGGCCCTAATGTACTATTCTCGAATCCAAATCGATCAAGTCCCCATAGATCTGTCATTTCAGATATAATTTCACCTTATTCGATAGTAGGAGTGGCAATGGTCTGACAAGGGCCGGGCTGAGGCCCAAACCGGGCTGGCCCTATTAAATAAAAATGAAATTAGAAGGTGATGTGGATGCCACTGAATCCAAATGAAACCATGTGCATGGAAAGGCTCCCATCCAGTTAGGGAAATGGTACTACCTCTATGTGGGCCCCACGGTGACGTGTGTCGAACATCTACATCATGCATGCATTTGATGGGTCCCGTTTTGGTTATGAATGTTTTAATGGGAGTATAATCCTCTCAATTGTTGTTTGTGGTGTGGCCCACCTAAGTCATGGATTGACTTGATTTTCAACTACGTGGCCCACCATTGATGGGGTAGATGTACGAAACACGGCACAGTGGGGCTCACACAGCTCGACCTCATGGGCCACAGCACATACAGAAGTTTAGAGGGTTATCCTCCCATTAAAACATTCATAATCATTTGTTGGGCCCACCGAGATGTGGTTCACAAATCTAGCCCATCCATTATGTGTGTCTCACTTGGATGAGGGGTCAGACCAAGTTTCAGATGCATCCAAATTTTAGGTGGGCCCCACCAAATGATTTTATATGTTTTGGGCATGTCTTCACATGATTTTAGATGGTATGGCCCACCTAAGTTCTGCATACAGCTGATTTTTGACATATCTAATAATTCAAAGGGGAGCCATCAAATGCACGGTGTTGATGTTCGATACGTATCACGGACACAGCCCATATATATATATATATATATATATATATATATATATATATATATATATACAGGGAGATTCTACACATCTGCTCAGAAATTGTACACAAGGAAGAAATCAATTCAAATGAAACTAAGTTGTGGGGCCTACTTCCTCTGTCACATTCAGAAATTAGACTACTTGTCAAATTCTTACCATTCATTTGATAGAACTTTTTCATTTTTTACCGACCAATTTATGTCCACCTATCATATAGGTGGGATATGGAACTATGAGGTCAAGTTGTGTGGACCCCACGTGATGTTTATCGGACATCCACGCCGTACATTTGATGGGTCCCCTCCAGGTTATGGTATATCATAAAAATCAGCTGTATCCAGAACTCAAGTGGGCAACACTATCTGAAACAGTGTGAAATCATGCCTAAAATATCTAAAAGCACTTGTTGGGGCCCACCTGAATTTTCGATACAGATGAAACTTAGTGTGAACCCTGATCCAAGTGGGACACACAATGGATGGGATGGATTATCAAACCACATCTCGGATCATGAAGATTTCAATGGGTGGATATCCACTCTCAACTGTTGTCGATGGTGTGGCCCACTTAGGCCCACTTAAGTAATGGATTGGCCTGATTTTTAGGCCTGTGGCCCACCATGGAATGGTGCATCTGATTGATGGGGTGGATGGACGGCACAGTGGGGCCCACAGAGGTCGACCTCATGGGAAGCTTCCCATGAGGTCGACCTCATTGTACCTTTTCCCTGATTAGGTAATCAAATAAGATGATTTGTAAGTAATTCATAAATGCTTTTGTATCAGCCTCAACACTTTCAGAGCGTCAATACTAATTTATACACTACATACTAGATACGCTAGGGCCTTGGGGTCCGGCGGGCTAAGCTATTTATCAATGGCCCATGCCCAGCCTGGGTTGAACATCCGGACTAGAGTTTTAGCATGAGCCCAACATTCAGCCCATGTTTAGAAGCCTAAGCCCTAACCCTTCAAGGATAGACCTTAGTATATGATCATCTAAGGTGGAACCCACCTTTGACTACCCATCTCACATAAATATGATGGTATTAACCATTGATCGTAATTCGTAGAAGGTCATATCAATTATGTGGACCGTTCATCTTGTGGAGGCCATCTTTGATTGCTTATTACTTCTAGGAATCCACTTTGAGCCGATAATCCCAACCATCCCTCAATGGCTATGAAAATGGGCATCCTACATTGATTACAATAAAGGTTTGATCAATTATCTAGATTGTCCATCATGTGTTTCCCACCTTTGATTGTCCATCCCTCGTGAAAAGATACTTCGATACGGTAATAATGACCATCCAAGAAATGGCTATGAAATTCAATATCCATATTGAATATACTAGACATGGTCTAGCTATTTATCAAAGCCATCCATCATGTGAGGTCACTTATGATTGTATATCCCTCTTAAAAGGCACTTGATATGATGATCCTAGCCATCTAATCAATGGAAAAAATTGAATGGTCCATATTCTTTATAATAAATAATGTTGGATTAATGTCTGGATGGTCCATCATGTGGGGACCATCTTTAATTGTGCATATTTCCCAAAAGACACTTCGATATGATGATCCTAACCATTAGATTAGTAGCTAGGAAACTAGGCGGTCCATATTAATTTTGAAAGAGAAGGTTTAATCGTTGATCTAGATTGTCCATCATGTGGGCTCACCTTTGATTGTGATCCCTCCCAAAAGCTGTTTTGGTTGGATGATCCTAGACACTTGATCGACTAGGAAAATAGATGGTCCACGTTGATTATAATACAATAGCTCTAGTCATAGATGAGGATATTCCTCCATCATGTAGGGCATACTTGATTTTCATCTTAAAAGTCACATTGATATAATGATCCTAATCATTTGATCAAATGCTAGAACAATGGACCTCTAGATTGATTTACAATGTAGAAGGTTCAATTGTTGAAGGACCACCTTCAGTTGCATGTCAATCTTAAAAATTACATGGATTGAAAATCCTAACCATATGATCAGTAAGAAATGAATGGTTTACATCAAATATGCAACTACATAATCAATGGATTTTGCTATTGTCCCCACCTTCAGGGGTACATTAACGGTGTGCCTGAAGCTTTTGAATGGCACATGGAGTAACCCCTCATCGATCTGAACCATTCAGTCATTTATAGAACTAGAAGCAAGCCATGGTGTAAAAGTCACACCAAGTGGATGATTCTATTTTATTTATTTATTTATTTATTATACACACGCACACACCCCTACACTCATGCTGTAGTGGGATTTCACCACTTATGGATAATCGAACCCTTTGACCTAGTGTTGAAACACCTGAGAGTCCACCAGAGCAAGAGTAAGGATCCTAAGCATCCAATCAAGATCATGGAAAACAAACAGCTGAGATTTGATCATAGAAATGAAATAGCTCGATCATCATCTTGAAACATCTGCTAGATGGATTCTACTCTATGTTGCTTATGATTTGAAAGTAGCATTTTGGTTTGATGATTCTTCTTCTTCTTGTTTTTTTTTTTTATTTTTTTTAACACACGCACACACACACCCAACACACTCACGCGAGTGGAATTTCACCACCCATGGGTACTCGAACCCTTCACCGGGAGTTGAAACTCCTGAGAGTCTACCACCCGAGCAAGAGGACCCTGTAATATATGGTTCATAAACAATGGAGGATTGTAACAAATAAGACTCATTCAAAGGGTTAGGATCATCTGATGGAGTGATTTTTGCACCATGGCTTGCTCCCATTGGTATTATTGAATGAATGGTTTCCATGGATAGTTTAACAATGAAGAGAGGGAGGAAGGTCTTTTAATCTGAGTTAAAATTTTGACCTAGTTAATTTGTTCAAGTGGGGCCTACAGTAATGCTTTAACCTAGTTAATTTGTTTAAGTGGGGCCTACATTAATGTTTTTCACGAAATAAAAATAAAAATTCAGGAACATTGATCATACACACGTGTAGTTAGTTTCTACCTGATATCAAAACATTGGTAGCATTACACCATTATTATTGTTATTAATTTTATTTTTTTTAACAGAGAAAGGAGTGCCTGTGGTGCACTTACAAAGGCTGCTGGCGAAATGAAGGAATGGTGCATTACACACTATCATTTCATGCAACCATGTGTAAGCAAATTCATGTATATATATATATATATATATATATATATATATATATATATATATATATATATATATATATATATATATATATATATATATATATATATAACTTGTTAGCATATTCTTTCTATGGTTGTTTTAGCTCCCTTTTCTTTCTACTTCTACTGATTGCATGTTAATCTCAGCCGTTGGGCTGCTTGTTGGGCCTTAAATTGTCCAAATCTTGATTGTGGATTATGATTTGACCTTTTTTTTTTTCCCACCTATGGGTATTCGAACCTTCAACCAGGTGTTGAAACTCCTGAGAGTCTACCACTGGAGTAAGAGTAAGGATCCAGGTGGTGTGAGTTGCTATGATTTCTTTGGGCTTAATATTTGGGTCGACTAAGAATCTGGACCAGTGATCTGGTGGGCCATCAAAGCACGAAACAAAAAATGTATAGCTTGTGCTGACATGGCATGAATGCAGGATCACACTTCAATCTGTGTCCTATTCGGACATGTATTGGGTAGTGTTGCTAACACCACCCCCGTTGGTGGTGTGGTGATGCCTTGGGTGCTGTGGCGCCCACTGTGAAGTATGTGTTTTATATCCACACCGTCCATCTGTTTTGGCAGCACATTTAAGCATGAACCCAAAAATGAAACAGATTCGAAGCTCAAGTTGGCCACACCGCAGGGAACATGGGGGATAATGACACCTACCTTTGAAACCTTCCCAGGGCTGATGTTTATTTGCTAGCCAACCTGTTTATAAGGTCACACAAACCTAGATGAAGGGAAACAAAAATATTAGTTTGATCCAATACTTTTGTGGCCCCAAGAAGTTTTTAACGGTGAGTATTCAATAAAAAAACAGCCATCCGGCATGTACAAAAAACACACACATTAAAGTGGGCCCCACTGCCCAACACATCATCTCCTATACTAAAAATCAGGTTGGCCCACTCTCCAGGCACGCGCATCCGTTGGTTGGTTACCGTATATCTAACGTTCCATTCCATTGTACATGTTTCCCATATCGTGATGGATGGACCTTTCGGATAAGGCCCATTCACAATGGGGGCCACCATATCAATGTTTCAGATCCCACATGAATGTGCCAAGTTGTCCTTGTGCAGGTGCGCATCTGTCTAGAGCTTGAAGATGGGTCTGTCCTCATATCATTTTAAGGGCATGAGCCCAAAAAATGAGGTTAATTAGAAACTTTATATATAGCCCTGAGTAGTTTCCAATGGTAGGCATTCAATCCCCACTATTTCTTGAGTTGTGGTCCACCTGCACTTTAGTTCAGCCTCATCTTTCGCCCCTGCCCTAAAATGATCTGAAATGAAAAAAAAAAAAAAAAAGATGGCATAGATATATCACATATATCATGGTGGGCCCCACCTGATGTGAGGTTGAGTTTTGCCCTATTTTCGAATGAAATTCCTTCTTTAAACCAAACAGCAAGCATTTGTCATAACTCATGGTGTGGTGTCAAACTGGATCGGGTCCGACATGAGTCCGGGTTTCAAGGGACTCGTCCGTGAACCATCCGTACTGATGTAGGTACTGGAAAAGCTGTGGGCCCCACCATTATGCATGTGTTTTATCTCCGTCTTGCCGGCTCATTTTAGGGCATGAGCTGTATGTGTTTTATCTCCATCTTGCCAGCTCATTCTAGGCCATGAGCTTAAAAATGAGGCAGATACCGTAGGAAGAAGGTGGATTGAACGCTTACCGTTGAAAACCTTTCAATGGCCACAGAAGTTTTGGATCAAGCTGATATAAATGTTCTCTTCATCCAGTTTTACATGACTTTATGAACAGTTGGATGGCAAATAAACATTGCGGGGGGCCCTGGGAGCGTTACAACAGTCGACGTCATTATCCCAGTGCTTCTTGTAGTGTGGTTCAATTAAGCTTTAGATCTACCTCATTTTTGGGCTCGTATACTAAAATGAGCTGGAAAAATGGATGAACGGCGTGGATGACACGTCTACATCATAATGGGGCCTACACGGCTTTTACCCTACACTACCGACGGTGGTGGAGGCGTCACTATCGAATCCGAGTCCGGCCTACAGATTCAGCGGTCCATCTGGTTTGCGCAGTTCAAGGCCTACAACCTAGTCCTGGCCCGTTTACCTCATATAGACGTTGTGATCTGCCCTACTACGAGAAAAGCAAAGGGGCTCTACGTTCACATGGGTCCAAACGGTGTGGGGCACACCTTGATGTTTATGTTCCATCCAAACCCTCCATCAGATACTTCCACTTGGTTAGGATCAGAACCCAAAAAAAGAAGCCTATTCTAAAACTCAGGTGGGCCACACCATCGGGAACAATGGGGAGCAGGCGTTCACCATAAAAAATATTCCGGATGCATGTGGGTCCGACGTGCTCTATATAGACCATCCAATCCATTCATCAGTCACTGGATAAGAGCACGAATGGACATTTAAACATCAGCAAATTCCATATCTCAGAAGCGCCACACCACTTGAATTTTGAGCTTTTGGGCATGATTTAACAACGTTTCCTCTTGTGTGGCCCACCTGAGTTTCTGAGTGTCTTCATTTTTGTGGTGTTCGGTGAATATGATACGATGCACCAGATGACAGTTTGGATTCTACCAGAGTACACGGTTTGATCTTAAAGAAGCTCTGATGTATATGAACTCGCATGCGCCCCGATGTATGTGATCATTCTGGACCAGCTCTTCCCGTACGAATTTCCACGTGAGGGCAGTTGCGGACGGAAGCGAATCAGGTGAGACCCCGGTCTCACCCAAGACGGTACGGCCCTTACCGTGGGGCCCAACTTGATGTGTTTATTATCTATCCACACCGTCCATCCATTTTTTCATATCAAATTAGGGCATTATACCGAAAATTAAGCAGATCCGATTATCAGGTGGACCATAAGAAATTTTTAATGGTAGGTTGCTCAATCAAAACTATTTCCCATAGTATGGTACAACTGAGATTTTGATCTTCAGTTTTTGGATAATCCCCTATAATGATATGAAAAGACGGATGGACCGTGTGGATACATAATAAAAACATTAAGGTGGCCCCCCACGGTAAGGAACGCACTGTCTCGGGTCAGGCCGGGGTCTCACCTAATCCGCTCCCGATGCGGACGGTATAGGGAAATGATATGGTAGAGACGTTTCTATCATAATATGATTATAGAGACCTCTATCAACCGTCCACATGGCTGAGGAGACGTTGGATGGTGACCGTTCATCTAGTGGGGTCCACCTTTCACAGTCAGAAAATCCTATCCATTGTTTCCCTTTTCTCTGCTGAAACTCGACCATTGAATAACGTTATGTCCTGCTGTACGTTTCAAGTCCACAAATTGGATTGGCAGGATCACCCAATTTATTCCATTTTCTCAAAAGTAGGCCATCCATAGTAGGACCCACCAAATGAACGGTCCCGATCAAGAATCTCCCCTGCCATGTGTATGGCAATTTGGTCCAAATGGTAGAAGGAGAGTAAAAAGATGGGCGAGCTTGAAGACAAAAACAAACTCTCACCAAGTCAACATGTCACATGTGTGAGAGATCGAGGATGTTGCGTTGGTGGGCCCCACTCGGCATGTGCTTTTCCCCTAAAAATCAGACCGCCCCACTCAGTAGTTGGGCAACACATGCAAGTTGAATGTACACCGTCTGTTATTCTTTTTTGTATAGCTGTCCATTTCTTCGTACGTCTCTCCCGCCCAATAAATTTCAGCCAGATCTTTTGAACTGCCCAACCCAACCAGTGTCCGGATCTGGCATACGTGTGCCACGTGGGCGCTTGCTGATGGAGCACCGGAGGAATGGTGTTGTGATGGACGGATTCCTTACACGTGGGCCACAATGTCTGGTGATCTAGACCGTTGATCTTATAGTAGCCGCTGCAGATGGGAGAATAACAAAAAAAGGTTCCAAATTGAAAGATCCTAACCGTTTAATATTTGGCCGGTTTTATAGACTGTTGCTTTAATTTTCTTATTGATTTAAGGAGCAGAAACATTTCATCTTGGAGATTTTTGTGGAATCCCCCATCTATGTTACGGCCTAGCAATTGAACGCTACGGATTTAAAACTAAGAGTTTAACGGAATAAGATACAAGCTATGATGCACCAAGCTTATGTAATTCTTAAAACAAGAAAAGAAAACGTCACTGTAGACTAGTGTCCAACGGTACAGCAGCATGGTCAACTCTCGTGTATGATGTGGGTCCCACGAGCATGGGTGTCCTATTCCGTGATTCTTGCCATAAATGTCTAGTTTTTCTTAGTGGCCCACTTGGGTGAAGCAGATTCGACTGTTGAATGGTCTTTTAGGTGGGCCTTTAAAGTTTGTAGTGGGATCATCGGTGAATAATTTCTATCGACCATACTTTTAAAAAATAAATTAAAAATAAAATTTTTTTAAAAAAAATTGGAGATTCCTTGGACAATAGCTGGATTGATTGATGAAGATTTTTTGGATTTTTTAAGGACCTTTTAGTGATTGATTTGATTTATTAATATAATAAAGTTACAATCTTGTCTTATCAAAGCGTAAGTACTATTTTTGGATCTTTCAAATTGATATGAAGAATTTCTTTAGGCCCATTGGTGGGCTATTGGATGTTTAGAGCCGTCCATCTTGACTAGACCATAGGATTTGCTTCATAGGCCACAAACAATGCTAGCCATGCATTCTATATAGATTTTTAGTAGTTTACATTCCAAGTCGGCATTTGAGGTAGGGCTGAAAGTTGGGCGGGTTGGGTTGGGTTGGGTTGGGTTGGGTCGGGTCGGGTCGGGTTGGTTCTCAACCCTAACCCAACCCAAGGTTCCTATACCTCAACCCTAACCCAACTCAACCCAATCTCGGGTTGGGAATTCTCAACCCAAGCCCAACCCAAGTGGGCTCGGTCGGGTTGATCGGGTTAGTCGGGTATATACGTATTAATATTTTCGTTATTACATTAGTTTATTATATTTCAATATAGGACTTATTTTTTGTACCTATGATTTTGTTAATCATATATGTGATTATTCATCATAAAGAACTTCATTTTTTTCTTTAAAAAAATAAACTAAAATATAAGACAACTACTCCATTAAAAGTCATGTAGCATGACACGCAATCTATTTGGGAGAGAGAAATCCGGCATATCTTGTCAGCTTGAGTCCTTGGAAATGACGTGGACAAATGAGACCCGACATCACTAGTGTGCCTTCGACACAAATGATCCACACTCAATTATAATTTATAAGTAACTTATATATTGATTGGGTTTGGGTTCGGGTTGGGTCAGGCAACCGGAGACCTCAACCCAAGCCCAACCCAAGTTTTATCGGGTTGGTGTTTGTATAGCCCAAGCTTGAGATCGGATGCGATATATCCTACTCGAGCCCAACCCAATGTCGGGTTAGTCACGGGTTGGTCAGGTTGAACCCGCCCAACTTTCAACCCTAATTTGAGGTGCTCTGCCTACAATGTTTTTTCTTCAGTCTCCTGCACGAGGATAAACTATATATAGCAGAACACGTCAGCCATTGCATTAAGCTATTCAAAAGACCCAGTGTTCGGTCCTATGTTTAGTCAAGACTCACCCGAGTCCGGGTTGAACCAGGAGGACTGGCCCGAGTCTGACTCCGGGTTTCAAACTGGATTAGGTCTCACCGAGTCCATGTTAACTCCAATGAGTCTTGAAACCATATTTAGAATTCCTTGAACAAGAACAAACTGTATTATTAGAAATTAAGTGGGTTGTGTGTCCATGGTTTATTTATCCATGTTGGGTCCTAATTGAAACTGCTATGGGCGCAATAAGGTCGATCACTATCTTCCTCAAACGGATAACTACTCTGAATCCACAACACTTCTCTAGACTCTTTATAGAGATTCCTCGAATCCATGAGCAAAGATAGAAAAAATAAAAATAAATTCTAAATAAATCAGAAAAACTAATTGATGATAAAAATGAGTTTACAATCCATTAAATAGAGATATGAACCCCGGTAAGAAATTTCAGAATCAAACTCTCTAAAATCGTGACTTACTATAAATAGTAAACTTAATATTTATAGACGGTCATGATTTCCACTAGACCTCATGATTTTTGGCAAAAAATAGTAGTGCCTTATTTGGCTTAACCATGTTATTCTTCTAATTTTTTAAAGCACTTTTCATGTTGGACACAACTCCTAAAGCTCAAAGGATAGAGAGTTATCATCAAACTAAAACTTATTATAAATATTAAAAATAAAAATAAAATAGATTTTCCACCATTCATCAGATGGAATATCACAAATTTGGCGTGGTCAACCTGGCGTAACTGAGTTGGGTGGCTAAAGTAACTTCTCCTACTCGAAATCATATATGGTACGTCAAATAACTGATTCTAGTTTGCAAAATATGCATATTTTAAGGTTCTTACGGTCCGAATTACTTCCGCCTTCGATCGGGCCTTCTCTGTCCATCTTGGCCATGAAATTGTCCGTGATCCACTCTACACCACTTACTCATAAAGTGGATTTTAAGTTGATGAACATGGCCCACCTTGCAGATTAGGAGCTTCAGTTGTCCATCTTTAAGGTCACTTATTACCATATGATATTTGCTTGGACTCGGGTCGAAGAGTGTCGAGGACTGACCCAATGCTAACAGCCGAGGCCAAGTTCCTACTAGATAAATGAACCAGGCTCACTTGGGGCTGGGCCTACTGACCAAATTCCAAGCTTTCAATCTGTAGCCGCCGAGCTGGGACCATGGATTACCGACTTCTCCGAGTCAACTCAGACTAGGTCGAATCTGAACTAATTTTTGTAACACAAGTTACCTTATATCCCTGACTCAGATGAGTCACCCCATGATACGCCCAAGTCACTACTTGACTCGGGATCGGACGAGTCGGTGAGTCCCAAGACAGAAGACCATGATCATGGGCCCACCCGAAAGGTCTCCGTGTTGGCCCAAAACCCTTTCCAATGTGAACTGGAATCGATCTGGGTCTTTACTAGCCCAGCCCAGTTACAACAAAGGACCATGGCTCAGTATGCAATATGGATTCGAGAAGTTCATATGCCAGGTCTATTCATATGGTCTTTGGGCTGGAGAAGTTACAACAAGGACCATGGCTCAGTATGCAATAAGGACTGGAGAAGTTCATATGCCAGATCTATTCATCAGGTAGTGCCTTGGGAAAGGATGGAGAAGGTCCACTCATTAGGTGGGCCAACATTGGTCCACTTTTTCTAACATCGACTTTTTCATACACATGGCAACTTGATCATTGGGTCAGTTTGATTTTTTATTCAGAGCATTTTCAAGATGGCCCACCATGATGTGTGATCAGATCTATTATTTTAAAGGAGAGCCTGAGTACTCGAATTTCTTTCTAGAATGGTTGCCAGCCATTCGATGCTTTACAAAATGGTATAATGATTGTTGTGTAGGCTGAAAGAAGGAGTACATGGATCGACGGGTTGGATTTCTTCTCCATGGTGGTCTTACCACATTGAAAAGATATTGTCCTTTGAAAAAAAAAATAAAAAATCAAAGGCAAACGACTTGGGGTGTGTTTGGATGCACTATTCAATTGAATAACAATTGTTAATCTAATAAAATGGAAATGTCCAAATTGTAGGTACCTTCCTTAGTACTAACATTGAGTAGAATAATTTTTTGGGTTTTTTCTTCTTGAACATTTGCAATTCATTTCGTTTGTGCATCCAAAAGCATTCTTAATCAATTTTATACATTCTTTCTACTTCTTAATGAATCTCTAATAGCATTCCTAACCCCATCTGATCAACTGATCTAGACCGTACATTAGCGGTGAAGTAAAAAATCTCTCTAATTGGACCATTCTAACCATCCGATGAACGCCTAGAAATGGAATGTTAGATTGTTCATTTAGAAGATTATCCAATCAACAATCATATACATTTAGTTCGTTGGATCCATCGTGAATTGTATATGAAACGTCACTTTCATCAGGTCATCGTAAACATCCCAACCATTGCTTGGAAAATGAATGGTTATAAAAGATAAGCCCATCTTATGGATGGATTTGATCACCCCATTGGTATTTTTTTTATGGTACACCATGAAATGTATGTTGGGCCTAATGAACAGTCCAGATTGATTGATCAGGTGTCCTAGTGTCTCATTTGTACTCAACCCCACCACAATTCTTGAGAATCCAAACGAATGACCATTGATAACATACACCCACAATATTTCTAGCCCTCCAATGTGACACTATGTTCACGAAATTCAACCTGTGCAACTGGCATGAAAATCTGGCTGATCCACCCATCAGGTGGGCCATCACATTGATTTTGATATCATGGCCCACCTGAAAAGTGGGTCAGCCTGATTTTCATGCCAGTTGATCGTCGTGATGTTTCCCACATTCTGCATGGCTTGGATGTCTTGAGCATTCGATACATCCGCCGAAGAGACAGTGCAGCATAGTAAGCTAAGCATGCAATGGTTGCATATAATCGTAACTCATTTTTCTAATTACATACACTCATCTTTCGATTAGTGAAATGGATTTCCTAGCTTTCACAAGCATCAAACCAAATGTGGATGTCACCCATTTCCTTACACAATTCAAGTCTGCATGGATCTGAGGTTTGGCCTTTTCCCATTAGAAGTAGTTTTCAATAAGCCATCCTCCATGTCTTCAGCAAATACAGTACAGACAGGAGCACATGCCCATATGATGATGCTTCAGAAGGCATGCATTTGAGTTGCTTTTCATGTTACACTTGCTCATGTTTTCCTCTCATGGCATGATTTTAGCAATGAATTTGAAATGGGCCATCCTCATCTCCTCCATTGAAGCATTTCTTGATGAAAAAAGAAAGATAAAAATATTAAAATGATCAAATACCATCACCAAAATGGAAACACGTAACGTGCCTTTCTTTCTTTGGTAGGAGATATTGAGGGTGTGTTATTTCTTTTTTCTTTTGGTAGGGGAACAAAATGCCTTTCTTTCTCATACATGGCTTTGAAGGGAGAGAGAGAGAGAGAGAGAGAGAGAGAGAGAGAGAGAGAGATCCAAAATAAGATAACTTCTCATTATAGAATTTGGGCCTAGAAATGCATGCAAATTGAGAACAGAAAATATGGCTAAGTAAAAAAGAAGGAGAGAAGGGTTTAAAAAAAAAAAAACTAGGGTTGTATTTAGATCATGACCATCTCTAGGGTGGAGAAAAAAATTTTGTGATGTTAGAATTTCTACTCCTAATGTAATCTCTAGAAGAGAAAAACGAAAAGAAAAACCCTAAATGATATGACTTTCATTGTAGAATTTAAACCTAGAAATGCATGAAATTGAGAAAAGCTATCTTGGGAATAGTCAAAATGTGGGAGAAAAGGGCTTAAAAAAAACCAGGGTTTCATTGGGTTCATGGGCATCTCTAGTGGATAAAAATAATTTGCGATTTTAGAATTTCTAATCTGGATAGCTTCTCCAAAAAATGGGGTGGGTCTCTATTGATTTTGAAATTCTTCTGAGTAGAATTCTAAAAAATCATTAATTATTTTTCTAGCAGCCCTAACCATGCAAAACAAAGCCAATTCAAAACAAATTCTCAGTAGAGAATTTAAGAAATTGAGGATAATGAAATTGGAAGTTTGTCATCCCACCAGCCTTCAGGATCCAAATTTTCTATCAGTTGGGTCACTGCTCACCTTAAGAATCAAATCAGACCAGGCAAGCCACAATCTACAAATTATACAAGTCGATTGCAAAAACTTTTTTTTTTTTCTAGCCATCCTTTCTTATGAACAAAACACTATGGCCTACTTGTGTAGTGAAATGGGTGATGTTTTAAGCAGCAGATCCAAACAATGTGGCCCACCCTGATGGAAAGTTCCAACCTTAGCATGAGTCTTTCTACTAGCAAACTTCATAAACATCAGTGAACCAATATCAGAAGAAGGAAAACCTAATAATAATAATAAAAGAGGTGAAAGCTAAGCTTAAATAATATTTCATTTGTACATGCCATCCATATTATCATCTCATGATAGGAATTTTTTTTGTTTCTTTTTTTAATATTGAGATTTCTCTCCTTCACATTTCTAAGAAATTGAAAATTAAGAAAGAGCTGCTTGTAGATATTCTTACTTAAGATTCGAAAGCTCGAAAACGTTGGCTAGATGTCGCATGACAGCGACCTGAGCTCTGAGAGACAGAATGTAATCTACAGTCTCATCCAACAAAGAGAATTCATCCATGGACTCTCCTCCTGGTATGATACATTTCAGCACTTGGGTCCTTTTCTTCACAATCCTCTTCGCGATTGCACTTGCTATCATCCGCCGGGGTGCACTCTTCCTTATCCTACGCTGGATGTAGCTCCTCTTCAAGATCTTCTTGCTCCTCACCATCTTGCACGTGACCGATCGGCCGCATGGCTTCTTTGTCATCCTCTCGAATTCTTTTCCCAAGATGTGCCTCATAAGGGTCTCGTTCTTTTCTTGTTTGGAGACATCAATAATTAGGGCTTGGCTCCATATCGCACCATTACCGGCGAAAGCTAGTGCGACATCAGACGAAAGCTTGATGGCATTCTTTCTTTCTGTAAGGCTCATGTTCTTGGAGGAAAAATCATCATGTTGGAGTCCCACCAGTAGTTTCTTGAGGAAGACTTTCTTGAATGAGTTTGAGACTTGCATGGCTGGAAGGAAAATTGAGAAAGACTCACAAAGGAGGTAGAATTGCTTTTTATATGATGTGGGTATTGTTTGAAAGCATGGGATTTGTATGGTTATCTTGTGCAATCTCAAGAGAGGAGTTCAAAACAAAAAAGGAAGGAAGACAAGCTATTGAGATGAAACGGGTGTTTGTTCAAATGCATGAAATGTGTATGATTTTGATGTGTAATGGTAAAGAGTCCTAGAGAAGAGAGGAGAGGAAGGAGAGATTTTGGATTGAAATGGGACTGTATGGTTTACTGGTATCTCATTCAAAGATGCAAGCTTCTTTATATGTTTCCTTAGCTAGGAGATGAGATGTAGGGAGGGGATGATATGTATGTGTGAATGCATGATATGGACTGTTCTTTGTTTTTTGTGTTTTTTTTTTTTTTTTTTTTGAAAAATTGCAGTAGGGTGTTTGAAGGGTCTACTGAAGAATCAGATGCACCGAAAAGGAGAGAGAGAGAGAGAGAGAGAGAGAGAGAGAGAGAGAGTAGAAAAACCATTTATTTTCTCAAAGGGAGGTAGTGGGCCTTGAGAACAGACACACCACATGCAAGCACATGGTACGTATGGCCCACCCCCGTGACATGTAAGGAAGAAATACAAACATGGTAGGCTAAAAGGAAGAAATCAAATGATAATCTAGCCTAGGAAATGGGTCTCGGTCTTTAGGGGTCTTTTCTTTCAAATACGAGATAGATATATATATATATATATATATATATATATATATATATATATATAAAATGCTTCTATGTGGTCGAGCTCATGGGAACTTCCCATTATGTCGAGTTGTCTGCTCTACCGTGATGTATGTCGAACATCAACACCATCAGTCAGATGCACAATTCCAAGGTGGGCCTTGGGCTTAAAAATCAAGTCAATCCATGACTTGTGTGGGCCACACCACATACAAAAGTTGAGAGGGGTCACCCTCCCATTAAAACATTCATAATTATTTGTTGGGCCCACCGAGATGTGGTTCACAAATCCAGCCCATCCACACACACACTCGAACTTCCCATGAGGTTGAGCTTTTCAACACACCACAATGGAACTGTGCATCTGACTGATGGAGTAGATGTTCGACACACATCACGGTGGGCCCACACAGCTCGACCTCATGGAAAGTTCACATGAGGTCGACCGGATAGAAACACTTCCCATATATATATATATAAACACCTCCCTCTAATTTTAACAATTGTAAATAACTCCCTGGTAAACTGATGCAAGTACCTCCCATCTGCTCAAGAGGCTGGGGGAATCTGCAACAAGTTACAATAATAACCTTGCCGTATGAGTTTGTTTGGCTGCATGTGGGGCCCACTTCTATATATCAATGGTATCCAACCCATCTAGCAGTGTCCCCACCATAGTTGGACTCTCAGAAAATCAGGGTAATCCAATCATGAAGTGGGTTGTACTAAAAATAAAAATTATATAATGGTCCACCTGGTGGGTGGGTTAGCCTGATTTCTGGGATTTCTCATTTTCTTGGTGACATTGTCATTGGATGACTTACATGGACCGCAATGAGCCCACGCATCTACAACTAGTTATGTATGAGACAGGGGTAAAATAGTCAACTTTTTGAAGATAACAGCCTTAGAGGGGAGATATTTGCAAAATACAACCATAGGTGGATGTGTTTACAAGTGTCAGAACTAGAGGGGGGTGTTTACTATTATTCTCTTTTCCCTTTTTTGGCTTTTTGGGGAATTTTCCAAATGCTAATGTATTAAAAGGAAATTGGTAGCAATGATTTTGTTTCAACCGGCAACATATCCAAGGAGATGGGTCCCTTTCTTATTTTTTTATTTATTTGAAGTTATTTATTTATTTATTTGAAGCTTGATAGGTGATGGATCTTGAGTTTTAACCTCTCTTCTTCAAATCCAATACAAATTAAGAGATGGGTCATGATTCTAAGTGATTTTGAACCGTCCAATTGCTAAAAGGGCACTGCATAAACTACTATGTGCGTTGACCACCATCTTTTAAACCAATGTGGCTCGACCACCATACACTTGGAATTCACCTACGGTGGTGATCTAGACTGATCATTCTAAATCATGGGCCCGCTGGAGCATTGGTAAAAAATTACACTAATCAGATGATTTTTTACCTTCTAATCTTAGCCATTGAATATTGACCACTAGCCATTTTATCTTTAATAACCCATTTGATGTCCACCAATTGGATGGTTATGTTCATTTAGTCAGCATAATCATAGGCTGGCTTCAGCAATGTGATATGCCCCACGTTTTGGACGGCCTGGATTGATGTACACTTGAAAAAATGGTAGTGAACTCGCAGGAATGGACCTCTCCTTTTTCTTTTTTCTTTTTTCTTTTTTCTTTTTCCCCCATTTCTCAAGGGATTACGAAAAGATAGATTGGCAGGATACGGAAAGCATGCTGAAACTGGTGGGGCCCATTTGAAAAAAAGGTCTGAGCAATGCCTTTGTGTGAAATCTCACATGGTGGCCACATGGCCCTTTTAATCGCTTGAGTCGCACAAGCCGTTGGCTTGTTCCCCACTTTATCAAACTCATCCCATACAAGTACAGATCTACTTCTTCCCTATTTCTCGCCTGCCTTTCTCATCTCACGATACATTTAAATCTCTTTTGCAAAGTCCCCTAATCCCTTACCTGTACGCAAGCGAAATTCCTCCTATGCTTGGGAGGCCGTGTAACAAAAAGCTTTGTGGGCCCAACTTGATATATGTATGTGACATCCACTCCGTCCATCAGCTTCGCTAGATCATTTTAAAACTCAACCCAAAAAACCAGGCCGGTCTAAAACTTAAGTCGGGCACACTACAGGCACTGAAATGGACTCTGATTTGGTACTGGTCGGTGCTGTGGGACCCAACATAATGTATTTGTTTTATCCATGCTGTCCATTCATTTTTCAGCTCATTTTAAGGCATGAGACCAAAAATGAGGTAGATCCAAATTTGATATGGACCACACCACAGGAAAAGTGATTATTGAACACTCACCATTAAAAACTTCCCAGGGCCCACTATAATGTTATTTTCCATCCAACCTATTTATCAGGTCACACAGATCTGGATGATGGGCAAACACAAATATCAGCTTCATCCAAAACTTCTGTGGCCCCAAGAAGTTAAATGGTGGGTGTTCAATCACCACTATATTTCCTGTAGTGTGGTCCATCTGAGATATGGGTTTTCTCATTTTTCGACTAATGCCCTAAAATGAGTTTTCAAAATGGATGGACAGCATGGATTAAACACATACATTATGGTGGGGCCTACAGCACACGGGTCACTATCAAATAGGAGTCCCACTAAAACCTTATTGGGACAACGGGAGATTTATTATTATTATTATTATTTTTTAATTACGCTGTTATTTGTATTTTCCCTTCACCCCGTGTGTTACGTTATATGATTGAATGGATAGAATATAAATATCATGATGGCCCCAGGAAAGTTTGAATGGCTAGAATTAATCCCATCCCCATTGGATCCTTGGGCGTGCTTCAGTAGCACTGGTACGGAAAGCTTAAGGTGATCGAACACCAGTCCCAAAAATTAGTGTAATCCAACATACTCAGATGGTCCACACAACAGGGAATATATTGAGAATGAAAGTTCACCCTGTTGTGTACGTTTACTTGAGGGCATTGGAATTTTCAGACAGCCCATATGAAGGGTCAGACCAAAATTTACTGTGTTTGGAGACTCAGGTGGGCCACTTTGAAATTCTAAGAGTTGGCGAGCTGGGATTCATCAATGCTCATATCCTTTGTTGTGGCCTATTTTAGTTTTGGATGGGCCGAGTTTTTGGTAGTAAGGATTTTTCCAATGTGACCCATCTGATGGACGGGTTGGATGGTTGGATACACATGCGAGCCCCACATCTGGCATTGTAACCGTACCATTGGGGCAGGCCGGGCCCTTATTTCCTCTGGGTAGTACAAATGAGTTTTGAATCTGATTCCTTGTATACCGTACCACAGCTACTTGGTATCAATGAAAACTGCGAGTGGTACTGGTACCACTCGAACATACCTCTTGTTTCCTTTGTTGTGGCCCATTAAGCCTTGATAGAGTTGTACATGAGTTGAATCGAGTCGAGCTTGGTTCAGATAGGCTCGGCTCGACCAGTTGCTAACCCCAGCTTAAACTCTATTTGGCTCATTCCTCATGCCTAACCAGCCAGCTCGGCTCGACTAGAGGTGTACATGAACAGAGCCAACTTGGTCAACTCGCTCGACTTGGCTCGAAAAAGCTCAATTCAGCTCGGTTTGAAGCTAAGTTCGATCCGAGTTGAGCTGGTGTTTAGAGTTCTAAATTGAGTTTTAGTTGGCTCGAGTTTGACTCGATTCAGTTCGATATATGGCTCGAACTCGACTCGACTTGGTCAGATGGTATAAAAATAATAATAATAAATAAAACTAAATTTACCCCATTTCCCTTTTGTTTGAAAAAACCCACCTAGCGCCCAACCTTAGCGCGCGCTCTCTCTCTCTCTCTCTCTCTCTCTCTCTCTCTCTCTCTCTCTCTCTCTCTCTCTCTCTCTCTCTCTCTCTCTCTCTCTCTCTCTCTCTCTCTCTCTCTCTCTCTCCAACCCAGCCAAATAGCTCTGCCTCCCTCTCTCGGCTTGTCCCACCGGACCAACAATGAGCCACAACTCCGCCTCTCTCTCTCTCTCTCTCTCTCTCTCTCTCTCTCTCTCTCTCTCTCTCTCTCTCTCTCTCTCTCTCTCCCGCCGCCCGTGACAACGGCTCTGCTCAAAAAGTCGAGCTCAAACTCAGCTCGAACTAGTCCGATCTGTTAACCGAGATGAGTCGAGCTGGAGATGATGGCTCGGTCACCGAGCTGAGCCGAGTTCAAGCTAGATGTGCCTGCTGACCAAGCTGAGGCCAGCTCGCCTCGATGTACACCCCTAACCAGTTGCTGACCCCAGTTTAAACTCGACTCGGCTCCATCCTCGTTCTTGACTGGCCAGCTTGGCTCAGTTCGGGCCAGTTCAAGCCTTTACAACATTTTCTCAAACACAGTACATATTCAATTTTTCACATAATATAAAACGATAACAACAGTTTATATGTATTTCATCAAACACTCGGTGGGTAGCATCTAAATCAAGATATGATGACAGTTTTATAATATAATTTTTTTTAAAGTGATTTGTTTCTTATCCATTCCTTCCTTGCCACCAATCGATCCGCGGAGAATGAATACACCCGAAACAACACTTCGTTAAGTCATTTCATCAAATACTCGACAAGCAGCATCAATATCAAAATAACTGAGTCACCGAGCTGATTCGATCCGAGTCAATTTGAGTTGAGGTTCGATCCAAGTCGAGTCGAGCTTGGGCAAGCTCAAACTCATCTCGAAATTTTTTCGAGCTCTAAAATCCAGCTCGACTCGGTCCGAATTCAATTTTGAGCCAAGGCGAGTCTAGCTTTTTCGAGTCGAGTTGAGCAAGTTGACCGAGCTAACTCGACTTGTGTACAACTCTAACTATGCTCTGAAGCTTGCTCATTTCTAACATCATGTCCTTAACCGTTGGACAAAATGGATTTTATGCTCACATTACTGTGGACCCCATAACTTCATGTACCATTAGAAGCTTATGATGGTAGTGTGCCTCTTTTTTTCCTCTAAATGTAGCCCACTTGAGTTATGAATCTGGTTCTCTAGAATCATGTCCTAGCATGAGCTAGTCATAATAGATGGATAAATGGATCTCACACAAGCATCGATATGCGCCTCACAACATTTTATCGCATAGACCCTCTCCAACGGGTAGGGGTGTACATCGAGTCGAGCTGGCCTCAGCTTGAACTCGGCTCGACTTGGTCCTCGAGCCTAACTAGCCAGCTTGGCTTGGTTCAGTCAGCAGCTTGGACCAGCTTGGGCCGAGTTCGAGCCAAGATCGAGCCAAGTTCGTCATTGAGGCATTTCCACAAACACTTGAATTGCAACTTCAAAATCCCGCTATTTTACAAACAGAGGCAATGGTTTTATAGGTATTTTATCAAACACCTTCTAAGAAAACATAAAAACCATGAAAAATAAAAAGAAAAGGGGTATTTGTTTCATGTACATACCTTCCTTGCCACCAACCACATTTCGTTGAGTCATTTTATCAAACAATTGGTGAGTAACATCAATGGCAAAGTAACCGAGTCACTGAACTGGTTCGATCGGAGTTCGATTCGAGCAGGATTCGATCCAAGTCGAGTCGAGCTGGGCCTACTCGAACTCATTTTCGAGCTCAAAAAATTAACTCGACTTAGCTTAAACTCAGCTTCGAACTGATCGAATCGAGCTTTTTCAAGTCGAGCGAGCTAACCAAGCTAGCTCGGTTCGTGTACACCCCTACCAACAAGGATGGTGGGAAATGTGGAGACTCATGTCCATTGGGGGTGGCAATGGGTCGGGTTAAGGCTAAATCGAATATGGTCCTAGCCAATCCTAACCTTAGCTCGACTCTAACCCTAATGGGTGAAAGAGTCTTTTACTCGACCTTCACTCTAGAGGACCAAGCAAGGCTAGGTCGCCCTCCAAGTTAAAAAGATAGATTATACAATGCTTGAGAATAAACAATTTTTTTTTCTCTAACGCACTCACTCACATTTGTATACTCTATATTGGTATTTGAACTTAAATACTTTAGTGTTAAAACGCAAAACATTGCTATACATCTAAATCTCACTAAAAGACAAACCTACAATAGTGGTTCCATGTATAACTCTATACAAGATGTACTAGGAAACATGATCGTCAGGTCCTAGCAAGCGGATCATTTATGATTGACCCTGCCCAGCCCTATGGCCAAGTTTAGTGGCCCAGGCCCTAGCCCTTGGGGACAAAGCATATGCCATTACCACCCCTGAACCCTATCATCTCCTACAGTAAAAATGGTTGGTGCTTTGGTAGTGTATAAGCTCCCATACTTATGCGATCAGGTCATAATAGATAGATAAGTAGATGTCACATGAGCATTGCTATGCGCCTCACAACATTTTATTGCATAGACTCTCTCCAACAAGGATGGTGGGAAATGAGGAGACTCATGTCTATTGGGGGTGGCAATGGGTTGGGTTATGGGTAAATTGAATATGGTCCTAGCCAATCCTAACCTTAGCTCGGTTCTAACCCTAATGGGCTAAAGAGTTCCACTCGACATTTACTCCAGAGGACCAGGCAAGGCTAGGCCGCCTTCCAAGTTAAAAGATTAAATTATACAGTGCTTGAGAAAAAGGAATTTTTATTTTTTATTTTTTATTTTTCTAACACACTTACACACCTTTATATATTTTATACTTGTATAACTTAAATACATTAGGATTAAAATGCAAAATATCTAGCACTGAATTATGCTTCTAAATCTCAGTAAAAGATAAACCTACACCAGTAGTTCCATTTACATACTCATAAGGTGTACTAGGAAACATGATTGTCAGGTCCTAGCAAGGGGATCATTCATGATTGAGCCCAGCCCTAGGGCCAGGCCCAAGCCCTAGCCGTTGGGACAAAGCATCTACATTACCACCCCTGAAGCCTATCATCTCTTACAGTAAAAATGGTGGGTGCTTTGGTGGTGTATAAGCTCCATACTTATGCAGTCTGGTCCGCTACGGTATACGCAATGATCCAATATGTTCAAACGCGCTGGCCCTAAATAGATGGCTTATAATCTATACTATGGTCATCAAATGGACGGTTGATATCGACGTGAAAATAATCTATGACATTAGGATTATATTTTTTTTTTTAATGACCCATCTTCAGTGGGACCCACAATTTGGATGGCATTAGAACATCGGCTGCCCGCATGTGCACCGATAGTTAATACTTCTGATGACTATAAAACAACTCTGCTGAATAACACTGTCACAGATGCCAGCACCATGCACGACTTGGAGGAAAGCTGTCAATGGGCTTGCAGGGTCAGACGTCCGGATTCTTGGGTGACTCTTCCGTACTAACCTGGTCTGTACAAGAAAAGCTATGTAGGCCCCACTTTGATGTATATGTTTTATCCTCGTCTCTTGATTCCATTTTACAAGCTCATTTCAAGACATGAGCCAAAATTGAGGTGATCCAAATCTCAGGTGGACCACACCTAAGATTTTTGTGTTTTCCTTCATCGTCCAGGTCAATGGTTTGATTGGCAAATAAAAATCGCAGTAGTTCTTGGAAAGCTTTTAATAGTGACCGTTCAATTACTATTATTTCTTAGAGTGTGGTCCACTTAAGATTTGGATTATTTTTTTGCTCGTCTTAAAACGAACTGAAAAAAATGGATGAACGGTGTGGATAAAATGTATACATTATGGTGTGATTTACAAAGCATCTTTTTCAGCACCCACGTGGGTAGCTACCGAATCTGATTCCCAAAAGTCGGCAGTGAATTCTCCTATTCTAGGTTGGTATTGGAATAGTTGTACAGGCCCTAACACTGTTTATATGTTTTATCCACACAGTTCATCCATTTTGTCAGTTCATTTTAATGACATGAGACAAAAAAAATTGAGATACATTCAAATTTAACACCGTCCATCCATTTTGTCAGCTCATTTTAAGGACATGAGACCAAAGATTAAGATAGATTCAAATTTCATATTGACTAGATCATAGGAAAAAGTGGTGATTGAATGATCGCCATTAAAAGCTTCCTAGGGCCTATTGTAATGATTATTTGCATCCAACCTACTGATTAAGTCACATGGATTGAATGAGGCAAAAACACAAATATTAACTCGATGCAAAACTTCAGCGCCTTTGGATAAGTTTTTAATGGTGGGTGTATAATTACCATTGTTTCGTGTGATGCAGTCTACTTGAGAATTGTGTCATGGATAAAAGTGTTCCGCTTAGAAGTACAAAGTTGGCTCGGATATTTGTGTACGTCGCATGGTTAGCTTAGCTGGTACTAGTCACGACCTAGAAGCTCCTCAATGACAAGAGAATAGTAATCCACTGTATGAGATTTGTCCACCTAATAGCCTTATTTACCGAGAAATGAAGTGCTTTTTCACCTTCTTTGGAAGAGCACGAACACCAAGCTCTCCCAAGGCCGTTTCCGATGTCCTATCCTATATGATAAGCTGAAGATGATGGTCATTTGAGATGTCGCATGTTTTACCAAGGAATGGAGTTTAGCCTCAGTACTGGGACGTGAGCGGGTCGGTAACCCGATCAGGATGATCAACCATAGTTGACCTTTCAAAGCTCGACCACGACCCACTAGAGGGCCCAGGTCGGAGATTTCCTTCTCAGGATGATTGCATAGGTCAGCTCGGCAGGTCGGTCTCAGCCTCGACCTCGGTTTTCCATCGCGTAATTTCATATCTCAACTACTTGATCTTATCTCTATTGAAAATCTCATGAAATGGTTGAGAAACGTACGCTGAATGCACGCCCATGATTAAGGGGCGTATCTATCCACATAATTGACTCTATGAAGCTATAAATAACTATTCCACCAATGGTAAAATAGACACACATGTACACCAGTTTATGCACCAGTGAGCCCTCTTCTCTATTGGACCCAATCTTGCTTAATTCTGACTTAGGCATTGGAGGGTCCCCTAGGGCTGTTATATTCAGGGTCTCCTTTATCTTCTTCATACGCAGGTGTTCAGAGATCCAACAAAGTTTAACCTGATTTCTGCATCAACAAATTGAATCTGTTCATTTTTTGGCTCATGCCCTAAAATTAGCTGAAAACATGAATGGAAGGCATGTATAAAACACATACATCATGCGGCGTGGATAAAACGCATACATCATGATGGGCCTACAAGGCTTTTTCAGCACCAACCAGAACCACGGTCCCTACCTGAGGGGTCACTTCTCACTCCAAGTCCATCGGGCTTGGCCCAACAAGAGCCGGTAGTGGGTCCCATGTCGAGCTTGTAAGGCTTAATATGGGCTATTGTCTAAAGCCGGACAGCGGGCTAGTTTTTGGTTTGGAAAGCTTTATTATACTCAGCCTAAGCTGGTCCAACTATCTTTATGGCTGTGATCGTCCAATCTCGGGCATGAACTTCAATCCTGTGGGGATCCGACTGTCCCTCTGGACATTTCTGTTGGTCAGATCCGACCGTCCATCAGGACACTTCCATTGTTAGTTTTGAACCATCCATTGGTGAACTTCTCCCATCAGATCTGGCCCATCCATCTAGACTGGATTTACGACAGACTTGGGATGTTCATCTGGACATATGCAATTCATGACAAACATGGACCGTCCATAAGAACAACATTCATGATCTGGGTACCATTCATCTGGGCCACCATCACCAATATAATGTGGTCTAATCTTCAAAATCTCATCACATGAGGGACACGTGCTAGGAGTGTCCATAAGAGGGCATGCTATATCATGACTAACCTTGATAGCTTAGCTATTTCATTTCAAACTTTGATCCTGACCATTCATGTGATATTGGTGGAACCTAATCTTACGGCCTATTAACTTAAGTACATATAGCATATCATGATACCTAGGTAGCATTGAACGGACGACTCCTTGTGGGCCTTGATCTTCTAGGACTTTTGGGACACCCATCCATTCAAAGATGTATAGGGTTTTCTCCATGACTTTAAATTCTTAGTGGCACATGATTAGATTGGATGAGTGCGGACCATAGTAGAAGTCTAAGTGTTCATGCTCATGGATCTTGAAAAGTAAGGACATGATGGTTCGGATCACATCAATAATGATCGGATCACATCAATAATGATCTAGAATTTAAGGGTTTGGTATTAGCATGGTCGTAGCGAACTGGGTCGATGAATATGAAATCAAGAGTTTTGTAGATTATATTAAAGTGCTCTTAGTACTATAATCGAGCGCACAACAATATCATAATAAGCAAGGCTCGACCTAAAGGTTGCGATCATTGTGTTTTAGCATATGGTATTTTGGTATGCACCTTAATTTAGACAGTCATATGAGCCGAAAGGTTCATAGTCTACTAACTTTAAGGGTGTATTATCAAGACAGACTTAAGAGGCAATATGACTTGCCATCAAGTGGATAAGTAGTATGTCACAATTTTGACCCAAAGGAAGAGTTGTAATGGTATTATGGGTTGCTCTTTAAAGGTGTTAATAAAATAACTCTAGTTTATCACTCTATCTCTCATAATACTAAACTATGTGGGTATCTTATTTCAATTCTTACACCCACTCGATAGTTATATTTTTACGTGTTAATTTTTTTTAATATTTAATGGATCAAATTTTTGTAACTAGAGTTGTACACGAGTCGAGTTAGCTCCGTCAGCTCCCTCGACTTGACTCGGATAAGCTTGACTCGCCTCGACTCAAAATTAGATTTAGATTGGATAAGCTTGACTCACCTCGACTCGAAATTAGATTCAGATTGAGTCGAGTTGGTTTTTGGAGCTTGAAAAATTTTTGAACCAAGTTTGAGCTTGCCCAAGCTCGACTCGACTCGACTCGGATTGAACCTCAACTTGAATCGACTCGAATCGAATTAGCTTGGTGACTTAGTTATTTTGATATTGATGTTGCGCACCGAGTGTTTTATGAAATGACTTAATGAAGTATTATTTCGAGTGCATACATTCTCCGCAGGATCAACTAGTGGTGAGGAAGGAATGGATACGAAACAAATCACTACAAAACCAAAAAATAAAAATAAAAAAACTTTACATTATAAGATTGTCCTCATATCTTGATTTTGATGCTGCTCACCAAGTGTTTGATGAAATACATGTAAAGTGTTGTTACTGTTTTGTATTTTATAAGAAATTGAAGATGCATTATATGTGTTTAAGAAAATATCGCGCACGCTTGAACTAGCCTGAGCGGTTGGCCGAACTGAGTCGAGCTAGCTAGACAAGCTCATGGACCGAGCCGAGCCGAGCCGAGTTCAAGCTGGGGTTAGCTACAGGCCGAGCAAAGACAAGTTGTGCCAAGCTCGACTCAGTTCAACTTATGTACAACTCTATTTGTAACTAATTCAAACAAGTCTAATTTGCATTAAGAGTCTTGGATATAGATGTTGCTCTCAGGATTGACCCACTCTTTACATTGTCCAATACGACATTTGCAAAAAATAAGACATTGCATAATCATTAAAAGCCATCAAATTGCTTGTTTTTTATGTTTTTAGAGATGACTATTGTAAAGAATATCAGGAGCTCTATAATTGACTATTACAAAGAAATCAGGAACTCAATAGACGTGCAAAGAAATTGCGAACTCAATAAATGATTTCTCCCATATAATCTTTGATGGGTACCTTAATTACCTGACTTATCACCATGAAAAATGATGGGCCCATGTAATTGACTATCACATTTTGAAAATGACAGATCTTGTTACCCATTAAAAGCGCTCAACATAAGTGTAAGTGATAACTTAATGATTTAATTCATCACAATCTCCTTTTCTCACAATTTAATCCATTTAAGATTTATTATAACACATATAAAAATAATCTACCCTTAATTAGTTGGCCAACATTTTCATGCAAGAAAAGAGTATACTAAAGTAGGAAGGGCAAGTATTTTTACATATGGCATCGGAGATTCCATGAAGCACCATAAACGAAAGGGCTATCACCAAATAAAGTTATTCCATTTATTAATGACCTTTTTACCTAAGAATGAAACAATAAAAGAAGTGACAGAAAGACTCAAGGTGTCACTTTTGTAAAAAGAGTAGACAAATAAAGAGGAATTGTCGAAAAAGCAAGGAATTGTTCAAAATGAAAAATTAAAATTTTACTTTTGCATGTTTTAAAATCAATCTTGCTAGTATACTCAATACTTTGTGGATTGACTCAAGTATAATGGTATATGTTTTTAAATCCATATAAATATTTCTATTAACTCGAAGCATATGTAAATTTGAGCTTACCATCAAGAAGGAAAATTAGATTAAGGTGAAAGTAGAAATAGTAGGGACTTAATGATTAGTTTTGAACACTGTGCATCATTTAGATTTAATTTAAACATTTTATATTTCAACCATTTTATGCAATTTACTTTATATTCATAAACTTAATACATAAGATTCATATTCATAAACTTAATACATGAGATTCTACTTCTAAATGTAATAATTGTAAATTTAATTTATTTAAGTATGGTCAATATATTAGTTTTGGTGATATGTAGGATGGCTTATATAAACTAAATCTAGATGTCCAATTTGCTCAAACTCTACTATACTTTCAAGTGAATTATGAAGTGGAATCTTGCATGTAAAGGGTTACCAATGTTATAATATATGAAAAGGAGTATGTCATCCGTGAATATAGGATCTCGGGTGGATCGTGCTTACGTCGATGGTGATATTTTGATAAATGTTTGTGAGGTGTGAATGTAAAGATGTTATTTTTGACTGGAGTTGCCACTAGCCAATTAATTCGATTCCACAATCGGCTAGAATTTGTTGAAACATTAGAATATAAAATATGAGGATTCCTCGCCCTAAAATAACTCATTGATCTGTGATTAGAGATTCTGAGTATGGAACAACTGTTACAAAGAGGGAAGGTGTTAGGCACCAACTCTACCTGTACAAATGTATGATATCTACTTCACAAGATATCTCAAACTTTTGATAATTGGATTAGTTCTTCTACACTAATGATGTAAGGGTATGTGTAATGTTGTGTTAAATGTAATGTCTATGACAAGCTATAGTTTTTGTTAGATAAATTCATCTTCACTACCCACTTGCCGAAGCAATAAACCAATCATTTCAGTTTCTAATGAATAAAATCCGATTAACTCGCCAAGTCACAAAGCATACATTTGAACTAATTAAGTGCAGATTATTATACAATACAAAGTTGATGGATGAGATAGGCAAGGGAGTTGAGAAGGAAAAGAGTGTTGCACAATATTAATGTAAGGGTTAATGAAACTGATCTCAGGAGTTGAACGGTTTGATGAATGGTAATGTTGCAAGGATTGGATTGAGCGGCTTGGATCTAGACCTGGATTGCTTGAAAAGCTATGGATCTAATTAGATTAGGTTAAACCTGGGTTGGACTCTCTTCTGCTACTCTTTCCTCTCATTGGTAGAGAGATGTAATTGCTAGGCTAAGGGTGGCTTCCTGGAGGAAGAGATTTAGGTGATGTGCATGATTATGAGATACTTGAAATAAGAAGGGGAATGAGCTATTTATAGTCTCCATGTTTTGTTTTCTATAATTCTTGTAAAGTATATGGTTACAAAAGGGTTAGATGATCTAGATTTGAGATTGTCAAATGGCAAGAATTCAAGGGTTGGATTGATGGCACGGATTGTAATTTCGGCTAAGGGAGGAGGGTATCAGAGCCGGTTCCCAGTGGCACACCATTGGAGGTTGCAAAGGGAAAGAATGCACATGTATAGGACTCTTACCAAGGCAAGAGACCTGCCACATGGCTGATAGCTCTAGGGATTTGCCAATGCCAAGCGAGATCTTCTGCTTTGGCAGGGAGGCTCCACTACACATTTAGAAGCTCTGCTTTAAGAGGTGTCGTGCTGTTGTTTGACTCTGTACTCTGAATGGACTTTGAGCTTGGACTTGAATCAGGTCTGTTTTAGGGTTGGGCTTGACTAGGTGAGTTGACTACATTGTTGGATCGGGTAAGCTTGACTAGGTGAGTTGACTTGGTGAGTCGACTCAACGAGTTGGCTCGGGTTTTGACAAGATCTCAACTGAGTTGAGTTGAGCTGGGATTCCTAGAGTGTAGGCATTTAAGGCCCGTTTGGCCGGGTGGATTGGAAGGGATTGAATAATATTAGGGTGGATGGCATGGATTTCAAGGTAATGATGGTGTTGTCAGTGGATTGTCTTAAGATCCATGGGATTGCTATATCCTGGGATTGTTATATCGTGTCTGTTTGGCACGCCCGGCCAATCTCGGGGTTAAACCTTCCCATCCCTCCCAATCCCTCGAACCAAACATGTCCCAAGCAAATTTAAACGGATTCGGGTGGATTGGATGGGATTTAAAGGTAATGATGGTGTTGTCAGTGGATTGTCTTAAGATCCATGGGATTGCTATATCTCGGGATCAAATCACCTAGTCTGTTTGGCACGCCTGGCCAATCCCGGGATTTAACTTCCAATACCATCCAATCCCTTCCAATCTGCCCGGCCAAACGGGCCCTTAAGATTTGAGATTTAGATTAGGGTTTGGATTAGGTTTAGGGTTCCTATCCAACTTGATTAGCTTGTCGGCCTGAGGTGAAGTATCTATAGGTAAGAATATTAGCTTTGGTGATTTATAGGATGGTTTATATAAACTAAATCTAGATGTTTAATTGGTTCAAGTTTTACTAACCCTTCAAGCAAATTATGAAGTAAAGTTTAGCTTCCAAAGGATTATCATTGTTATAATATATGAAAAGGAGTATGTCATTGTTAATATATACGGCCTTGATTATAACAAATATTTTCATTGGTTTCAGTGAAATAAAGTTGTGATCGTGATGTTTTTCCAATGGTACACATGTAAAGATTCCTTTGAATGTTAACACCATAAGGGTCATTTTCAAAATTATTTTAAAAAAAATTTTGAGTTTTTTCTTAATAAAAATTATTTAACATATGTACTACGTGAAATAACATTAGTGTATTTTTCTTACAATGGCCCACGTGCACGTGCATACAACTATTTTAGCCTTAAAGTTTTTATTTTGACAAAAATTGATATCTAAGTTTTAAGGCACAATCAGTGAAGAAAGTTTCATATTTATAACAAGCTAATGTATTTAAGGAATGAGAGTTTCCTTAGGACACATGAAGCAATGATCAAAACCGTTCATCGTCAAGTTTCACGCTTAAAGGAGTGTGGTGCATCGTTGGATCAGCATAGTTCAAAGGCATATGGCTAATCTTACTTCTAGTTCATGGTTTTTGTGTTATATCGTTGATTGTGTGAAATCATGATCTAGAATCGTGACCGTGGATCCAATTCCATGGAACTAACATTCTTTTATCCAGCCGTCTGGTTTTTTCGTCCATGTGCAGTATAATTGATGAATTATAGTGGGGTTTTAAGGGCACATATTGTTATTAATGTGTCTGCTCGGATGAATGGCTCAGATCTTGCACAACTGGGCTAACTTGTATGATACAAAGAGGTCCGAAGGAGGTTTGCTAATTCCATGCTTGTTAAAGCTGTATCATTAGCGTACTGAGTAAACTCTGTGGGGTCCACCGTTATTTATTTATTTTATCCACGCCGTTCATACATGTTAACAGATCATTTTAGAGCTTGAGGTAAAAAAAGCGAAGCATATGCAAAGCTCAAGTGGACCACACCACGGGAAACAGTGTGACTGAACCTCTACCATTGAAAAATTCTTTTTGGCTACAGAAGTTTTGGATCAAGATGATGTTTGTGGTTTCTCTTCATCCATGTCTTTGTGATCTCATGAACAGGTTTGATGACAAATAAACATTACAGTGGGCCCTAGGAAGGTTTCAACGGTGGAAATCATTATTCCACACTGTTTACTATGGAATGGTCTACTTGAGCGTTGAATTTACTTAAATTTTGGGATCAACCCTAAAATTAGCAGTAAAAATGGATGGACGGTGTGGATAAAACACAGACATTCACAGTGGGCCCGACTGAGTTTACTCAGTATGATAAAAGTGTACTGAGTTACACAATCCGATTTAGAGGCAATCGCCTGAGGCTCCTTAATTATGAAGGCCGTATATTATAGTAAAATTTTTATAAAAAAAAATTAATTAGAAAAGTCTTATATTATAGCAAAATTAAAATTAAGAAGAAAAAAAAAATCTAAATTTATTAAAAGACCTACAAAATAGCAACATCTAAAAATTAGTTTACAAATTTGAAATTAAAAATAAAAAACAAATCCTATAATCTAGCACTATTAATAATAATAGTCTAACTTTATCATTTTTTTTCAAAATAATAGCATCATTTTCAATAAATTTTTCTCCTGAAACCTAGGACCACAGCTACCTACTTAATTTTGAATTTATTAATTAAAAAAAAAAAAAAAAAAAAAAAACTAAAAAGTCATATTTTTATGACTTGCATGTTGAGCCGGCCCTGAGGCAACCGTACAAATATAGAAGACTTGTATGAGATCTGAGCTTTCCGTATAGTTGGAAAATGATGGTTAGATTTTATTCCTTAAAATCATACAATTTCATTCTCATGTTGGGCCACAATGTACAAAGTAAATTGACGGTTAACCTTTTTTTTCTAGCCTTTCATATGTTTTGATATGCTGCGGCGGTGTGGAATGGAAGCGGATTGTGTCCAGCCCCTGCCTGTACCATAATCCGTCCAGGCAGGGGATCTGTAGAGCGTACCGTTATGTATTAATTTGATCTACGCCGTCCATACATTTTTCGAGGGTATGAGACCAAAATCGAGGCAGATCCAAAGCTCAAGTGGACCACACCACAGGAAGCAGTGGTGAAAACGATACCCACCGTTGAAATTTTCCTAGGTGTGATTGTTATGTTTATTTCCCATCCAACCTGTTCATAAGGTCAAATAAACCTGAATGAATGTGAAAAAAAAAAAATCAGCTTGATACAAAACTTCTGCAGGCTCCAAAAATTTCCAACGGTCGGTTTTAATTCCTCACTGTTTGGTCCATTTGAGCTTGAAATTACCTTATTTTATGTATTTTATCTAAGAAATATATTTTAAAATGTATGGACGGGGTGGATAATATTTATACATCACGATGGGTCCCACATAGGGGGCAGGACGCAATCCGCTTCCGTGTAGAATACCCTGCTTTTTTTTCTAGAAGACCTAATGGAAAGCTCAGATCGTACACATCTGTAATCGCCATTGTCTGGATCTGTACGGCTATAAAACCTCAATATACGAATGGTCTACATTCAATATACAAATGGCCCACCTGATGAACGGCTGTGCTTAACTTTTGGCCCACCGAGTCTCCACAATGAATCTCCCCTAACGAACGACACAGATCATCGCGCGAATAGCCTCCGCATCTCTATTTTCAAAATATCAGCTCATGGCACGAGAAATTGTTTTTGTTCCTGACTCCTCTCGTGTGATTTTTGGCGCGCTTTTAATGCAGGCTACTCGATCTGAAAGCGGTATGGGTGGGGGGACCCACATTTCTCGTGAGTTTTTAATAAATCACGAGATCTCACGCGCATGCGCCTCTTGGCTTCACTTTACAAGCGACCCGTGATCTCTGTCCGACCATTATCAAAAACCGTCCATCCATTCTCTTTCACACCTGTCCATTGATTCCGTTTGATAACGTGCAAGACTTTTTACATCTGGACCCACACATCTGTCATCCAAACCGTCGATCTAATGGACCCAAAAGTGGATGGTATTGTATGGAAGATTCTAATCAGCTGATCATTCTGTCTTGTTAAATGGGGCCCACCGTGAAGTTTTAGTGTCATCCAAACCGTCCATTAGATTCTTTGTATCACGGTTTGGATTCCACATACACATCACGATTGGGCCCCGCAAATGCATTTTAACCATGATTTACAAAAAAAAAAAAAACTCCGGCAGAGTATGGCCATCCATAGACGTCCACATAGCCACTGGACACGTGCCACAAGCCGTATGCATGTACATCAACTAACACCGTCCAAAAATAGGGCCAAAATCAGATTGGTGGGAAAAGAACCGTGACCTTTTTTATTTCAACCATCCATTTGATGGCCCCTAAATTGGACGGTTAGGATCATCCGTTGCCTGATATGAGTTATGACTTGTCCAAAAATAGGATCCACGGTTTGGGTTGATCGAGGACGTGTACACCAGCTATTTGCGTGGATGGTTGAAATAATAGGAAGGGTCGCTCCATCTGTCCCACCACGTGGATCGTCCAGGCCATCAATCGAGATTTTGACTCGTGTATGGTCGTTGAGGTGCTCGATGCAGTGGAACTTTTTCTTACGAGCAATCCTCGATGGGACCCCTGATTAACGGTTTAGATCATCACATGGTAGGGGCAGAAGGAGTAAGCTTCATAAGTGAGCCTCACTAGTCAACGACGATATCGCTTGACCGTACATGTCTCGTATCTTGCATATGCGTGCACGTGAGCAGTATTAATGAAGAGTTAAGACTCTTTAGTCAAAACGGTGGTGACTCTTCAAACGTACACATGGCATATCTCTATGGTAATCCAGACCGTTGAAATAACTGAACTAACTGTGGATAGGGCAGAATTTTAAAATTTAAAAAATAATGTATAAAATAACCGTGTATTTTTTTCTTGCAATTTAAACCGCTAACTATTTTATTTTTACCCATTCATTTGATAGCCACTAATTGGATGGTCAAGATTGCTTGATGAGTGTGATTTTACATATTGTTCAATCCCCAATGGGACCCAAATTTGCATGGTCGTGATATCTGTAAATCAGCGCCACATGTGAGGAGAAACGCCACCTTAATTTCAATATGGTGCAAAACTCAAATGGGAATCTAGGCCGTCCATTAGGATGGGACGCGGATGGCCTGTACTGCTGCAGGAAGATTCCTGCGGCCCTGGGCTCTGTTGGGCCGACCGTGATGTATGTGTCATACCTACGCCTAGACTGTCACGGGCCGGGCCTGAGGTTGGCCTTTGCCCATATTTTGAACTGTTTCAGGCTGGGTCGTTAGGCCGGGCCTATTCAAAATCCAGATTTTGCAAGCCCGACCCGGCCCATTTCTCCCCGGCCTCACCCAACAAGGTGTGGCCTTGACCGTGGGACCCACCTTGCTGTATTTATTTTATATCCATGTGGTCCATCCATTTTTCCTGCTCGATTTTGTGCATGGACCAAAAAGTGAAGCAGGTACAAACCTGAGGTGGATCACACCATAGGAAACAATGGTAACTTAACACCTACCATTAAAAACCCCCTAGGCCCACACTAATACCCATCTGAATGTTTATTTGCCATCCAACCTATTGATAATGTCATACAGACCCGGATGAAGGGGAAAAATAAGCATGATCGAAAACGTTTGTGGGTCCTAAAAAGATTTTAATGGTCAACGGCCACTGTTTCCTATGGTATATATATGGTCCACCTGAGATTTGGATCTGCTTTATTTTTAGCGCATGCCCTAAAATGATCTCACCAAATGGGTGGAGGGTGTAGACATACAATGCATATATCAAGGTAGGCCCATGATCAGGGCCGCACCGGGTTAGGTCAGACAGGCCACATCTAATCCACTCTCATTTATGTTGTTTATCTATTTTACCCTATCTTTTAAGGCATGAAGCCAAGCATGATCGTGAACACCGCCATGCATGGACTAATGCGCATTCACACACGCCTCGTCTTTCGTTAGATTGGGCGTATTTTTGTTTCGTTGGTTGTATAATATTTCAGGGGTACAATTTGGATGCGTGGGATATGCTTTCAATAGTAGAGTCGTCACTAGCCAATGAAGTTATTGAATCTATGATTTACTAGAAACAGTAAAATAGTTTATGGGTTGGAGAATCACAAATTATTTGACTTAGGTAACTCCTATAGTTAAACTGCGACCATAAGTTTTGAATAAGGGTCACAGTGATGGATGATGAAGGGGTTAGGCACCCTTTGTACACATTAGGGCAATTAGCGCTTAATCAACATTTTCATTAATTACAAATAGTTCACGTTATGAACTTGGGTAATTCAAACATTGCTTCTCGCATACAAGAAATCTCATTATTTTATTTATTATAAAATGCCCAAATTAACTAAACAAGCTCTAAACCGCTCATTAAGGGTCCCCTGAGACGAACCGCTAAACTAGAAAATATAAAAAAGATATTCGTCTTAATAACGTCCATCATGAGACGAACAACCAAGATCGTGCCTCGAATCATTTAACTTAGGCTCACAAGTGAGTGCATGAGATGTGTGAGTCTTCTTAAAAATAACAAAATTTTAAATTAATTATCCACATCCAAACTTTGCCAAAATTGTGGCTTTCAGACCGTTAGATCACTATTAAATTAAGGACACTGATTCTAAATATTATTCTACAAACATTCCTATAATCGAGATCCTAATCGATGATCGGTAGCCATCGAACTGACTCTTAATCATATCCGTTGATTATTGTATCTAAATTATGAAACAATTGTATCCTTACGAAGACCATCATTAGGGACAACTATCATATGGCATAGATCAACCCATACACACCCTAGTGAACCCCAAAAGGTTATAACACCAATTGTCTAGTCTTTAGGGCCAAGAAATCACTTATAACACTAGAAACACCTAGATTTGAGTAGCTCATCCCTTTCATACGAAGAAGAGAGAGAGAGAGAGAGAGAGAGAGAGAGAGAGAGAGAGTGTGCCTGTGCATGTGTGTGTGTGTGTGAGTGAAGGTTCTTGGTGTTGTTCTTGCCAAGTTCTCTTCAATCAAACCTTAGCTGTTTCTTAAACCTTCGTTGAATCTACATCCTCTTACAATCGGAGGTAAGATTTTCATCCACCCTTTCAATTTATTGAGTTAACATTTGATTCTTATTTCCAAATAAGTTTATTTTAATTTTGGTTAGGATTCGGTCTTTTCTCCCAAAAATCTTAACACAAAATATAATTAGATTCCGTATGACCATTCTAAGGTGTGGACCATTCCATATTTTTATTAAAGATTTCATATGTTATACATGCTTGAATTGTTTTATTATTGCAACCCTGATATTATTTGTTGTTGGTTTAAAATGTGTTCAATAAAATACTTGAATAACACGAAATTCTTAATATTAGAGTTTTTTTATGTCGTTTGTTAATTGGAGTTAATATAGATTGGATCGTATTGTTATAAATCAAGTTATATTGATTCGTACAAGGGTTCAATTAATATACCCTGAAGTAGTGTTAAATTGCTTTAAGTTTATGATTACGAGTTTGATGATCCTAGTTATTATTATTATAGTGTATCAAGCTCTGCAAACTATTCAGGTAAGTGAATGGCCCACCATGGGTCAACTACTTCAGGTTTATATAGTCAACCGGGGTTGAACATAGAAGACTAACAATAGTTGGAACTACGCGAAATGCTTTACACCCAATGCCAGTTTTACCGGAGTTTTCCATAGTCAATTGAATTAGTCTAATGCAGTGTTGATCATTTATATGCTTGATAATTGTGCAATACATAATAGAATATGTCATGCCACTATTTCCATTGAATTTGAGTCCATTCATAATTGTTAGTATAATATGATCCTACTAAAGACTCATAGGTCAAACATGGTGGTATAGGATACCACGTCCGAGTTGTTGGTCTATGTTGGGTGATGAAGCCCTCGTAGTGACCAGTGAGCATCAATAGGGGCAATGAGCCCTTTCTGTGTTGATTCGATTGCTTAAGTGACAAGCCTTTTGTGTTGATTTCATTGTTTACTAACGAGCCCTTACTTTTTTGTAATGGTCCTTGGGTGACTAGCCCTCACCATTGGAAAGATTGTAAAAGTTGGACATTTAGGTCACGAATCCGAAAATTGGGTCCATGAACACTGGCAAGAAGCAACTACGTGCTGCAACGAGCCACTTGATCTGGTTATCAACTCATGACATAATAGTGGTATCCTATTTTTGTCAATACGACCGTATGAAAATTTACTATTAAAGGTCGAGTTAAGCATGCATACATGACATGGGCATTATTAGGTGCGTGGCTAACTGTTAAAGGTCAGAATATAGTTCAAACAATCCTCATTTTTTACTTTCTTTAACTACTCTTACTTTAATTATTAATATTTGAATTTATTCTTTGTATCGTTAGTTTCTCTTAGTATTAGTCATTTTGTTATTTATCTTGAACCTTAACCTTTTGTCGTGATATTTTCTTATAAATAGCTATGAAATCTCAATCCTTGTATGTTTTCTTAAACTATGAGTGTATTTTTTCATGTCTATTATTCTTTTGTGTTGTTAGTTTCTCTTTTAAAATCATGATTAAGTGGGGATTACGTATCAATGTTATTTATTCATGAAATCTGCATGCATCATGATCATGGCATGCTTAAAACTTGATTTGCTTTGTTATATTATACTCATTAAATGCTTGAATTGGTTTGTTTGCATCTTCATGGTATAATTAGAATTTTATTTGGATAATTTGAATTTGAATTTGTGAATAATTGGAATTGGAATTTACTTGAACGATGGATCAATAAACATATCAGGATTGCTCATCGGTGTGTACATCAATATTGTATGCCTCGTTGAACCAATTAGGTGAGTATGTCAAGATTGCAAAAAGTTCTCAATTTTAAAGTCATACGAGATCTTGTCGTTTTGTTGAATTGGATCAGTTGCATGTTGGGATTGCTATTGGTGTACATGTCAGGATTATACGCTTTACTGGACCACTTACGTAAGCATGTCAAGATTGCAAAAGACTACTAACGTTATAGTCGTGCAAGATCTTGGAAAGGAAATCAATTGAATTTTAAGTACATGCCTCGCTGGACTGAATAGGTGAGTATATTAGGATTGCAAAATGTTCATATTATCAAAGCCACATGAGTTCATGGAAAAGTGGTTTAATTGAATTCAAATGTGACAGAATATACAATTATATATAGTATTGCAATTATAGTATTATGTCATCATGATTCGTTTATGACATTATTATATGAATTTCATTCATAACCTTATTCCATTGAGATCCTATTTAATTCATATATGTTACTGAGTTGTTTCGTATGATACATCTATTGGAATTCAACTGTGGTGAATATGATCTCACTGAATTTGAGAACTCTTTCAAGTTCAGGAGTCGATGTAGGAGTTATGGAAGTAAACTACTGGATGATTACTTTTATTAGAGTTTTAGTTTTAGTTTATTTTATTTAAACAATTGTAAAAAGATAAAGTGAATATTTTAAGTGAGAGATGGTGATAGTAGTTGACTAAAATTTAAATAAAAAAATATTAATTTTAAGTTTTACATATTTTGGTTTAGATAATTAAATAGTTGATTGGTTTAGGGATGTGATATATTGAATGTGAATGTAATGAATAATCACATATAATTTAATTCATCCCTATAGCTTAGGATCAGGATTGTTGTACTCGAGTTCTAAATTTTAGGACATGTTACAAGCGATCTGAAAGTAAAAAATGAAAAATCATTGGCTTTACTTCACAGAGTCAGGTGACTCTGGATAGAAAGAATTCATAAAATGAAATGAAAATATAATAAGTGGAATGAAATACAAACTTAGTCTTGCTTCATAGAGTTTAAGACCCCGAGTAAACAAATATAATAAAGTAAAAGAAACGTAAATAAAGAAAAATAAAAGTGCGAGTTGATAATGCAAATATATCAAGAATATGTAGTGTTGAATGCAATTTAAGCTTAATTGAGATTTGAGAAAAAAGATGGGAAGTTAGATACCCTTTTTTCAAAACAGATAGTAGGATATCCCTGATTTTAACCATACACTTTGACTTTACTAGCTTATTTAGTAGATTATTTTTCCAGAGTTGACCTCTTGAGTTGGGATGAGCCTCAATGTTGATCACGATTCTCTAGAGTACTCGAATAAGAGGACCCTCCTTAACTTCTCTCTCTCTCTCTCTCTCTCTCTCTCTCTCTCTCTCTCTCTCTCTCTCTCTCTCTCTCTCTTCTGTGACCTTGGAGCCCTCAAAATGGTAGTTGTTGTGCCAAATTTATAGATGAAGACCGCCGACTCGTTGTGAGCCAATAGATTAACACATGTCCTTACTTTGAGATTATATTATTTGGAAAGTTATGATATGATCTATGCTAGGTAAAAAGCATGCTAAGTAGCTATTGTGCGGTGGGCTGATGGTTTACTTCTTGTCTTTACACATTTTCTTTTATGCACATAAAGTCCTAGGCTTTTACGGGATTGAGCTCTTCTCTTGATTTTGGCCTCCTTGGTTTAAGATCGCTTTATTAGAACCTTTACTTGCCTTCAAGAGACCTCTGTCCTATGCAGTCTTTCCCTTTTGATTTTTGACATTTTTTGAGATATCCACATTCGGTTTTGTCAACTGGATGTATGGTCAGAGTTTTTAGAGATGATGAATTATCAACCCAAATTTAGGTTTCCCAAGCCATAGATCTGTAAATCAGGTCCATTGATTGTTTCCATGATATACTAAGGGTTCTACTCCCTTAGTTGATCAAATTTCTCATAGTTCTTAAGCTGGCCAGAAATGATTTTTATCAAAGTTCAGCCAAAGTTAGCAGAGTTGCTCTATCTCTTCTTAAGTAGGGTGTCTACAATGACATAGATCCAAATCTCAAGTGGACAAAACTATAGGAAACAGTGGAGAAAATGACGCCCACCATTTGAACCTTCCTAGCACCCATCATGATGTTTATTTGCCATCCAACCATTCATAAGGTGACTTAGGCCTGGGTGATGGTAAAACACATGGAAAACATAAATATCAACTTGATCCAAAAACTTACATAGCCCCCAAAATGTTTAATTGTGGGCATTTAATTCCCACGGTTTCCTATGATATGGTCCACTTATGCTTTGGATTAACTCATGTTTGGGATCATGCCTTAAAATTAGGGAGGTCCATTAAAATGAACCAACACATGTGCATGCTTACACACACACACGGGAAATGGCACCATGAGGTCAACCTTATGAGAACTTCTCATGAGGTTGAGCTATGTGGGCCCCACCGTGATGTGTGTCGAACATCTACCCCATCAGTCAGATGCACCATTCCATGGTGGGCCATGGGCTTAAAAATCAAGTCAATCCATAACTTGGGTGGGACACACCACATAAACAGTTAAAGAGGGGTTACCTCCGATTAAAACATTCATTATCATTTATTGGGCCTATTGAGATGTGTTTCACAAATCCAGACCATTCATTATGTGTGTCCCACTTAGATGAAGGGTTACACCAAGTTTCAGTCGCATCTAATACTCACATGGGTCCCACCAAGTACTTTTATATGTTTTAGGCATGTCTTCACGTGGTTTTAGATTGTATGTTGGGATATCCCATATCCTAAAGGGGACCCATCAAATATACAGTGTTGATGTTAGACAAACATCATAGTGAGGCCCACATGGCTCGACCTTATGGGAAGTTCCCATGAGGTCGACCTTATAGTACCATTTCCCTGTGTGGGTATAGGAAAAGTTCTTGTTTTAGTTTTCTAAAGCTTAAAAGTAGTAATGTCTTATCCTCCTCACAAGTGACTTTGATGTATAGTATTAATATCATCCAAATTGTGAGACTCATATTTTTACATCATTTTCGGCACCATGATGATGTCCAGTAGAAAACTGCGACATGGTGACACTACATGTTTGGCACACACGAAAGTCGTACTCATGCCTTAAGAGATCCTCGGTTGATTTTCCTTCAGCATTATGCATTCCATTATTAATGCGATGGCGCAAACCTTTATACATGCCTTTAGGGGGATGAATCGTCGCGTGCCATGTGGCCATGTTTCTCGTGTTTCTTAATGACGCAGCATACCTGACAAAACTATCAAAAGACCTGCCGAGAGAACAGATCAAATCACGTATCTAGCTATGATATTCTCGTTGAGATTGTCTCTTACAATCCTACCAAAATGGGAGATCTTCCCAGAGATGCTCGGCGACTCAGTAACACTCGAGAATGTTCTGAATATCAGGAGATCAGACCATTGTCTAAGCTAATCTAACATTAGTTCAGACCTGAGTCGGGAGAGTGAAACACATTACCTAGATCAGGTTCCCATCTTCGTATATCAATCGGAATTAAGAGAATGTGAGAACTAGATCCAATCAGGTTTAATAATAAATCGATATCATGTATCGAATCTCACCTCACTATAAACCATCACCTTATGCATAATTAAATGTAGGAGGAGGTTTGATATGAACCTTCTAACACCTCGAAGTTGACAAGGTGGGCCCTCAATAAAGATGTTAATTGGCCATGATCAGTCCAATTCTAACTCTTGAGATTCGTAGATCTTGATTTGGTTGTCTTCATCAGAGAAACTTTGCTGGTTCTAGTACTGATCTTTAGTGGGTCATGAACATCTCCACGAAGGATCAGATATGAGAAAAAGATTTGAGAAACCAGCAAGTCTAAATCTGGTTGGAATCCTTTCTTCCCAATGTAAATTGGCAGTTCATGATGTAAGAACTCTATATAGTGGGCCTTACTGATCAACGGTCTAGATTGTCCTATCAGTTGGACTATGGGATTGAGTTAACCAGTGGGCCCCACTTTAAGTGATGCGTTGCGCAGTCTATTGTTCACTCCCCAAGTATAGGGTTGTGATGTAGTAATAATCTCCGTAAGACCGAGGTCGAATCCACAGGGACTGAAACCTGTACGTAATCTGAAACCAACTAGAGCTAGAATTAAAATGAGATGAAATCTAAATTGAATGAATATGAGGGAATAATGGTGAATTAGGATACTAAAACTTATAGACTTCAAAAGAAGGGAAACTAGGGATTCAGGGGATCCACTTGTAAAGATCAGGGAGATTTACGCTTGATTTACGACCTCAACTGGAATTGAACTACTTTTGATTAAATTTTCAAAGAGATGAAAGGTGTGAGAATCAGAATCAATTCCATCACAAAACCATGCCCATGAGACAAAGTAAACAACAAAATGAAACCAATCCACAACCAATCAACAATGGATGAATGTTAGAAAAAGTTCTGTCATCCAACCATGTCCAAGGGGCAATGATGAATAACAGGGCTTCCTAACATCAAGATAAAAGTAAAGGAATTACATAAAGCTATCGCAAATTAATTGTAATTGCAGTCACAAAAAATCATTAAAAACTATATGTAATTTCTTATAATCAAACTAATGGAGAAGTAGTTCAATGAATATAATCCAAGCCGCAAAATCGGCCCATCTCACTACAAGCTTCACCCCTTAGCCCTAGCTAAGGGGTTTAGCCTAACATGGCTAAACTAATAACCTTAAAATTCATAGAAAAAACAAACAGCAAAAAGAAAGAATTAAAAGAACTACAACTTCTCTCTCTCCCTGTCTCCGTCTCTTCACATTAGCCGTAGATACTCTTTCCCCTCTCTTTCTCTCTCTCTTTATAGGCAGCAGGCCGAATCCATGGATAGCTATCTGTGGAGAAAATCCCTCCTCAATAGGCGATAAAATCTCCTATAACACACGGTATGCGCAGGCCCTCTTTTGCGCAGCCAAACCAGATGGAAAAAAAGGAGATGGATCGGCCTCAATCCGATCAAGAGATGTATAATCATGCTCACTCATCTAGCAGTCAAATGTATGGATGGTTTTTTATCGTCAGATGATTGTCCTGGCCCACTGATCTGCGTACAGAGCCCCTACTTCGCTGTTAGCTTACGCAGCCAACCACACTCGTTGCCAACTCATCTGTTGTAACCGAAACGGAAGGAATTTCGCTGGCTTGCTACGTGTAGGATAGTGCAATTTTCGAAAATGGAAACATCCCTTTATTCGGTTCTGGATGGCCAAGCCTATGGATGGTGTGATTCATTCGAACATTCACTCACAGTGGCCCACAACGCCTCTAAACTGCTCTGTCCCTTAATTTCGTACTGCAGAGGCTCTCCTTTGGTTGAGAACAGTGTGTCCGTACATGCACCCCAACATATAATCTTTCCAAGATTTTAATCTTTGGTGGACCCTTTTCATGATGGATGGCTTGGATCGTCCAGAGGAGTCTCGATGGTGTCCCACTACGTCCTTCAAATAGTCAGCTTCACGGTAACGTAGCAATGCAGAGCTTAACTTTGGCTGAACCTTAGCAGTTCACCTGATCACCGTTTGTCCTGAATTCTCATGGGTTCGGACAGATTCATTCAGGCTACATGATGGACGACTTGGATTGGGCATATGGTCCATGAAGGTGGCCCACCGTCTTCCGTAAAATCCCTCTGCGCAACCGTCTGCGCACGAAAAATGGAAGTTTCTGTTTTTGTCTTAGACACGGGACTGACCCGTTTTGGAATGCAACATAGCAGCGTGCACATCTGGTGCGCTTGTGCTGGTGTAGACACCACCTCATTAGGGGTCCACATTGATGTAATGTGAGAAATCCACTCTGTCCATTCGTTTCCTTAGCTCATTTACAGCGTTGAGTCCAAAACTGAAGAGTATCCAGATATCAGGTGGGCCCCACTTAAGGATTCAATGGGATGATATCTCCATTGGCCCACTTCCGTAGTGATCCAAGAGCTGAAATTTGACGTGTATGGTGGTCCTCAGGCGATGTATGAAATTCAGAGCCAATCAGATGGTGGGAACTTCGCAATCTTGCGTTCTGGCTGACTTTCGGGCCTCTTTAACGTGAATGGCCTGATTTCCTCGGATCTCTGATGTGAAAATCCACCAATCTTGGTCCCTTGGAGTCCGTTTCTAGCTCTGGTGACTTCGGAACGTCAAGTCCATGCTTTTAATACTCTTCTTCAATCCACGCTCATAATGGCATCCTGCAGTAAAACATCATTAACATATGATATTAAGCACTATCATGTACATAAAATCAGGTACTAATCGGGGTCTAATATGCAATATTCGACCCTCAACACAACCCCCAACCAGCATTTTGCTAGTCCCGAGCAAAGTATGCGAAAAATAGATTGAGATTTATAGGATAATTTCCAAGAACTCGAATGATTTTGGGAAACAAACCAGATGCTAGAAGTTTAAGAATCATGAGTGTTAAGCATTACTTTCTCTCAGACTCAAGCGCACGATAACTTCACAATCAAGTTCGACGTGTTAATCCATCAATTAGAATGATTCTAAACATCGACTTCCATGAGTGTATAGTGTAAACTCTGCTCACCATCATTAAGAGATCCAGTTGTCACTATCCATGGTAACATTTGACCATTAAAAGTGCATTCAGGACAACTTAAACTAAAACTTGCCTTTCAGTTCTTCTTTTCATTCTTCTGGCTTTTGAGTTTTCTATTTAACATATGTCAAGAAGGGGAATCAAGTCCTTACCTATAGGGAGCAAACCTATGGTGCAGACCATATACCTAAACCTTTTCACATACTATCCATGAGGAATTAAATCCATACCTATAGGGAGCAAACCTATGGTAAAGATTATTCGCTTAACCTTTTTCAAAAGTATCCTTTTTCTTTCAATTGATCATAATAGGCAAATTTCCATGCTGGTTCCTTACATACTTAGTGATTACCAAGTTAACCCGTCAATATCAAACTGAAACCTTTATGTGTAAGCGAGATGCGACATGTGAAATCATGGTTCAATCAATGTTTGAAACTTCTCATCATGAATTAATAATTCAAACTCACTGTGAAAGCTAAAAGATAACTGAATCCAAGAGTCATAAATCACCAACACCACTTATCTTGTGATTCTAAAATCACGACTATCCCTCAAAATCGTTTCGAATTCACAAGAAATTCTAGAAAAATTTTCACAATTTTTTTCTCAGAAAAATTTTCACAATTTTTGCTCAAGACCAAGAAAACTCTGATTAGGTACCTAATCTCCCACCCCCAACTTAAAACCAACATTGTCCTCAATGTAAGAGAAATAACATGCAATGCACATGGGACAAAGAAAATAAAAGAATGATGGAAAGATAGTACCTGGACAGAGAATCAAGAGGCTTTCTCAAAAATTCAACGTAAAACCGAGTCAGCACAAGAGAGAAATCAACAAAGGGAAAATAACAAAAAGAAAATCACAAAGAGAAGATCCTACCTATACCACTTTCGCAGGTGCTCTCAATTACATTTAGCGTATGCAACAAGCCTTTAAACCCCTAGGTTGCCCCTAGTGGATGAGTTGTAATCTCATGAGGGTTTGCAGCAATGTTACCCACAAACATTGAACTAACTAACTAGAAAAATGAAATGGAATGAAAAGCTGGGTTGCCTCCCAGGAGCACTAAGTTTAATGTCTTCAGCCAAACCAAAGCAACTACCACAGTCCTATGCAAACAGGAAACCTACCTATACCTCCATCAGACTAGGAGATCATTCATGGTAACAGGATTAGTCAGAGGCATGAACATGTCCTCTGAATCAAATTTCTCAACAAATGGCTTTAAGCGATGTCCATTTACTTTAAACTCATTGCCATTGTCGGGGTCTCTTATCTTGACGGCCCCATGAGGATATGCAGTGATAACAGTAAAAGGGTCGGTCCAACGAGATCGAAGCTTACCTGGAAAGAGATGTAATCGAGAGTTATACAAGAGGACTTTCTGACCTGACATGAATGATTTTCGTAGAATATGCTGGTCATGAAACGCCTTCATCCTGTCCTCGTAGATTCTCGAGTTCTCGTACGCGTCGTTCCGGATTTCTTCGAGTCCATTCAACTGAAGTTTGCGTAGCGAGCCAGCGCTGTCCAGATTGAAATCCAAAATTTTGATCGCCCAGTAGACTCTATGTTCCAACTCTATAGGCAAGTGGCAAGCTTTTTCATAGACAAGTCTAAAGGGAGACATTCCAATAAGGGTTTTTAAAGTAGTACGATACGCCCATAAGGCATCGGTCAATCGAATTGACTAATCCTTACTGTCAGGGTTAACCGTTTTCTCCAAAATATGTTTGATCTCCCTATTGGAAATCTCAACTTGCCTACTTGTCTGTGGGTGGTATGGGGTGCTCACCTTATGAGAGATACCGTATTTCTTCATTAAACTCTCAAATGGTCTATTACAAAAGTGTGAGCCCCCATCACTAATGATAGCTCGAGGCGTTCCAAATCGGGAAAGGATGTTCTCTTTTAGGAATTTAATGACCGTGCGATGGTCATTATTCCGACACGGAATAGCTTCGACCCATTTAGTGACATAGTCTACAGCGAGCAAAATATATAGATTTCCAAAAGATTGGGGGAATGGTCCCATGAAATCGATGCCCCAACAATCAAATGCCTCGATGATAAGAATGAGATTCAAGGGCATCATATTTCGACGGGACAATACTCCCAATTTCTGACAACGCTCACAAGCTTTGCAAAACTCATGAGTGTCCCTGAACATAGTAGGCTAATAGAAGCCACACTGCAGAATCTTGACCGTGGTTTTTTTTGCAGAAAAGTGACCACCACAGGCCTGTGAGTGACAGAAGGAGATGACACTCTGATGCTCATCGTCTGGCACATATCTCCTCAAGATTTGGTTTGGGCAATATTTAAACAAGTATGGATCATCCCAGAAGAAGTTGCGCACCTCGGTGAAAAATTTCTTCTTATCTTGCGCAGTCCAATGCGTCGGTATGGAACCTATGGCAAGATAATTAGCGATATCAGCGAACTAAGGTGAATGAGAGACTCTAAACAACTGTTCGTCAGGGAACATGTCATTAATCTGCGTCGTCTCAAGGGAATCAGAGGGATTAAGGTGAGAAAGATGGTCAGCCAATATGTTCTCTACTCCCTTTTTATCTTTTATCTCTAGGTCAAATTCCTGGAGTAGGAGGATCCATCGTATCAGGCGAGGCTTAGCATTATTCTTAGACAGAAGATACTTAAGCGCTGCGTGATCAGTGTAAATAATGATCTTGGATCCGATCAAGTAGGACCTAAATTTGTCCAAGGCGAATACTACGGCTAAGAGTTCCTTTTCCGTAGTCGAGTAATTCACTTGGGCAGGATTTAGAGTATTACTTGCGTAATGAATAACGTAGGGTTTCTTATCTTTTTTCCGGCCTAGAACTGCCCCAAGAGCATAATCAGACGCGTCGCACATAAGTTCAAAAGGAATGCTCCAGTCAGGTGGCTGTATGATGGGCGCACTAGTCAATATACCTTTAAGCTTAGTGAAAGCTTCCTGACATGGTTCAGTCCACTTGTATGGTGCATCCTTTTGAAGTAGATTACATAGAGGACAAGAGATGAGACTAAAGTCCTTTATGAATCTTCTGTAGAACCCAGCGTGTCCTAAGAAGGATCGCACGTCCCGCATGTTCTTGGGTGGAGGTAGGTTAGAGATGAGATCAATTTTTGCCTTATCTACCTCGATTCTTTTGGACGAGATGATATGTCCAAGGACAATTCCCTTATGAACCATGAAATGGCACTTCTCCCAATTAAGTACCAAGTTCTTTTCTTCACATTTTTTTAGCACACATTTAAGACTTTCCAAGCACTCGCTGAAAGATGGACCGAAGACAGAGAAATCGTCCATGAAGACCTCTAAATATTGTCTCAACATATCAGAAAAAATACTTATCATACATCGCTGAAAGGTGGCAGGGGCATTACATAGCCCGAATGGCATCCTTCGGTAAGCAAAGGTGCCGTAGGGACATGTAAACGTAGTCTTTTCTTGATCTTCAGGGGCGATCTCTATCTAGTTATAGCCCGAATACCCATCAAAGAAACAGTAATAGGAATGACCAGATAACCTTTCCAAGATCTGATCAATGAAGGGCAAAGGAAAGTAGTCTTTCCTCGTGACGGTATTTAATTTCCTGTAGTCAATGCACATCCTCCAACCAGTAGTGACTCTAGTCGGTACGAGTTCATTATTGGCATTGGCTACGATGGTGATCCCATACTTCTTAGGAACCACCTGAGTTGAACTCACCCATTGACTATCAGATATAGTGTATATGATACCCACATCCAATAGTTTAAGAACCTCAACTTTAACCACTTCCTTCATGTTTGGATTTAGTCTACGTTGTGGTTGCCGAGCAGTCTTCGCATTATCCTCAAGATATATGCAGTGAGTACAAATCGAGTGGTCGATTCCCTTGAGGGTCGCGATTGTCCATCCAAGGGCTCCCTTATGCTCCAGGAGAGTAGATATGAGCATACTCTCTTGTTCTTTCTCAAGGTGGGCAGAAATCACTACCAGGTATGTCTCATCTTAACCTAAATATGCATATTTCAAATCAGAGGGCAAAGGTTTTAGGTCAAGCTTCGGTGGCTTGAAGTTAGACGGTAGAGGCATTTCATCAGTTTGGGGCAAATCTTCAAATTGTGGCCTCCACCGGTTAACTTCAAGTACTGGCGCAGCATCAAGCATGACACACATCTCCCTAATCATGTCATCATCAAACTCATGGGAGTGGGCCAAGCACGTCTCTAGAGGATCAGAGGATAAGGTAAGGGGTGTCATATCTTCTACGAAAGTATCGATCATGTTAATATCGTGGATATCATCATCTTCCTCTAACCGTCTGCCAGTGTTAAAAAAGATATTCATTTCTAATGTCATATTCCAAAAAGACATACTCATGACACCATTCCTGCAATTGATAATTGCGTTTAAAGTGGCAAGGAATGGGCGACCAAGAATGAAGGGAATCTGAGTGCTCGTGTTATTGATGGGTTCGGTATCCAGGCTGATGAAATCAACTGGGTAGTAAAATCGATCAACCTGGACCAATACATCCTCAATTATCCCTCTTGGTACACGAACAGATCGATCAGCAAGTTGTAGTGTGGTTAAGGTGGGTTTTAATTCACCTAAACCCAACTGTTTGTATACCGAGTAGGGAATAAGATTAACGCTCGCTCCTAAGTCAAGAAGTGCGTGATCAATTCGATAGTCCCCGATTACACATGATATGGTTGGGCTACCGGGATCCTTGAATTTTTGCGGCACATCTTGTTTTAGGATGGCACTCACTTTCTCAGTTAGGAAGATTTTCTTTTGAATATTTTGCCGTCTTTTGGTCGTACATAAGTCTTTTAAGAATTTGGCATATGAAGGTATTTGTTTCACGGCATCAAGTAGAGGAATATTGACCTTCACTTGTTTCAACACCTCTAGAATATCCTGAGAGTTAGAGAGAGATTTTGGTGCAATCAACCGTTGGGGAAATGGAGCAACCGGCTTCCCTCGAGGTTCCGGTTCTAACTCTGGTGGGGCATGGCTAGATCCATCTTCTTTATCCACTTCCGGGTCCTTAGGCTTCTCAGACATAATCGGAATAGTTTTGTCAATGATCTTCCCACTCCTAAGAGTGGTGATAGATTGAGCTTGCTCCATCTGTTTTGAAGAGCTTGGATCGCTAACTTCATATTGCGGTTTAAGATTGGGAAGAGGTTGAGCTGGGAAGCTCCCCTTTTTTCCAATCGTATTTTCAGCCTTAAGTCCTTGTATTGCTTTTGTAAGGTCTTGAAAGGCTTTTAGCATACCGTGATTGAAAAGCTCTTGCTTTTGAAAGTGTTTTAGAACCGAATCCTCTTGAGGTTTCTCTTGAGTTGGAATTTGATTTAGGAAACCTTAAGGTGTAGCGGTTTGTCCATTCCTCTAACTGAAGTTTGGATGATTTCTCCAGCTAGGATTGTATGTGTTAGAGGTGGGCTCACTGAAAGGTCTTTGGTAATTGCTGAGGGCATTGGATTGCTCATTCAATACCTCTTGAAAGGCAGATATAGTTGGGCAATTCTCAGTAGTGTGAATGTTGCAACCACAAATACTACAAATAATTTCCTTGGCCTTATCCTTCTTTAATTTCATGGCCTCGAGTTTTCGAGTGAGATTGGCTACCTTGGCATTAATATCATCATCCTCTTTCAGGAGATACATTTCACCCCTTTCCTTGGAATGAGTCAGCCTAGACGTAGTACTTAGTCTAGGGGAGATGTCCCATGATTGTGTGTTCTCAGCAAGTTTATCAAAATAGTCCTACACCTCATCAACACTCGACTAATTGGTGCATGGGAGATGTCAGTCCATCATAGAAAAAGTTCGTGAAGCACCATGTTTCAAAACCATGTTGTGGGCAAGAACTGACAAGATCCTTAAACTGCTCCCAACATTGAAAGAATGTTTTATCTTCCCTTTGGGCGAAGTTCATGATCGACTTCCTAAGGGTGTTCGTCTTATGGTATGGGAAAAACTTCTTAATGAACTCCCTTGTCATGTCATTCTATCTGCCAATAGATCAAGGACGTAGTGAATGTAACCACGTCTTGGCTTTCTCTTTCAAAGAAAAGGGAAAGAGTTTCAACCTGACCGTGTCATCAGACACGTTAGGAAAGTATAAGGTAGTTATGATCTCATCAAACTCTTTCAGATGTAGATATGGATTCTCTGACTCAAGCCCATGAAATTTAGGGAGGAGTTGGATCACCCCTGGCTTGATATCCATGTGCCCTACATTCTCAGGAAAAACCATGCATGAGGGCGTACTCACCCCCGCCGGTTGTAAGTAATCTCGTAAGGTACGAGGCGGGGGTGCTTGATGCACCTCATTCTCATCCTGGACATCCTCTATCCTAGGTTGGGGTAGAAGAGGTTGATTTTCAGCCATATCCTCAATTAACTCAGGGGATTTCGAGCGGTGTCTAGTCCTACGATGGACAGTTAACCCCTCAATTAATCCTCCTTCAGTCAAGAGACGTCGAGTGTTGTCACGAGCCCACTTGGGCATGAAACACTCACAGCCCTCAATCAAATTCTAAACCTAATCCTAAGAAGGGAAATAAAAATCTAAAAAGAAAGAGAGGGTTGGAAGGAAGTTACCAAATTGGAGTCCCTAAATTAAAACCTGCAAAATAAAACAAAACAAGTTAGTTTCTAAGAATAGCAAGCCTAAGATTATAAAATTCCTAAGAAGAGAAATAGCAGTAAACTAGTTTCTAATTTAGAAAAAGAGAAATTCCTAAGAGAGTATAAAATTTCTAAAACAATTTAGGAAAGTTCTAAACTAGAAAGTAAGTTAGTAACAGAAATTTGAAAAATAGAAAGTAGAAATTAGAAAGAGCTTACCGAATTAGAAATTTCTAATAAGCCTACAAAACAGGAAAGTTAGTTTCTAAACAGAAGGTCTACAACTAAAAAATTTTCTAAAATAGAAAACAAAGTTAATTTTAAAAGAATTAGAATTAGAAACTTACTAAAAATGAATCCTAATATAGAAATAGCAAGGAAGAAATTAAGAAAGAATTTACCAATTTAGAAACCTATCTCAGAATCCTACAAAACAAGAAAGTTGGATTAGTTTCTAAAAAGGGAAAAACTATCTTAAAATAGAAAGTTACTTGAAAGAAAATTTCTAAAAATTAAAGGAAAACCTGGAATTAGAAAATTCTAAAAATAAAATCCTAAAAATCAGAAAAGTCCTAATCTTAAACTAATCCTAAAACCAGTTAACTTCAGAAATGTAGTCACAATCCCCCAAGAATCGCGCTTAAAACTTGTTCACTCCCAAGTATAGGGTTGTGATGTAGTAATAATCTCGTAAGACCGAGGTCGAATCCACAGGGACTGAAACCTGTACGTAATCTGAAACCAACTAGAGCTAGAACTAAAATGAGATGAAATCTAAATTGAATGAATATGAGAGAATAATGGTGAATTAGGACACTAAAGCTTGTAGACTTCAAAAAAAGGGAAACTAGGGATTCAGGGGATCCACTTGTAGAGATAGGGAGATTTACGCTTGATTTACGACCTCAACTGGAATTGAACTACTTTTGATTAAATTTTTAAAGAGATGAAAGGTGTGAGAATCAGAATCAATTCCATCACAAAACCATGCCCATGAGACAAAGTAAACAACAAAACGAAACCAATCCACAACCAATCAACAATGGATGAATGTTAGAAAAAGTTCTGTCATCCAACCATGTCTAAGGGGCGATGATGAATAACAAGGCTTCCTAACATCAAGATAAAAGTAAAGGAATTACATAAAGCAATCGCAGATTAATTGTAATTGCAGTCACAAAAAATCATTAAAAACTATATGTAATTTCTTATAATCAAACTAATGGAGAAGTAGTTCAATGAATATAATCCAAGCCACAAAATCGGCCCATCTCACTACAAGCTTCACCCCTTAGCCCTAGCTAAGGGGTTTAGCCTAACATGGCTAAACTAATAACCTTAAAATTCATAGAAAAAAATAAACAGCAAAAAGAAAGAATTGAAAGAACTACAACTTCTCTCTCTCCCTGTCTCTGTCTCTTCACATCAGCCATAGATACTTTTTCCCCTCTCTTTCTCTCTCTTTATAGGCAGCAGGCCGAATCCATGGATAGCTATCTATGGAGAAAATCCCTCCTCAATAGGCGATGAAATCTCCTATAACACACGGTATGCGCAGGCCCCCTTTTGCGAAGCCAAACTAGATGGAAAAAAAGGAGATGGATCGGCCTCAATCCGATCAAGAGATGTATAATCATGCTCACTCATCTAGCAGTCAAATGTATGGATGGTTTTTTATCGTCAGCTGATGGTCCTGGCCCACTGATCTGTGTACAGAGCCCCTACTTCGCTGTAGCTGCCAGCTCATCTGTTGTAACCGGAACGGAAGGAATTTTGCTGGCTTGTTGCATGTAGGATAGTGCAATTTCCGAAAACGAAAACATCCCTTTATTCGGTTCTGGATGGCCAAGCCTATGGACGGTGTGATTCATTCGAACATTCACTCACAGTGGCCCACAATGCCTCTAAACTGCTCTGTCCCTTAATTTCGTAATGCAGAGGCTCTCCTTTGGCTGAGAACCGTGTGTCCATACATGCACCCCAACATATAATCTTCCCAGGATTTTAATCTTTGGTGGACCCTTTTCATGATGGACGGCTTGGATTGTCCAGAGGAGTCTCAATGGTGTCCCACTACGTCCTTCAAACAGTCAGCTTCATGGTAACGTAGCAGTGCAGAGCTTAACTTTGGCTGAACCTTGGCAGTTCACCTGATCACCGTTTGACCTGAATTCTCATGGGTTTGGACAGATTCATTCAGGCTACATGATGGACGGCTTGGATTGGGTATATGGTCCATGAAGGTAGCCCACCGTCTTCCACAAAATCTCTCTGCGGAGCCGTCTGCGCACGAAAAATGGAAGTTTCCGTTTTTGTCTTAGACACGGGACTAACCCATTTTGGAATGTAACACAGCAGCGTGCACATCTGGTGCGCTTGTGCTGGTGTACACACCACCCCATTAGGGGTCCACATTGATGTAATGTGAGAAATCCACTCCATCCATTCGTTTCCTCAGCTCATTTACAGCGTTGAGTCCAAAACTGAAGAGTGTCCAGATATCAGGCAGGCCCCACTTAAGGATTCAATGGGATGATCTCTCCACTGGCCCACTTCCATAGTGATCCAGGAGCTGAAATTTGACGTGTATAGATCATTTGTGGTCCTCAGGCGATGTATGAAATTTGGAGCCAATCAGATGGTGGGAACTCCGCAATCTTGTGTTCCAACTGACTTTCGGGCCTCTTTAACGTGAACGGCCTGATTTCCTTGGATCTCTGACGTGAAAATCCACCAATCTTGGTCCCTTGGAGTTCGTTTCTAGCTCTGGTGACTTTGGAACGTCAAGTCCATGCTTTTAATACTCTTCTTCAATCCACGCTCATAATGACATCCTGCAGCAAAACACCATTAACATATGACATTAAGCACTATCATGTACATAAAATCAGGTACTAATCGGGGTCTAATATGCAATATTCAACCCTCAACATCTATCTGCATAGATTTGCGTACTAGGGCTGGAATGTTATAGTTGTCTTACGCAGACAACAATTTGAGTTGAACTAGGATGCTACAATGTGGAGCGTGGGAGAGAGAGTTGTGATGGGTTTCAAACTCTCTCTCCACAAACTCTATATAACAGAACTGGGTCCCCGATCCTACACCACGATAGAATTCGAGTCCTATCTTTTGAATTGCAGAAATGGTGTAAAGGAGGGGAAAATCCTAAGATCTACAGGAATTCTGGTATTGTGGTATTCTTATCCGGTTTCCATGGCGGCGTCTCATCTAGGTACGCTATCTGAACCCCTGATCGCCATGTCCCATGCACAGAAAGATCCATGGGCATATTTTGCATATAGATTAAGTCCCACAGTTAGTATCAGAGCCATCTGTGCATAGGTATGGACGATCACATCCAGCTATATCAAAAAATCAGGGATTTTGAATTCTTGAAAAAGATCTGCATTAGGGATTTTCGAATTCCTGAAACAGTTGTAGTTAGGGATTATTTTAATCCTAAATATTAATTAGGGATTTGAATTCAATAAACCCTAAATACAGTCATACCGATTAGGGATTTCAGATTCAGAATCCCCAAATCGCCTATTAAGGATTTCAGATCTTAAACCCTAGATCAATTTGGGATTTTGTTGTATTTGAATCCCATATCAGCTCTAATTAGGGATTTTCGAATTCCCGAATCCAGATTAAGGATTTCGTATTTGAATCCCCAAATCAGATTATTAGGGATTATCAAATCATTGAATTCAGCTAACCGATTAGGGTTTTCAGATCTCGTCTAGAATCGAATTAGGGATTTCAAATCTCAAAATTCGAATATTGGGCATTTAGATTTTGAAACCCTACATCCAGATAATTAGGGATTTTTAAAACCCAATCCTATACATTGAGAATTTCAGGCCCTTCTCCCCAAAATTCAGTTAGATTGGGTATTTGCAAATTGGAATCCCAAAATCCGTATAGGGTTTGAATCTCATAAATCCAATTCGATTTTCATTCCATCATAATAGTAAATTTGCACCCTTACCTGAGCCGTTAGAGACGATGCTTTCCACCATCATCGGGATCATGTAGCAATTATTTATCGCATTCTTGGTTAAACGGTGGCTGCATATTTCACATTCAGGAGACTATCTTCTCTGTTTATGATCATCGGCTCCATCTACAGTCGCTGATGGCCATGTATCCCATCCGCTTGCTTCATCATCATGGTTGTTTGCTGCATCTTGAACGGCGTCAAGTAGGATGTCGACAATTGGGGATGCGGCTGCTAGGGTTCTCTTTCTCTTTTCTTCAAATTCTACTAGCATAAAGGGGTATAAGACATTTATATTGAAACGGGTCAGTGGACCCAATTCAAGTGCTTGCGGGTCCGCTTTCTGGATCCGCGAACGGGATATTTTTTTTCCCTTTGTATTGGGCCTGACCGTGCATATGGGCCCATTGATGTGATGTGAGCCGTGCAACCTCATTTTCCATTCTATTTATGGGCCTCAGCTGAGGGCTGTGGACCCAAATTTTGAAACATCTGTTTCATGTTTGTATGATACATCATGGCCCTGATTAAGACATATAAATAGTCTCTTAGCAAACCTCTTTCATGACTTATATAAAAGTCATGCCATTTTTCTAGAACTTACTTTACTATGCTGAGTGACTATGCCAGGGACTAGACATGATGATATGATCATACAGAGTACTGATTCAGCCCTATCATTGGCTCATTACCCATCTTTAAGTGTTGATATGGACCGTTGGAATATAAGGTATGAAACCTATTTATATGTTTCACTTTAAGGATTTCCAAAAGGTCAGTATCAACTAACTTATGGACCGCATCGGACTAATTAAGTTATAATCCATTGAGAGGTAGGATTATAATTGCGATCCTAAGTCTATATTTTTAGTGTAGGATTCGGTTGTGTTAGCCACCATAGTGACCTCAATCGATGAAAATTCTACAAGTACAGACTTGTAACATTGGGATAAGAAGGATTCCATACAGTTGCGTTCACATTTTCCTGCGTATAGTAACGAAAACGCAGACGATTACCGTTTGACAGTCACGTGAACGGGTGAAGTAAATGGTGCTGGTAATGTAAAATTAAAAGACTCATCTCACCCACAGGTGTTGAGTATCTCAGATTTACATAACTAATATTACTTAGCTTCATATTCAGGAAAATCACTGGCATGTTATTATTACCGCCCACAGGAGGAATGATGATGATGTAACAGATTCTCACCAAGATGTGATGGTTGGGCCCATCTTCAACTTGGATGATTCAGTTGATGCCTCCCCTAGCAGCTGAATCGGTTATCTTTGCCTGATATTAATTTACATTCACGAAATTGTTTTGTGAAATTATGAACTAATGTGAGTATATATGTATCTCTTTTATTTCAGTCTCAATTCCGATTAATCAAAATCATGTCCTTGCCCTAAATGGATCAAATTACGCTCAATGGAATAATGCCATTGAAGTTGTACTAGACTATCTTCGATTAGATCTAGCCCTAATAACACCAGAACCACCAAAACCATCTGATAATGCCACTAAAGCTGAATATAATCGATGAGTTGCATAGTTTAGATCAAATGATACATGCCTGAAAGTCATAAAGTATTCGATTTCTGAATCTATGAAAGGAGTCATGCTTGAAACAAATAAGGCGAAAGTTTTCCTGACTGAAATGAGAAAGCGATTTAAGAAATCTAATAAATCTGAAATGGGCATTCTTTTGAATAAATTGACTTGCTCATCCTACGACGAAAAAGGCAATATCCGTGAATACATTATAGAGTAGATCGAAGTTGTTTCTAAGATCCATGCTCTAGGGCTTGTACTTACTGATGATCAACTAGTTCATTTGATCATGAATAACTTATCTCCCTAATTCGACACGTTCCTGACAAACTATAACACTCTGAAGGACATGTAGACATTGGATAAACTTATCACTCAATGTGTCCAAGAAGAAGATAGGATCAGGCAGGTGGTTAAAGTTCAAAATGTTAATATCGTGACCTCAGGTCATGGGCAAGGGCTTGGGAATAAAGGTAAGAGGAAAAGGAAACAAGATTCTAATAATGGATTCTCTGGTCCTCCATATGGAAACCATGAGAATCAATTTGGAAATGAATCTAAACACAAACGGGTTAAAGGCAAACCATACTTCTTTTATAAAAAAGGCGGGACATCTAAGGAAAGACTGCGAAGGTTTTAAAAATTGGCTCATAAAGAAAGTTAATCATTTTGTTCTTGTCTGTTTTGAATTTAATCTGACCGATGTGTTAGCGGATTCCTAGTAGATAGACTCAGGAACTACTATTCACATATGCACTTTTTTGCAGGAATTACTACAGGTCAAGCCACCAACTGATGTAAAGCGCTCAGTATACGTAGGCAATGGTGTCAAGGTTGACGTGAAGGCAATATGAGTCTATAGGCTTAAGTTGAAGTCTGGTCATTTTTTGAATTTAGTAGATACATTCTGTGTGTTGTATATAAGGCCCAATTTAGTTTCAATTTTCTGTTTAGATAAGTTGGGATATTCATTCCACTTTGAAAATAAAAGTTTTAGTATTTACTTTAATTCGATTAAAGTTGGAACTGGCTCTATAGTAAACAACTTATATCAGTTAGACTTGATTGTCTCTTACGTCTATAATATTAATACCTTGCATGGAAATAAAGTAGGATCCAAGCGAAGACTAGACTATAAGAATTTCTCCATGTTGTGGCACAGACGGCTATGTCATATATCTCATGAGAGATTAGACAAGCTTATGCGAGAAGGAATCTTGTATTCTTTGTATTGATTGCATAAAAGGGAAACAGACTAGAACGAGAAAGAAAGGTGCAACCAGGAGTGTAGGTCTATTAGAGGTTATACATATAGATATCTGTGGACCATTCCCTACAGCCTCATGGAGTGGCCACAAATATTTTATTACCTTTATAGATGACTACTCTTGCTTCGGGTACCTATACCTTATCAGTGAGAAATCAGATGCCCTAGATGCTTTTAAAATCTATAAGGCCGAGGTTGAAAATAAACTCGATAAGAGAATTAAAGTTGTTAGATCTGACTGTGACGGTGAATACTATGGCAGATATGATGAATCAGGACGCAATCCAGGGCCATTCACTGAATACTTACAGGATTGTGGCATTGTCGCTCAGTACATTATGCCTGGTACTCCAGAGCAGAATGGAGTGGCTGAGAGACGCAATCGCACCCTTATGGATATGGTGCGAAGCATGGTTAACAATTTGACATTGCCAGAATCTCTGTGGGGTGATGCAATGAAAACCGCGGTTCATATACTAAACAAGGTTCCCAGTAAAACAGTAAACAAAACCCCTTTTGAGTTGTGGAATGGGAGAAAATCAAGTCTCCGATATCTATATGTTTGGGGTTGTCCTGCTGAAGCCAAAATTTATTACCCGTATGAAAAGAAGCTTAATCCTAGAACCGTAAGTTGTTTCTTCATTGGATATTCAGAAAGATCAAAAGGCTATCGATTCTATTGTCCTTCCCACTCTATCAGGATTGTTAAGACTGAGAATGCTAAATTCATTCAGGACACTGAAAACAGTGGGAGCATAAACACCAGAAATTTTGTATTTAAGGAACAAATGACTTTGACCCTAGTCATAATCACTTCAGATCACGTGGATATTTATGATGCAATTGATCCTGCAGTCACTGTAGAACACCACATAAAACCTCATGTACAAACCACTGATGAGGAAAATCAAGATCACACCCAATAAACTGAACCATTGAGAAGATCTGAAAGAGAGAAGGCCTGTAAATCGAAACGATTACATCGTATACTTACAGGAGCATGACTTTAACATAGGGGTGGAAAATGATCCTGCATCCTTTGCACAAGTCAAACAAAGTGCTGATCCTTCTCATTAGTTTGATGTCATGAAAGATGAGTTGAAATTCATGCAGGACAATAAAGTATGGGATCTTGTAAAGTAACCCACTGGAATAAGGCCGATTGGTTGTAAATGGATATTTAAAACCAAACGGGACTCCAGAGGTAATGTCGAATGATATAAAGTCAGACTTGTTACCAAGGGTTTTAACCAACGTGAAGGCATTGACTTTAAGGAGACTTTCTCACCAGTATCTAAGAAAGACACATTCAGGATCATAATAGCTCTTGTAGCTCATATGAATTTAGAATTACATCAGATGGATATAAAGACTACATTTCTTAATGGGGATCTGAATGAGAATGTGTACATGTTGCAGACCGAAGGTTTTGTAGCTACTGGCTCAGAACATTTGGTTTACAAACTTAAGAAGTCCATTTATGGGTTGAAACAGGCATCGCGACAGTGGTACTTAAAGTTTCATGAAGTAATTTCCTCATACGGCTTTGTAGAAAACACTGCTGATGAATGTATCTACATTAAAACCAGTGGGAGTAAGTTCATAATGATGATTTTGTATGTTGATGACATTCTATTAGCTAGCAGTGATACCAGGATGTTGAGCGACACCAAGAAGTTCTTATCTCAAATATTTGAAATAAAAGATCTTGGTGAAGCTTCTTACGTCATCGGCATTAAGATTCGTCGTGACAGAACACTTGGATTGCTCAGTCTGTCATAGAGGGCCTATATTACTAGGGTACTCGAAAGGTATGGCATGCAAAATTGTGCTTCAGGAAAGTCGCCCATTATGAAGGGCGACAAATTTGATCTATTTCAGTGTCCAAAAAAATGATTTAGAAAAGAATCGAATGAAAGAATTTTCGTACGCATCAGTAGTAGGGAGCATCATGTATGCTCAAGTCTGTACGCGACCAAACATTGCCTTTGTCATTGGAATATTGGGAAGATATCTATCTAATCAAGGAATGCAACATTAGATAGCTGCAAAGAAAGTATTATGGTATCTTCAGATAACGAAAGACTTCGGACTCACATACAGAAGATCTGATCAATTGGAGTTGATCGGATATTCAGATGCAGACTTCGCAGGCTGCGTTGATACTAAGAAGTCTACTTCAGAATACATCTTCATGATGGTGAGAGGAGCTGTGTTGTGGAAAAGCGTGAAACAATCTATCACAGCCTCATCCATTATGGAAGCTGAATTTATTGCCTGCCAAGAGGCATCTAATCAGGTACTATAGTTATAGAGTTTCTTCTCAGGTTTGCGGTATTGGAGCATATCCCAAAACCATTGAGAATATTTTACGATAATTCGGCTGCTATTTCCTTCTCTAGTAACAACAAGCATTTGCCAAGGTCGAGGCATATCGACATCAAGTATCTTTTTGTAAAGGAAAGAGTTCAGAATCATCAAGTGTCCGTGGAATTCATCGGCATTAAGCAGATGATTGCAGATCCGCTCACTAAAGGGCTCCCTATCACGCCATTTCAAGAGCATGTAACATCCATGAGAGTCATTCATCCCACAAATATTTTCAGTTAGAGGGAGTTGAGCATACTTTGATTTTCACAAACACTTGGAGATCTCATTTTATACAGTTTGTTTGAATGATTTTGATATAAAGCTTTATTACTACTTTTCTATATATATGCGCAATTTTGAGTAAGTAGAACTCTAGTCATGTCTCGTTGGAGATAGGTAAAAGCTTCAGGAACTCTTAAGGATAGACACATATTATCACACTAAAATGTATAATCCTTATACCACATTGCCTAGTTCCTGATCCATGTCATTTAGATTAAAAGTACTTGTGATCGCGCTTAGACTCACTTCACCTAAATTAAATGTTGTGATGACTACCGCGTTTCGATATTGACTGTCCTGATGGACCAGATTGAATAGCATTACTCATACTGTCCAATCGTTTCGTTGGTTAACCATTGGATATTTTCTTAAAAGATCAAAACTTGTTTTTCAATATTATTCTATATGACAATCATTGGTGTTGCTCAATGAGGCTCAAGTGGGAGAATGTAAGAACTCTATATAGTGGGCCTTACTGATCAACGGTCTGGATCGTCCTATCAGTTGGACTATGTGATTGAGTTAACCAGTGGGCCCCACTTCAGGTGATGCGCTGCGTAGTCTATCTGCGTGGCTTTGCATACTATGGCTGAAATGCTATAGCTGTCTTACGCATACAGCAATTTGAGTTGAACTAGAATGATACAATGCGGAGCGTGGTAGAGAGAGTTGTGATGGGTTTCAAACTCTCTCTCCACAAACTCTATATAAGAGAGCTGGGTCCCCGATCCTACACCACGACAGAATTCAAGTCTAATCTTTTGAATTGAAGAAAGGGTGTGAAGGAGAGGAAGATCCTAAGCTCTACAGAAATTCTGGTATTCTTATCCGGCTTCCATGACAGCGTCTCATCTAGGTACGCTATCTGAACCCCTGATCGCCATGTCTCATGCACGGACAAATCCGTAAGCCTATTCCACATATAGATTAAGTCTCACACGTGATCAATAAAAGAAATTTTCATATTCAAAACTACTACATGAGCGTGAAGGATTCCTAAGCAATAAAGAAACCCGGCGAGGGGTTTCAACACCTCGACAAGCTATAAAAGGAGCACACAAAAAAGGGCTCGAGGCCTACGCCAAACACATTTATTTACTTTTCATTTATCTTTCCTTAGTTTAGCTTAGTCTAGTTCCAGCATAGATAACTACTGCATAGTGGCTCCTCCTACAATAATTTATAAGTAGAAGTAAATATTCACAATCTCAAGTTGTAAGATCATGATTAATTGAGTTTCGATTTGAACTAATCCGGCCACATCTTGCAGACCATCTACCTCGATGATCTGTTCTAATAAACGTATTAGGTATTTATCGTTTTTTTTAATTTATTTTTTTAGTTAATTGTTACTTTACAGATTGTAAAGGGTCAAATATTTAAATATTAATAAAATTGGCATTGTTTAAAGACTTATTTTATTTATCTGTAAATTATTATTCATTTTAAAGACATGCAAACCTAAAGGCTGGTGAAAGAAAAAGCTATTAAGTTTGTAAACTCACGTTTATAATTGCAAGGAAAAAAAAAAAAAAAAAGCAAAAAAAAAAAAAAACTCATTCGGAGGGACTAACCCCTACCATTTCACAAATCACCATAATGAAGTACAAATGGCTGATTGAGAGGATAACTAGATCTTATTCCAATTTCTAATTTGTACATCTCAACATAGGAAACACTAACAATTCAATCAAAACCTTTAAGTGAAGTAGACATTGTCACGTCCACGCATCTTACACTCACAAAAACAATCGATCTAAGCCCTCACTCACACGTGTGCTTTTGTTAGATTGAATTGACAGCAACACCATTATAGATTAAGCACGCCTCTAATATCACACTCATTAAGAAATCCTATGCATCCGGTTAATGGCTATCAAATGGTTGGTTGAGAGTGAAACATTGAGTTGTACAAAATCGAAGGAAAAATAATAATAATAGTTATAAAATAGTTCATATTATATTCTCATTGTAAGTTTTAGGCCATGCCCCATGCTCCATCCATAGTAGGGTTAACGATTTCCATACAAGGATGTCACGTGTAGATTCTGGAATCACCACCACCTTTTTAAATGCTGCAAAATGAACGCATGTGAACACACATGCCCAGAGGTTCGCTCGCCCCACATGCACCCTCCCCTCACATGCACTGTTGCATGCACCATGCATGCCAGACTGGCATGAGCTTGGGGCATCTGTTAAGTACCTGACGTGGCCCACTATAAAGATGACCATGAGAAAAAACAGGTGGTCCATTCATCAGGTGGGCCACCTTTGTCCCAAAAAAAAATGGACGGTTTAAATAAAACTGGGAAAGGTCCACATTGCTCGTGTATGCCACTTGATGATCGGACCGTCCATCCTGCTGCGTACGTTGATCTTCCCGATGTGGGCCATTGGATGTCCCACTGATTTGCCAGGTTGGCACGTGCGGTGCGTGTAAAGGTAGACGCAGGACTACCAAATGTCGAGATAGTGTGTGAGAGCAATTGCACTCCGTACACACATGGACACACGTGGATGGGCTCCTCGATGTCCCAACAAAGGCATACAGTCTTCCGGCTTGAATGATGAGAACATAGGGATCCCACTTTACCTGTGAAAGATGTGGGCCCCACTAGGACAACGGCCTCTTCATATTTTTGGACGCGGTTTGCACACTGACGCTGCCAGTCGGTGTTCTGTGGGGCCCACCATGATGTATGTGTTTTATCCACACCGTCCATCAATTCATTTCAGATAATTTTATGGCAGGAGCCTAAAAATAAGGTAGATCCAAATGTCAGGTGGACCACACCGCATGAAACAGTGATGATTGAACATCCACCATTAAAATCTTTTTGTGGGCCACGAACGTTTTGGATCAAGCTGAAATTTATCTTTTCCGTTTATCCAATTCTTTTTGATTTAGATGGAAAATAAATATTACATTGAGCCCTTGGAAGATTTTAATGGTGAACGTTCAATGACCGATGTTTTCCTATGGTGTGGTATAAATGAGATTTGGATCTTCCTCATTCTTAGGCTCATAATCTAAAATGATATGTAAAAATGGATAAACGGCGTGGATAAAAACCATACATCATGGTGGGGCCCACAGAGCAGGGACCAGTTGCGAGGTACGAAACTACTGGCAGCGTCAGTAGGCAATACGCGTGCCTTGTTTTCACCATCAAACTCCTTGATTCATTTTCAGTAAGTCGCGACTTTTACTCACCAGCATACATCTCCACGTGGGACCCACATGTAGACATTATCGGGTGATCAGAGACGTCCATCTTCTGTGCATCACCATGGTCCAAAACTCAGGTCAGCAGATGGTTCCAACAGTAGTTTGGGATTGGTGATTTTGGAGCAATGAAAAGTTGCAATGATTTCAGAAATAGTGCATGCTGGAATGTGGACCACAACATTAGTGCCTAGAAAATGGAGGGTTCTGATCATCTGATGTATTTCTTTGTGTGGGCCCCAATGGCCCATGTAGCCGCCTCCGTTAACTAAACTCCAAAACCTCTATTTGATTATTCGAGTAATGTGGTGTTTAACTATTAAAAACATTCACTTTAGAATAAAAATGGCACGTTTGGAGAGGGGGATATATTTATTTAAATAACATATCCTTGGTAGAGTGAATCAAGCGACTTGATTTGTTTTATCACCGCATGTTTCGCGACTGTGGGGTCCACATTCAGAGACTTCAGATTCGGTAGTGACCCGGTCGAGATTGTCGGTGTTGTGGGCCCCACCAGATGTATGTGTTTTATCCATGCCGTCCATCTATTTGCTAGCTCGTTTTAGGAAATTAGCCCAAAAATGAGGGGTAGACCACAACATAGGAAATAGTGGTGATTGAACGCCCACCATTAAAACCCTCTTGGGGGCCACAAAATGGATGGACGGCTTGGATAAAACACCTACATTATGGTGGAGCCCACAGAATTGACCAGTACCTTGGACTTTTAGATGATCAAAACCGTTCATGATTTTTAAATTCATGTCCTATTGTGGTCTGGTCTTTCAAAACAGATGGACGGAATGGATTTGTCATGGACATCTCTCTGGTCTCCAAATAGCGCTGGGCCGCATAGACCCGAAAACTCGATTCGACTCGGGTTTTTATTCCCGTTGGCCACCCTTTATATTACCAAAATGCCCCTGAATGAGCGGTTGACTGGTCCGAGTCATGCCGAGTCATATCGAGTTGGCCGAGCTGACTCGATAAGTCTTGCCGAGTTCTGACTCAGTCAAGCTCATGGCCGACTTGCCAAGCTGACTCGGCAAGTCCTGTCGAGTTCAGACCCAGTGAAGCTCGTGGCTGTGTTTCTCAGAGACAGCTTGATATCTCATTAAGTTGAGTTGATTCGGCTGAGTTTTGAGTCACATGTGCAGCTGAATATAGCCATTGAAAAAAAAAAATGGCTTAGATTTAACTCGAAAAATCGATGGTCAGGATCAGTTTTCAATGTTTTTGCTAGATCATAGGCCATTCAAAATCTTAGCAATGGAAAATGCTTTCGATTGCCCAACCATTTGTACATTTGGGCCCCTTCGGCAACACATGCTAGGGATCTGGAGTCGCCCCGAAAATGATGTTTATACATTAGATTGATCACACACATATGATTTATATATCTCACATAACAATGGATAGATTGTAAGGCATTCATAAATATCTCTAGTGTAATAATAATCTGACCTAAGAGTGTACAGGTCAACATGAGCGACCTTTGTGAACTCATGCAATTCCAACATAGCTGGGATTGACATTTTTGTGTGCCCAAGTTTGTGAAAGTTGGGGTCTTGAATTTGGAATGCATTAAAATATAAATCACAATTACATTAAAATTAATGTAATTTTGAATCATTAACTATGTTTGGTTAAAACACATTGGAATCAGATTTCTTTAATGTATTTACATACTTGAATTTGATTAAGTAAATTAGCTTTCATATCTCAAATTAGTATATATGTGTGTGTGTGAGATATTTGATAGAATGATTCTAATAAGCCTCTCTCTCTCTCTCTCTCTCTCTTTACACACACACACACACACACAAGGATCACAAACGAGTGACTCATCGATATTTTTTAATTGTCCATTGTCTAACGTTTGGATGGTCGGATTATTATATTAATGTGATTTTAGTGTTGCAATCGTTACTTAGATTGTTTTAGGGTATTATTAATGTGCCATGTATATAGTGCATTAGTAGCATAGTAATGCCTTTGTTACCCTTGGACTCTCTTACATTTAAAAAGAAACCTAAAAGGCATTTCATTTGAATTACATATGAATCATATCATTTTATTAAGATTTCAAAACACACCAAAATGATATATTTAAAATACCTATGATTTTATTTACCTTCAAATCTAAGATTGTCAAATGCAGAAAGTTGCTAATTGGATTTAAAATATACTCATTTACCGCCAAATCCAAGGTGCCAAACAACCCTTAATCATCCACATGTTCCGGTGGCAAAAATAATAAAGCACACAAGCTTGTAAAATAATCATGCAAATGTGAGAAAAATCAATCCCAAAATAATACTAAATGTATTGGCTTTTGATTAATCATTCATATATTTCATTTGATAGCAGTAAAATAGTAAAGATGACACAATTATTTTACATTATTAAAAAAAAAAAAAATTTGTATAAAACAAACAAGCATTAATACTAGACTCTTTATTGAATAGGATCCAAGGTTGAAAAATAAAATAGAAACACAATAGCAAGCCTACATGCTCCTAATTGTAAATGATATGTTAAATTAGCAACAATCTCTAACACTTTCCCTTGTCAATCTTGTATATCTTGTCAACAATAAATATTCTTTAACTGAGATATAGGTACGACACCTTTCTTTTTTCTTTTTTAAATAATTGTTGTATTTTCTTTAAAGAAGATTTAAAGACCATGATAGTTATCACATGCATAAAAGCCACCTTACCAAACCGCCCCATCCCCTCCATTGTCATGTCAGAATCTTAAATAATTTTAATAATCCATTGATTCTTTGTAAACTATGTTAAACCTACATCAAAATTTGACAATTTGAGAAAAAGTAGTGTGGGAGTAAGCAAATTACCAATCTTTTTCCCGCATTCTCAGGTAATAGTTCAATGTCATCTCACAACATCTCTTTCCCAAATGAAATGATGCTGCACTTTAATTCATTTCATTTTTGTATGAAGCACTGAATTCTTTGCCACTTTTATAGCATAGCCTACTATAGAGCCTATGAAGGCTAAACCATATGTTTTTTTTCCCTAAATTACTCCATTAACAAGTTCAACGTTATCCATATCATAATTTCATTTTTGTACTAAACACTGAATTCTTTGCCACTTGTATAGCATAGCCTACTATATAGCCTATGAAGACAACACCATATGTTTTCTTTCCCTAAATTAGTCAATTCAGAAGTTCGACATTATCCATGTCATAGAATTCACAAGTTCGACATTATCCATGTTCGAAACCCATAGGTTGTGAAATCCCACTATAGCGTGCGATGGGTGTGTGCGGGAGCATGTGTAAAATAAAAAAAGATACATTCAAATACTTTGACTTTTCATTTTGACCAAAACGTTCCTCTAACTCTAGAGATGAAAGATGAAAAATCAAAATTACTCGAGAAATTTATGCAAAACTGAAAACGGTGCGTAAGGGAATTACGCTCTGAAAAACTAGAAGCTATGCTGGCCCTAACTTCTTGTGTTATGAAATACAGGACCTGCTAATGACATGCATTAGCTACAAAATCAACATTTACATGGACCTATACTAACCGGATAGACCCTAATAAACCTAACTAACAAGCATACCTTTTAGTACATTTTTTTACATTATACTTTTACCATGAGAGCAAGACTTATCTTACAACCAATGTTAAATTTCATTATCCTTTGTATATATTATAAAATAATTTTAAAATTTTAAGGGTTAAAGTAGAGATTTTTTGAACAATTTATAGCAAATTTCAGAATTTCAATTTCATGCTTCTAAAAGAACCCTTATTATTTGTAGGAGTTATTAGGGGTGTACATCGAGTCAGACCGAGTCGAGCTGGCCTCAGTTCGACTCGGCTCGGCCACTGGCTGACTTCAGCTCGAACTCGGCTCGCTTGGCTCGAGCCTCGAGCCTGACTGCTTGATCGGTTCGGTCAAGGCTTCGGTCAAGTTCGAGCCGAGTTCACCATTGAGGCATTTCCATAAACACCAGAACTGCAACTTCAAAATTCCACTGTTTTACAAACAGAGGCAATGGTTTTACAGGTGTTTTATCAAACACCTTCTAAGCAACATAAAAATTAAGAAAAACAAAGAGAAAAATGATATTTGTGTCATGTACATACCTTCCTTGCCATCAGCCACATTTCGTTGAGTCATTTTATCAAATAGTTGGTGAGCAACATCAATAGCAAAGTAACTGAGTCACCAAACTAATTCGAGTCGAGCTGGATTCGATCCGAGTCGAGTCAAGTTAGGGCTTGCTTGAACTCATTTTCGAACTCAAAAAATCAGCTCGACTCCGCTCGAACTCAGCTTCGAACCGAGTCCAATTGAGATTTTCCAAGTCAAGTCGAGTCGAGCGAGCTAACCAAAGCTAGCTCGGTTTGTGTACACCCCTAGCAGTTATCAAAGAATTACAGGGATTGAAAGTCTGTGTAAACTTGTGCCATTAATTTGGCGTCTACATTGAATCGCAACCGTCCTTTGGATGGACCGCCTTTCATTGATTAGGCTAAAACATAAAGAATCAAATAGATTAATCATCCCGACCGTCCATGCAACAGTTCATAAAGAAGTAAACTGATCCAACGGTCAGGATCACTCTGACTGGTGCACAATTAAATTATAGGATATTGATTTGATGTTACAGATACTGTACACAAGCCTCAATTTTGAGGAGATATAATTTATAAAGATTGTCTGATTAGTTGACTTACTAGTCTATTGTGGAGTCTTTTTATTGTCTAGCACTATGGTGGTTCATACACATGCAGTCAGCTATTACACACCTGCAATTCAAGTAACTCAAATTGAACCGTTCAAATAGTGGGGAACTACTAACCACAACCCAACATTCAGATTGATTTGAAAATCCTAGCCTCTTATTAATGGTGCATGTGTACGTTTAATTTGGACCGTTTATTTTCCACATTAACCGTCCATAAGATGCTGGGACCCACGATTCGACAGTTTACTTTGAATTAAATTTATGCCACGTATTACACAATCTGAAAACATGTGTATGAACCATCAAATTCTGACAGAGTATGAAAAAACTCTTATCCTCTGTCATGATAGAACCTTTGATCTTACCTACTATTGCGAGTAGTCCTATTCAGAGCAAAACCACTTTCGTCTAACTACCAGTGAGCTTCGTTAAACCCACGCGCGTGTGTGAATCAGATCATGCCACCGCATGATACTGCATATAGGGACGAGATCATTCCATCCATATGGGGCCCACTAATTTGATTTTTAATCCCAAAAATCAGATGGGTCATAATCCACGAATCAGATGAACGGTTTAAAATAACTTACGTAAAGCTTTAAGAGGTCTACCTGTTTCTAACATGGTGGCCCTCCTGATGAGTCGGGTCCACCTGGCACCTCTAAACCCGGCTGGCAGATGCTGTGACGTGCAGATGGTGTGACTTTTGTAGGCGCATGGCTATATGGAGATTGGACCCGAAACCCGAATTGGCCAGGAACGGCCTTCTTGATTTGAGCCATCTTGCGTTTTTATAAGGAGACTCGCTTTCAACGCCTTTCTTTGATTCCTTTGGACGCGGATTGAGTGGTGACCCCTGCACCACGTAGCTCGGGACGCGGCGGGATTTGACTAGGCCACGTGCCCAAACATGCATGCCAATCAGACCGTCCAAATGCTGGGCCAGTTAATGGATGGAGCATAGCCCAAATTCTGCAATTAAATGAAGATCCTAACCGTCTGCTACATAACCGTCTGATTTGTAGCAATGAATTCAATGGTTATGGAGAAAATGTTCGATGGTCAATGCGATTTTTAGGCTATACTCCGATCGACAATCGGACCCAATATTTGGATGGTTTGGATTGGCGAGCGTTTCCGTAACGGTGCTATGGCGTGGTTTTAAGTAGGGGTGTACACAAACAGGGCTAGCCCAGTTAGCTCGCTCGACCCAGCCCGAAAAAGCCCGACTCGGCCCGACCCGGAACTGAGTTCGTGTCAGGACGGGCCAATTTTCTAGGCCCGAAAGTCAGTTCAGGCCGAGTTCGGATACCTCCTAGTTCGGCCCGACTCGGTCCGAAATCCGACTCGTCCCGGCCCGACCCGTGTATGACTATATTTAATTTGTATAAAATGTTTTATTTTATACTTTGTCAAATGTTTGTAAATGTATGTAAATATCCTGACTAGTTAAATTTTTTGTGGAGTCTATAGTTCAACTATCTAAACTGTTAATCGAGGGCCTTGTAATGGGACGTAGATTACCTGCCAAAGCCCTTCCCATGAACTTGCTGTAAGGTTCAAAACTGGCCCGAACTCAGGTTCGAAACTAGCCCGAACTCGCGCTGGGCCTGGTTCGGGCTGGAGATGTTGGCCCGGTGACTAGGCCCGGTCGAGTTCGAGCCTTGTGTGACTGTTGAAAGGGCCTGAACAGGCTGAGGCCAGTTCGACTCAGCCCGACCCATGTACACCCCTAGTTTTAAGACTTGGCGAGCCTAATACGACTTCGAGTCGACTCAGACTCAGTAGAACCTGACCCGGTTTGATAGCACAAGCTACCTTCCCGACTCACTCCTGACTCGGTCAATACAGCCCTTGCTCGACTCAGGAACGAACGAGCCGATCCGAGTCCAGAATCTATTAACTGACTATGGATGAGTTGCTACAATATAGTGAGTGGGTCTTTTTGGGTGGGCCCCACCACGATGATTGAGGAAAATGTGATCTTTTTCTTGGTTAACCTTGCCAAATTGCAAACCTATCCTCCATTATCCCTTTTTCTATAGGCAATCTAGACCGTTAATCAAGAGTTGGTCTAACTTGCTGACCATCTGAGACATTAAATCCGACGGTTCGGATCAGCCCACCATGAGCCCACGGTACGGAATTGTCTTCACTACACATTGGAAGAAGGGAGAAACTACGCAAATTCCGGACGCGTATTTCGCAGGAAGTTCCTGCGCTAGGATGCTGGGTGGGGCCCACCTTCATGTTTTTGAGAAATCTACCCGTTCATCCGTTTGTCAAGCTTATTTTAGGATATGCGACAAAAAATGAGATTGATACAAAACTCAAGTGGACCACACCAGAGGAAACAGTGGAGATTGAGTGAGAACCATTGAAACGTTCTTGTCGCAATAAAAGCTATGCGTCAGGGTAAATATATATATATATATATTTTTTTATTCACTTCATCCCAGTGTTAATGACCTTCTGAACGGTTTGGATGTCATATAAACATAAAGGTGGAGAGGAAAGTTTCAACGGTAAGTATTTCTTTCCCCAAAATTTCCTCTCGTGTGGCCCACTTGAGTTTTGGATCCACCTCATTTTTGGTCGCATGTCCTAAAATGAGATCGCCAAATGGATGAACGGGGTATATTTCACACAAACATGGGGCCCCACCCAGCATCCTTGCGCAGGAACTTGAAATCCGCGTCCGCAAATTCCTGACGTATCAAGGCCCACATAAACAAACGGCCTCAGCCGTTGATTGCAATCCACATCAGGGTGGACCCACACACGTAGTTGCAGAATAACCTTATTCTACGGTAGTTGTAGAGGAACCGGCCTCTTTAAATAAATAAATAAAAAGAGCTTGAACTGTTTTGTAGGTGGGACATACGTCATGTATGGACAGATGAAGTCTTTTTCAGTTGTAAGAGTTGCATATAGCTATGTAGGCAAGGACAGCTTCGTGCACTCCCCTCTCACACGTGCTGTATTGGGACATATGTGCAAGATCCAATCCACTCATCAGGTGGGTCTCGTTGTGTGGATGCCTTTCCCAAAAAGGGGGCTTATAAACAGATGGGTGAATGACCTTATTTTTATAGACAACGGATCGGTAGAAAGGGGTCCATCTGATGATCGGCTTGGATCTGGTACTTGATTCCACTTCATCACGTGCGAGGGGCGGGTGTGTTTGCTGGAACACAGATGGGATTGGTGCACGTGCGTGGTAAGGGGTTTGAAGTGGGGAGCACGTGAATGTCTCTTTCGCTCGTGGAGTGCATTTAGTGGGATGCACGTGCACGGGTGATGGGTGGGGGTGGGTTGTGTTTGTGGGTCTCAGTTCCTGATTGAAGGGAACATGTTCAGGATATTTCGCTGTGATTGATCTTTTTCTTTTTTCTTTTTTTCTTAAAAAATAAAAATAAAAAGTCCAGTGGAATCCTGTTTGCTTAATTCAGGATTATTGGATATTTTTCATATCGACCGTCGAATGAGCCTCTTTCATGTGGGTTCCACCAAGTAACTTTTTTTTTTTTTGGTATACTAGTCATTGGGTATTTTTCGTCTCAACCCTCAAGTGGGCCACTTTCATTTGGGCCCCATCGTGGATAGATCAGTAGGGCTGAAAGTTGGGTGGTTCAACACCACCGACCATGACGGACCCACATTGGGTTGGGCTTGGACGGGATGTATCGGGTTTAGTCTCAGGCTTGGGCCATACAAATGCCAACCCAATACAACTTGAGTTGGGCTTGGGTTAAGGTCTCGAGTTGCCCGACCCAACCCAAACCTGGTCAATATATAAGTTTCTTATAAATTAATTATAATTGAGTGTAGATTGTCTATGTTGAATGCACATGAAATTCCAATGCCGTTGGGTTTCATTGGTCCACGTCATTTCCGATGACTCAAGCTAACAAGATACACTGGATTTCTCTCTCTCAAATAGATTGCTTGATACATAATACGACTTTCAAAGAAGTAGTTGTCCTATATTTTAGCTTGTTTGTTTAGAAAAAATGTTCTTGACGATAAATAACTACATATATAATTAATAAAATTATAGGTATAAAAAATAAAATTTATATTAAAAATATAATAAACTAATGTAATAATGAAAATATTAGCATATATCTACCCGACCAACCCGGCCAACCCAACCGAACCTGCTTGGATTAGGCTTGGGTTGAGAATTCCCAACCCGAGGCTGAGTTGGGTTAGGGTTGAGATATTGGAACCTTGGGTTGGGCGAGGGTTGAGCACCAACCCGACCCAATCCGCCGGACTTTCAGCCCTATAGATCAGGCACTGAATACTTGGTTGCTTAATTCAGGCCGTTGAAAATTTTTCATCTCAACCCTCAAGTGGGACTCTTTCATGTGGACCCACAATGGAGGACCAAGCACTGGAAATCACCCTAATGGGAACCTTTTTTATATGTGGCTATTGGACACTTGTTTGCTGAATTCATGCCGTTTAATATTTTTCATCTCAACCGTCAATTGGGCCTCTTTCATGTGAGCCCCACCACGGATGGACCGTGCACTAGCAACTCCCTGATGGTAAGATCCTGAGCATCCAACGCTCAGCTCTTGTAAGCGGCCCAGCGGCCTTTCACCGAATCATGTCGACTGGATAGCGTTTCTCTGAGTGGAATTCAAAGAGGGTTAGATGAGTAAGTTCCCAACGATGACCAGAAGAAATATGCTACGTCTAAGCAGGATACCGTGTCTGCCCAAATCTAGCCGTTTATTCATCAGGTGTTGCTATACAGCTTCAAATACCATTTTCAACTAGTTGCATTACTGGCGTTTGGATATAGGCTTGCAGGCCCACTTCAAGTGAATTTTTTCAGAAACCATCCCCGGAGATATGAGCCTAAAATCTTAATGGTCTATATCATGCAGCACCCCATGAAAACCGTAGGGCCGAACCTTTACTCTTATCCAAAACTTCAATGGAAAATGATAAAAGAGAGACAAATCAAGGGAGAAAACTATTTCCTTTTGCTATGGCCTACCAAAGTTTTGGATTAGAGTGAAAGTTGGACTTTGAGGTTTCATGGGATGCTGCATCACATAGACGGTTCAGATTTTGTGCTCATATCATGGGAGATGAGTTCTAAAAAACTTTTTATTGAGTAATGCGCAACCTTTGCATGTATGTCATGGGCCCAAATTTTGAATTGTTTATATGATGTGGCACCCCATGAAATGCCCATGAATTAATATTCACCCTAATCTAAAATTTTGGTGGGACATAGTAAAAAGAGATCCAAATCAAGGAAGAAACTATTTTCTTTTGTCATGGCCCATCAAAGTTTTGAACCACCTAAAAGTTAGGCCTGAGAGTTTCATGAGATGTTGCATCATATGAACTGTTTAGATTTTTTCTGAAAAAGTTTTCACAACGTGAGTCTCTCTCTCTCTCTCTCTCTCTCTCTCTCTCTCTCTCTCTCTCTCTCTCTCTCTCTCTCTCTCTCTCTATATATATATATATATATATATATATATATATATATAACTCTGAATCCTGTTAATTTCTTCATTTTAAAAGTGAGACATGTGATGCATATTGTTTATCATGCCAGCACTTTCATGGGTTGAGCTCCACACCCAATTTGTTAGGGTTTGGATGGCATGCCTTGTTTTAAAGGAAAATTTTGTAATTTCTTATAAAATTTTATATAAACTTTAATTCGTTTAGAATAATATATATTTTGTCATGAGAAAGACAGAGAATTGGCATTTTATTGAAAGCTGTTTCTTTATTATTGTTTATTTTTTCCCTTTAAACATGCCAAATTGGCATGAATATGTAAACATATTGGAAGAAAACAATGTATGTACCATCGTTTGCATCTTCTTTTTTTACTACTACCTTTTTGTTTTGATTCTCATATTGTCATGCGTGTGGTCAACTGCACCAAGTTGAATTTTCTAGTTTTTGAACCATGAAGGTCACCCCATGGACAGCCCTATCCTCAAAGGATCCACCCTCTTCTTTTGATCGATTCTAAGTGGCCATTGCAATATACAAATGAAACTTGATCTTGAAATGGGCCCACATTGGAATTTTGTATATTACGATCAAACGGTCCCAATCAGTTGAAGGGCTCGAAATTCTAGCCACGCTAGCCTATTAGTCTTAAAAATTAAAGGCCCAGCCTAGCTTGGGCTGGGGCTCTTCTTTCTTCAATGAGGAGACGCTCTTTGGCTAGGGTAACCCAGTTTTAAACGAGCTTGGTACGGTCTGGACCACCATCAAATACTCAAGTGGGCCAGGCCTACTTTCTGGGCCTTTTGTCACATACAAGCCTGAGTGCTGTGCAGTTGAATTCTCGGGTGTACAACTTGGGCCCAAATCTGAACCCGACCCATTGAGCCCAGATGAATTTACAGCTGTACACGAGTCGATCAGAGTCCAGCTTGGCTCAGCTCAGCTAGTAGCTAACCTCAGCTCAAACTTGGCTCAGCTCAGTCCTCGAGACTGTCTAGCCAGCTTGGCTTGGTTTGATCGGCAACTCAGGCAGTTCAAGCCTATGCTGTATTTTATCAAACACACCTAGAATGCATTTTAAATTTTTCATAGAATGCAAAACAGAACGATGTTTTACAGGTATTTCATCAAACACCTGGTGTGCAGCATCAAAATCAACAAAATCAAACACCCAGCAAGCAAAATTAAAATCAAACACTTAGCATATCCATTCTTTCCTTGCCAACACTTCGTTGAGTCATTTCATCAAACACACAGCAAGCAACATTCATATCAAAATAATTGAGTCACCGATCTTATTCAATCCGAGTCGAATAGAGCTCGGGCAAGCTCGAACTCGGCTCGAGATTTTTTCAAGCTCCAAAAACTAGCTCAACTCAGTCCGAATCCAACTTCGAGCTGAGGCGAGTCAAGCTTTTTTGAGTCGAATCGGGCCAATTGACCGAGCTAACTCAACTCGTGTACAGTGATATCGAGCTCAGCTGCTTGGGACAGCGTATGGATGATCGGAACGGCTCAATAGGTAGGTCCCACGACGAATAGGCCATGGCCCGGTATGATTTTCCAAAGACGATCATATACGTTCAAACTACGGACAAGTGAAATCATAGAACAGTCAACAAAATCCAGGCGAACATACGTGAGAAATGTCCACAAAATGCTACATCAACGGTTAAGATTCTAAAACAACGGTCATGATGTTACATTGGACGGTCAGGATCATCAGATGAGCCACAGCCCACCCTATACAATAGTGGGCCCGGCTGTTCATGTCGGGCCGACTCCTTTAATAGGTGGGCTCCACTGTAAATGAGCCGTGGGCCAAAGAATGGACGGTTAAAAGATACTGGCCAACGTCCGCATTCGATGCAGCAGCGTATATCGTGGGGCATGCTTGATGAACGGCCCAGATCCGGTACACACATTGTGGGGTGATGGATCCATCACGACGGTCCGTGTGGTGGGTGGATGGCCCACGTTTCAAAAAGCACTCATGTCAGGAAAGCTAGCCAACCGTTCTATTCACTCTCCCGGTGAATGTCAACCGTTAATGATTTTTATTGTGTACCATTGCTTCAGAGGCCACTGATCAGATGGCTAGAAATCATCCACCATGTGTATTTTGAACCATTTTCCATACACGGTAGAGGAAGCTAGATGGACGTATTGGATTGACACATCATCCTGCCCCTTGATCTACATGGGTGGGGCCTACCATTTGCATGGTGCGGCTGTCCTGCACAAGTGGCGTGTGAGCAGGAAAGACGGGTCTGCACGAGCTGGGCATCGAGTCGAGTCGGACCGAGTTAGGGCTGAACCGACTCGATCCGGTTTTAGATAATACCTTACCCGATCTCGATTCCACGTCCAGCATGCCTGACTCAATCCGAGTCTGGGTCTGGCCTGGACTGATCCGAACAGAGTCTGACCCAGTCAGAAAACTCGACTCGGTCAGGTTTCAGATCAGGCTAAGGCTACTCAATCCGAGCCTAACTCTGCCATTTGGTACGAGTCAAGTCGGGTCTGACCGAGTCGGACAAGTTGAGTCCACCTATTTGGTTCGACTTGTGTGCAGCTCTAGCTGCTTAACAAGTGGTGTCTAACCGGATTGGGTCAGACACAGTCCGAGTCGACTCGGACGATTCACGCGTGACTCGTCTGAGGTCTGATCAACCTTAAAAAATATTGAAGGAAATGACCCAAGACTCGTAATTCCATCCATCGTGTATAAAAAATAGTGTGGGTCACACATCTATCATGGGTCCGAGTAATCACCACCGTGGCTTGAGCATGGTTCTTCAAAACTAGGGGAAACAATGGGCCAGATCAGGCGGTGAATGGACACATCGAAATTACACCTAAAATCAGTCTCAGGAATGGCCCACTTAGAAATCGAGTATTTAACTTTTGAGTCCAGGCCCAATAGCTAAGATTGGGCAATTACAATCAATGGCCAAGATTAGGAATGAAACGGCTAGGATCGTCTGATGGTAGAGATGTTGGAGATATCTTCCATCCTCTGTGGGGTCGCCTCATGAACAGCTTGGACGGTCAGAAAAGGGTCCCATAGTGCATTTTGTTGGGTCGAAGAAATGACACGTGGAATGGGACTTATCACGAGATAATCCAATTGAAATTGCACAATCATATAACATGTTACTAGGAGTGTACATCAAGCCGAACCGAGTCGAGCTAGCCTCAGCTCGACTCGGCTCAGCCACTAGCTGACCTCAGCTCGAACTCGTCTCAGCTCAGTCCTTGAGCTTGACTGGCCAGCTCAGCTCGGTTCAGTCAGTAGCTCGGGCCGAATTCAACCCAAGATCGAGTCGAATTTTTCTTTGCGGCATTTCCATAAACACCTGGACTGCACCTTCAAAATCGCATTGTCGGTAAAACAGCAACAAAGGCTATTCAAGTATTTTATCAAATACCTTTCAAGCAATATAAAAATCTTTAAAAAAAGGTATTTGTTTCATATACATACATTCCTTGCCACTAGCCACACTTCGTTGAGTCATTTCATCAAACACTTGGTGAGCAACATCAATAACAAAGTAAACGAGTCACCGGACTGGTTCGATCCGAGTTCGATTTGAGCAGGATTCGATCTGAGGCGAGTCGAGCTGGGGCTAGCTCAAATTCAGCTCGAACTCATTTTCGAGCTCAAAAAATCAGCTCAACTCAGCTTCGAACCGAGCCAAATCGAGCTTTTTCAAGTCTAGTCGAGCTAGCTCGATTCGTGTACACCCCTACATGTTACTACTATGCGGAAGTTTGCTGAGCTTAGAATTATGGCTAATTCTTAGAAAGGGTGAATAAAACTACTTTAAAATATTTATTAATTGATGTCATTTAAACCAAAAAGTTAAATGAGTCAAAGATTACAAACTATAAATAATTCCACTATATAAGTAAAATAGTATATCACTAGAGATAACTATATTTAGTGTGTGCAATAAATTAGACACCTATCATATAATTTATTCATGCATCCATATGATTTAAACAGATCCAATCATAATTAGTATAGATAAAAATGCATACAAAACAACAATCGCAATCACAATGATATATGGTGATTCGACTAAATCTTTACTTTATTATCGGATGACGAATTCAAACTCGAATTTTTCAAATTTACTATTTCAATGGGTTTTCATAAGTTCACTATTAACATTTATAATGGTTTTCAATAAATTCACCACAAACCAACATGTAAACACTCGTGACAGTGGCTCACACGGAGACTACGTATAGAGCTGGGCAAAAAGGACCCGATCTGGTGGATCCGACCCGACCAGACCCGATCCGACATGACCAGAACCGAACCGACGGTCTGGATCGGTGCTGATCGGGTAGCCCCATTTAGATCCGAAATATTTTGGGTCGAGTTCGGATTTAGCCTGATCCGACCAGACCTGACCCGAAAACCCGACCCGAATGGACTCGGACAGATCCGATCCTACCTGATCCGGGGTAGTTCTTATTGATCTTTCTATTTTTTCATGTGGTATGGTCCGCTTGAGCTTTGGATATGCATCAATTTTGGGTTCAACCACTAAAATGATATAGAAAAACAAATGGACGGCGTGGATAAATCATATGCATTCAAGGTGGGCCCCAATAGAATTTAGGGTGTACAATAACAAGTTGGTTTACTTATGTACCACACACAGGCATTAGCAGTAGCCTGTAGGTACGTGTCGTGCCAAGACGAGCACGGACGCTCCTCGAGCCCCGAGTTGTACGAATGGTTCAAAGGTTATCAAAGTTACATGGGCCCCACAATTATGTATTTATTATATCTACACCGTTCATATATTTTTAGAGACCATTATAGACCATTTTCCAAAAACTGAATAATATCCAAAGATCATCTGGACCACACCACAAATAGCATCAGAGAATGATTTTCACCGTTAAACAATTTGTGTGGTCCACATGGTAGTTAGATCTGTTTTATTTTTAGTCTCAAGCCTTAAGACGAGCTCGCTAAATGAATAGACGGTTTGGATATAACACATACCCCACCGTTAGACTCACCGGACTTGCTAACCAGTAACATCAATACAGCCAGTCACGTCCGCGACGTGCGTGAAAAGGAAGTAAGTGTCGTGCAGTGCACATCAACATGATAACGTCCAGATGAAGCTTCATGCACTTTTCTCATAGTTATGTGGGGCCCACCTTGATGTATATATTTGATCTAAACCGTTCATTCATTTTGAGGTATGATTTTAAGCGTTGAACACAAAAATATGATTAAGGTTTGGTTTGAAGATCCGATTCAGTTTTATCACCAGGTCAGAATCAGAATCGGATTAGCCCATTCAAATTTCGAATCTGTTCGAGTCAGGTAACCCAATCCCGGATCATAACGAGTTCGAGTCAAGCTGTTGAGATTTCGGATCTGATCGGGCGAGACCCAATCCGTTCCGACTCGGACCGATGCCTAGCTCTAACTACATACACTCCCGTCGGAGGCTCGTACAAAGGCTAACAAAGGTTTTCTACATGATCACCAATAACCTTTATGTACACTCCCACTGGAGGTTTACTTAGAGACTTATAAAAGTTTTCTATAAGCTAACCAATAACCTACACGTATATAATAGTGTCGGTAGCTTACATAGAGACCACGTATACTCTTGTCAGAGGCTCACACAAAGACTTAATTAAGTTTGAGTTACAAACTCTATACTCAATTTTACATCGGAATTGAGTATAAAAAGGAAGTCTAAAATACAACTCTTACTAGTTAAATAAACACAGTTGATAACACTTTTATTTAAATGATTGATCAATCTTGATACAACTTCTCTTTAACTCCTTTGATTTTTTATGTAGCTTCTTCAGATCCAGCAATCGACTATCATGCAATGATATACCTATGAGGATGTCAAGGTAATGGGATGGTTATGTAATCTCCTACAACTAAGGGATAGTTGGTTACATTGGAGATCTACCTAGATGGGCATTGTAGAATATGATAGACATGATGATTTTCCTATAGGATTGGTGTTTAATCTCTGAAAAATGTAAGAGAACATTTACATCTTCAAATAGAGTTTAAAATACTCATTAGAGTAATGAATCATAAGAAAGATGATATTAAAATGTTTGATTTATAATGTAGAAGCATGGGATAGGAGTTGTATGCATAGAGCCTTTAAAAACCACTAAAAATCATCTATCTAGCAATGGTCCGAATGCACATTTTATAAGAAAAATGCCCAAACAGATATATAAAGGCTAGTTGTTCAGTTAGACCTAAGTTCGGTTCAACCAAAAATAGCCAGTGAGAGTTTAGAAGGTTGCTTAACTAAGGTTGCCACTTTTGGTCAGATTGAATGGAATTTAATTTTCAATCGGACTAAATCAAGCCAAAAGGTTCAACTAATTGGATTGAAAATGTGTAGAATTTTTTTATTACTTATTGGACACTTTTGGTCATTTGTGGTCGGACTGAAATTGGTACAAGTCGAACCGAAAATCTTAGGAATACCTATAAAGCCTAACTAATGTTGTGCAACTTAATTCTTAAAGCTTGAGATGATAAAATAATAATTTTCTCTCAAATCGTATCATTTAAAGATTGTTTGTCTTGGAACTAAATGAGTTTAGGACTAGTTTTATCAAAGCGCCTCAATTTACTTGTGTCTTTAAGCTTTGATGACAAAATTCTTTAAAATTTCAACATTCCAATATCATCTAATAAAGGCTTAACTAACTCAAGACACACAGCACATATTATTGACAAACTAAGTTACTAACACTAATATCTTTAGTACATGATAAATTATGCATATGATAAAAAATGGAGAATTACAACCAATGGCCATTATTTAAACTATCCCGCGTGGTCAAATGATTGGACCTCCAAAACGTGGTCAAACAGTAATTTTAGTGGGCCCCACAGAAAGCTAGGCAAGCATTATATATTTCATCAACTAATAACGGATGTTTTTCCTCAATTATGAGAGGTGTGGCCCACTGCATGTTATGCTATAATACCAGGAATCGCACACAGCCCCGGTATACATAACTTACCATGCTCCACCTTCTTACCTGCTAACGTGTCACCTATGCAGGACATCCGAGCCGTCTAAAAATTGGACCCCACCATGAACATCACCAGCCACAAAAATCATGCTGATCCACTGCCAGGTTCCAACAAACATCAAAATCAACGGATGTCCTAGTCGTGGGAACCAGATAAATGGATGGGTCTGATTTTTTAGGCCACTCGGCCTTCATGATGGTTCCCACCTTTTGCACGGCTTGGATGTACAGTACATATGCCGAGTCAGCAGGAAAACTGGTGCTGCATGCACGCCTAGCTTGCTGGTAGTTGTACGTGATCATTCCTATTTCCTACAACATGCATGCTTCTATCATGGTTAGCATGTATTGCATGCTTTTGCTCATCCAAGTGGGCCCCATTTGTTTTCCAATTTCAATGTATTATAGATCTGGGTGGGGTGAATGATCAGGGGCAGCTATCATCTCAAAGTGGAAATAACGTTCTTGGGATGAGAAATTATAGGGTGTGGACGGCCCACATTTAATAGGGGCCATATTGGATGGTAAGGATCGTCTGATGGCGGAGATATCTGGGGTCATCTGCCATCCACTGTGGGGCCAACATATAAAAGATTTGGATAACGGCATGTGGGCCCCACATGTGAAGAGTCCAACACATTTTGTGGCATGATAGAAAAAATGAAGCTGATAAATATCTCAGGTGAACCACACCACAGGAAACAGTGGTCATTGAACGCCCACCATTGAAAACTTCCTGGGCCCACTGTAATGTTTATTTTCCATCCGACCGTTGATAAGGTCACACAGACCTGGATGAAGAAAAAACACAAATATCAGCTTAATCCAAAACTTGTGGGCCACAGTTTTTAATAGTCATTCACCACTGTTTCCTGCGGTGTGGTCCACCTAAGATCTTCATCTACTTCATTTTTGGGCTAATGCCATAAAATGAGTTGGCAAAACGGATGGACGGCAAAGATATACAACGCATACATTGAGATGGACCCCACAGTCAGGTTAACACCCACAAGAGCCCTAGCACCAATACCCCCTTCAATCCTCCGCGTAGGGCCCACCCTCTTGTCATTTCTTGCAAAGTCCGCTCATTAATTCATAGAAAATCACACTGTGATCAAAGGATCCAATCCATCCATCAGTTGGCCTTCTTCCCCCAGCCTTCCATTTCCAATCCATGGATCGTTAGGAATTCAGATTGCCTGACCATCGGTGATCTATTACAGGCCCCAACAAATAGACTGCTCAAAAGAGCTGGTTGCCCCAACTCTTATATGGATGCCCTTTGACCATCCAATTTTTTTTATAGACCATTGATCAGATGGTTAGAATCATTACATCATCAGTGTAATTTTTTTTGGACGCAGCTGTGGGGCCCACTGTGATGTATGTGCCTTACATCCACGCCTTTTGACAGCTCATTTTAGGGCATGATCCCAAAAATGAAGCAGATACAAATCTCAGGTGGACCATACCACAGGAAATAGTGGTGATTGACCATTAGGAACTTGTGGGCCACAGGTCTTGGATGAAGCTGCTATTTGTGTGGTCCCTTCATCTAGGTCTTTGTGACCTTATCAACAGATTAGATGGAAAATGATCATTCCCGCGGCCACCAAGAAGTTTTTAATGGTGGGTATTCAATCACCACTGTTTCTTGTGGCATGGTCCACCTGAGATTTGGATCTGCTTGATTTTTTAGATCATGCTCTAAAATGATCTGTCAAAACGAATGGACAGAGTGGATGTAAGGCATATACATCAAGGTGGGGCCCACAGTCAAGTATCCACTGAAGCCGTGTCCATTTTTTCCGGGTGGCCCATTAAATGTGTTCTGAATCTGATGGACGGTCCCGATTGATCAGTGGGAATATACAGGTGTCCCAATGCATTAAATACAGAAAAACTATAGAAACAGCCAGTGGAACCTCTCTTTATGTATGATGGCAGATATTATTGTATTTACAGACATGCAATAATGCACCATATATCAACAACATAATCAAGTATTAAACAAGCATCTTCCTAAAACCCCTACACTACACATGCCTGCACAGGTCTGTCTACACGTGGTCGGTGTGCGACATCAGAGCCACATATCAGGTGGGCCCCACCGGCAGAGAAAACCCGGCTGGTCAACTCATCCGGTTGGCCACACGTATAACCAAACAATGGACAGTTCAAAACAACCCATTCAATGCACACATGTGGACCACTTGATCAGTGGAATATCCTGATTGACGCACCAGATCAACTAAATGGTTGACCCCACCTGATGAACGGCTCGGATGCCCCACGGAAGCAACAGTTCAGTACATGCAGCCACTATAGAGATGAAGCTCTCTAAAATGATGAGTGAAAATCAATCTCACAAAAGAAATGGTAATAACCTGAGAGAAGCTTTCAGCCGTCTTCGCTAGCTACATATTGATTTGAGGAGGACCATGATCTTCTGCTCTCAGTCTGAGAAGCTGAACGCTGCAAACGGGATCTTGAACACCTACTGATCTGGTTCTGCTCCCTCCCATCGTCGTCGGTGCAAGGAACTGAAGATGGGCTACTATCAGGTGCTCCCATACAAAGGCTTGAATTGATTTTCACTGATGGGAACCCCTGGCAGGTGATGGAGCGGAAAGAAGACGATGCGAGGGGCGAGATTCGGGCACAGTGCAACTCAGGCTTGCAGAATGGGGCCGATATCGGAGTGGGCCCCGGACCACTAGAACAAGCGGTGCATAGCGACAACGACAAGCTCATTCTTGGCATTTCCTTAATTGGACTTGTGCCGGGGAGTTTGACAAAGGACACTATCCCGTGCCGACAGAGAGGGCAAGGGATCGAGCCCGGTGGGCCAGGTGTAGCGGTCGATGATGTGCTGTTGGTGGAGCATAGGTAGACTGCACATCTGGTGCAGAATTCATGTCCGCAACCTGCACCGTTGAGTACATTGCATGTAATTTTATTGATCAGCTAAAAAAAACAGTAAGGAGAATCACATCATAAGCAAACATGTTGTGATCAAAATGCAAATTAACTAACCAAACCCATATGAAAGTGGCACATTCTAAGCAAATAATACTAGCAAATAATACCACTGTAAGCTGGGCAGATGTAGGGCCCATGTGATGCATGCATAAAATCCAACTCATCCATCATGTGTAGCAGAGCATGTTACCTTCAGGCTGATCTGTGTATCAGGTGGGCCATACCACAGGGAACAAGTTGGGAGGGAATGTCAACCTTCGATTTGAGTAGAGGGTTCACCGTGTTGTATATATGAAATCTAGGCCATTCAGACCCCTCTGGTCTGGATGAGGGGTCAGGCTAAAAATCAGCCAGTTCCGAATTTCAGGCGGCTCTATGTAAATCAAGGGTTGTCGTCCCCTCTCACATTGTTCCCTGTGTTGCACCCCACTTGAGTGTTGGATCAGGCTGACTTTTGGCACGTGGAGCTAATGTGAGGTGATGCATCTGAGGTTGGATGCCCTTCATTCATCACATGGGCCCCGCACATGCGCGCACCCATTTAAATGCGAAAAGACCCACGTGAGAAAATAACAATTTCTGTTCAATAATTTGGAAATTTAAAAATAAAAAATAAATAAATAAAATCAACCTAAAATAACAAGCAAGAGAGAATCACATCTTCAGTTAACATCCTTTAAAACAGAATCAACAAACAAAACTCAAACAAGATAGTTTAAGAAAAGAATACTAAAATATAGAAGGCTTTGAAATTTTCAAAAGAAAATTGACTAACATAACCAAAATGAGAAGATCATATTTCTGTAAAAATCAAATCAGCTATAAAGACCCATATGAGAGAATTATATCGAAAGAAAACCGAAAAACAACACCCAGAAGAGAGAATGCGGTTCTTCTGTAAAACAACACGGAGATGAATCAACTAACATGACCCATTTGAGAAGATTACATTCTGAGCAAAGAAAACTAACACTTAGAAATCCAGGAAAAAAGAAGAAAAAAGAGAGAAATATCAACTCTGCAGTGACAGCAGTTGGTTGCTAGAACATATACCTTCAGCAGCAACAGTGCATTTCCTTTCCAAACAAACAGCACAAGGATCCAGGGAAGCAGGTAGCAGATCAGGATTCCTCCATCCGCATTCTCTGCATGAACCACCCAACCAATGCCTTTTAAATCTTTTAACTTGTAAGGGCTTCTAAATACAATATAAGGTGTCATCTTCAGACTAAAGTCATTCCTGTAGAGCAAAATTCTCTTGGATTTCTAACTATGAATTTTGGAAGATTGTGGTGAGTTTAAGAAATTCCTTATTAATCATCACACCAAAAGTTTAAATTCCCATGTGAAAGAGAGATGGATTTCCTCACCAAATAGCCATTTTCATTATCTGGTAGAAAAACATATCACAAGCCGTCTTAGCTCAGCTGGTAGAGCGCATGGCTTTTAACCATGTGGTCGTGGGTTCGAGTCCCACAGACGGCAATTTTTTTATTTTGATCCTCACAGTCCCAAACCTGTATAGACTCATAAGATCTCTTTTTTTATTTTTTTTAGTTGCCTAATGATAAGGACAATATAACACCATGGAATTTAAACTTCACGTAAAAAGTCAATCATTTTTTAATTGAGAAAGTTGCACCCATCTCTACTACAAAATTAGCTGAATTGAGTCACAGTGGTAATGGGTGTCTGCCCGTGTCTATTGTCACAGTATATGTTCATCTCAAAAACACCAAACTGGCCATAAATGTCGGAAGATCCTCTAGGTTCCATTTGGATAAGTGCCCTTTTTGGGTGCGTCTGGGGCAGCCCGAAGGCTGGTGCGCCCACTTTTCTATGCATCTGCACCTTGGTGTTCACCACAGAGCAGTAGTGAAATAAGAATAGTTCCCACCCATTCTCACCTCAAATCACTCTCGTGCAGAAATCAAGCAGCCCCACAAAAGCAGGAATATGCATATGAAATACCCTTGGTTAGCTATAGAATGTGGAACAACAAGCATTGCCTGCTTGAAGTTTTCCAATATTACTTTTTGCTATTTATTTACCAATGCCAATTATCTCATCTCGGAGTTGAAGATCAGACCACTAACAAAGTAACAATGTATGTGCGTGCGTAATTCGTGTGCACTTTTCTTTGATAAAACTAACCTAGGGAAATTATAAAAATAAATAAATAAATCTGCATGGTACACATTTACAGTATTGCTTAATCATCATCATCTAAGCCTTATCCTAATTAATTGGGGTCAGGTCGATGAATCTTGTTCCGCCATTCCACTCTATCAAAGGCCATAACTTCAATTAGACCATAGGTCATCAAGTATTTTCTTACTACCTCCACCCATGTTCTTTTGGGCCTTGTGGTATTCCTTAACATCCTTCAAAATATGAATTTTGAAATATGATGTATAACATGCAAAGGTTGATTCACATAAGAATGTCAAATCTACTACTCACCTAGCAATTTTCACGATGCTCATAAGAGGAAGGGAGAGAAATGGTGAAGGAAGAAGATGTGGCCGACCTTCTGGCCGTTTACTTAGAATCCCCTCAAGGCCATGTCTACGCCATGAACGGGCAACCATCAAGGGACTCCAGCTATGAACAAACAACAAAAAGTTATAGTAAGAACCCATTTTTTTAGATCATTAACTAAATAAAATAGAAGGAAACAAACACTCCTATGTACCTATCATGCTTAAAGAAAACCAAAACAAGCACTTGAATCAACAAAGTATCCAATGTTAGCTTACATTAAATTCACCATTCAACATAGAATATGTATAACATACATTTATATCATCTCTCTCTCTCTCAAAAAAAAAAAAAAAAAAACAAAAAAAAAAAAACAAAAAAAAAAAAAAAAAAACAAAAAAAAACCAAAAAAAAAAACATTTATATCAAATCAACTGGTTTTGGAACTATAAAACCATACTATTTTAACCATTAGCATAAGATAAACAAAATTATCAATATATCATTTGCCTTAATTTTAGTTATAATGGATTAACAACTTCTGTTAGTAAACATGTATGCATTTTTACATGCCCCAAGAAAAAAGAATTCATCACAACAAATAGCATTAATGATAAATTGGAGACGCAAACAATTTTCAAAGTGAATATTTCACACTTTAAATGGGAGACTACGTTCAGTGCCATCCGGAAAAAGGCCGCCACAACTGCCAATTTTCCCATATCCAAACAACCACTGGTGGCATTATGTCCTACATGTGTGAACGGTTGGCATTTGAGATGGATTGTATGTTAAGGTAACCTACAACAAAATGCAGGTGACTGTTACTCTATACCATTTTTTTTTTTTTTTTTGTTAGCTTGTTAGTACACCCACTGTCAGTTCACACTTCACTGTTAGCCACCCCCACTAGGGAATCGATACCAAGACCTCAGTGTTGAGACGAGATATCTGTCACTCAGTCTACCACATGAACTATGGATCAGGGTTACTCTATGCCATATACACGCAATGTCTTCTCAAACTAAAAAGAACAAAGCAATTGAGGTCATTCACTGGTATGTGGTATGGATTTCTGATGGAAAAATGTGATCGATTTTTCCTTTCATGCGTTCAAAATTCTGAGATAGAGTTTTTATCAAGTGGATTAACCTATTTCCCATGGAGAATGGATCGCCGACAACAGATTGAAGGAAATCCAGATGTAGATGATAAGTACTCTTTAGTCCTTTCCAATATGTGTTACTGTCAGTTGAATATTGTTCTAAATATTTACATAAATTTGGTTGATCAGTGCATATTCATGAATTACTTGGTTGAAAAAAGTTCTAAAAACTACCTTGGAGGTTATCTAATGAACACTGACCATCCGTTGTGCTGTTTTCCAGCAATAACAACCTAAAGGCAGGGCGCTTGACCCCAATAACAAATGACAGACGCCACCAGCATATTTGGATTTTGAACTCAAGGCATGTTGGGTGGTCTTTTGTATCTTCACCAGATTCGAGAACATTTCGTTTTAAACAACTGTTTGCAGCTTGAAACTGAGTTGACAAAAAGAGAAATTGCTGTTCCTTTGTTATTTTCAGTGATTGGTTATTGTACAAGAAACCCATTGGGTGTGAATTTCACAAGCAACCAGCTCATATGATAGCATGGCAAAGTGCGTGAGATATCTGAGCCATCTGTAAGGTGGGCCCCACCATGAAGATCATGTCTATGTTTAGATCATGGATGGCATAGCATGTGGTGGAGCCATCATAGTTGTGTCATGGCACAGTGGCAGACACAAAAAGACCTAGTCATTTATTTTAATTCAACATTCCACACCCCATCCCATGGAATCACAACTTGTTTATGTGACAGAACATTTCACATCTTAATTTTAGAAATGTTTTGCAGTGCCCATAATAGTGCCAAGTGGCGATGCGAAAGCTGTATGGTGCTACATAACGAATATCATGCACGTCATGCCTTAAGCCATGCATACAATGGTGGCACAACATCCCAGCATGTCATACAGTATCCTAGCTGGTCCTTGGTGCAAAATACCGGCCAACATATCATCATCATCATCACCACCACCACCACCACCACCACCACCATCAACATCTAAGCCTTGTCCCAACTAATTGGTATCAGCTACATGAATCATGTTCTGCCATTCCACTTTATCAATGGTCTTATCCTCAGTTAAAGCATGGCTCATCAAGAAAACAATACCCGCAGTCAGCCAATATGTATCACCCCGGCAAGTACCTTGGCATTAATTGCAAAAGTAGTATGATGCTACACAAGTACCGTGTGCATCATGCCTTATCACACAAACTAGCATGCAATGCAATAGCATACCTTGTACATAACCAAAATATGGGTGAGCATCAACCAATATGTTCCTATGTTGGGCTGGCCATATATACTACAATACCCATATTTTGATTATTTTATTTTATTTTATTTTTTACTTATTTTTTTGCGAGTACATGGTGTGGTATCAAAATGTCCATTAGCATGAACCATCAAAACAAATGGAAGTAGTAAACTACAGATACATACCCGTTTGCATTTTCAGCTTCAAGGCTGGCACCCTTAGCAATAAGAATCTGCTTTTCCACATACACAGAGTGTGTTTATAAGGGGTCTTCCAAATATGAAAATCAATTAAAGATGAGAACAACATACTTGACAGCACTGAGCATTTCCACTACATGCGGCATAATGAAGGGGTGTGCTTCCCGCACCTGTCAAATGGGAACAAGCAGACCATATCATAAAAGGACATACTTGTAGAAATGGACAATTTCTATTTGGACACTTTTTTTTTTTTTTTTTTACACACGCACACACCCCCACACACTCACGCCATAGTGGGATTTCACCACTTATGGATACTCGAACCCTTGACCGGGTGTTGAAACTCCTAAGAGTCTACCACCCGTGCAAGAGTAAGGATCCTGGACAATTTCTATTTGGACGCTTGACTCAATAGAAATCACTATTTCACAATATTTGACAACCCGGGGGGAGGGGGGAAGAAGGAAATTGTATGTGGAAATTGAGAAAGCAATCCCAAACGCACATTTCTGCTGGCATTATTTTATTGTCATAAAAGGAATGTGATGACATAGAAACTTTAGTGCTCTGCAAATTACAGATCATGAAATGAACATTGAATCTGAATCCACTATAAAAATAAACAACGAGAAGATAAAATAAAGAGAGTACAAAAGACAATGGGACAGGAAACAACACATGCAAACAAATGCCTATCTCCAGGCCAACCTCAAACTCTTAAGAAACAACCGGCTAATGCAATGGGATAAATCGTGGAGCCCTTACGGATCACTTTCTTCTGTGAACAAAATCAAAGACTTAAGACTGCATTTGGATGCATATGTAATTCAAGCAAGAACGACTGCATGACGTGTACGATGAAGATGTGGGCCCCAAAAGCCGAATTTACTAATCCTGCGGCCCACCCTTTGGGCCCCATGTGTTGAGTTATGTTTAGATATGTTTAAGAGATAGGGATGTTAGCATTGTTCCTAAAAGTGGGCCATACATGGAATCTGTATCTAGACAATGGTTTTGGACAGTTTGGATCACTGAGATGAGCATTTGGTGCAACACGCATGGTTGTGATTATACACATACAATATAGAGCTATGGTGTACTATAACTCTTGCATATGGAGAGTAACAAGGAAGCAAGGACTCCTCTCTCATGAGAGAGGTGTGGAGAGGCTGGTTGTGGCGCGTTTGTTTATGGGTAGGACGCCACCATGTTTCCTATATATTTAGCCATTGGTCCCTGACTCCAATCACAATCTCACTCATACGGCTTTTCCAGACGAGTGGTGCATCTGGGTGACAGGGGAGAAGAAAGGCTAAAGGAGCTCTGTCATCATCCCCTTGGAAAGCATGATTAATGGTGAATCAAACAGGCACACACAGTTTCTACTTTCCCCATAATCGGCACATGGGCAATCTTGTGATTAAGGTCTAACAAAGGATCCTTGTGTGATTCTTAGCTTGATTATGTGGATCTTTATTAAGTGAAGATTTTAAGGGATTTTATTAGGAGTCCAAAACAGGTCTCTTTAGTTGTCTTTAGTAATAGTTTCTAAGTTCAAGGAGTGGGTTGAGTTTAGGGAGAAAACATTCTCTCGCAAAGAGAGAACACCCTAAAATCTCAAAAACTTTGTATTGTGAGGGTTATGTAGAAACCCATTCTTCTCTTCTTCTTTCTCATTTTCAACCTATGTAAACATGCGAATTGAATTGTGAATGTTCAAACTAATCAAGATGAAATGACGGAAAACTAATGATGTTCCTAGAACCTATATGTGTAAGTAGCCCTCAAATTGCAGCTACATGTCTTTCAAGTCCAACTTGAATGTAATCTAAGGCCTTTTTGGATTGGTGGAATCCTGATGTAGGACAATTAACCACTTGCTCTAAAAGCTCAAACTATTAGAGCATGGCGAATCAATCCCTTTATCTTATAGCCTAGGCCCCACATCTCATGGGTTAGGACATCGGCCGAACCCCTCGTGGGCTCCAAATCACATGGGGACCGCCTCACACGAGCCACCTGCCTAACACAGGTGGGGCCCGCCTCTCACGAGCCACCCACCTCACACAGGCCGCCCACCCCGAGTGTGTCCCTGCATCCCAGGGGCTACCCCACTCGAGCCCAGTGTGAAAATGCCCCTGCATTAAATCCTCTTTTCTATTATGGAAAAGAAATGACTCTCTTGTGAAAACAAAATCAGCTGTGGAAATCAATTTCCATTTCCCTCAACAAATGGTGATTTCCATTTCCTTTAAAAAAAATTTATAAAAAAAAAAAAGAAAAAAAGAAAAGGAAATGGAGATTTCCATGTCTTCAAAGAGAGAGCTCTCACTTTTTGACCATTGACTGATCCACAACTGCATGGAAATCATGAATGCTAAAACAAACAGGTTATTAGGATTCTTTTCCACAAATTTTCTCCAATGTAACATTTTCTTTTCTAAATCTATTTTTTGGATTCCACTAATCCAAACAGGCCCTAATTGCAATCTGGAGCCAGACCCCTCGATATGAATGCTAAGGAAATTGTAATTTGGTTATTTCGAATTTATTACACTAATATCACAGTTCCATTTGATAATGCAACCAAATGTCCGAAGTATCAAGGCTAAACATTGCATTTTCTTTTGTATCTAAGAAGGCTAATGTTGAGGCCGTTTCTATTGCCATTGATGGTGCTTGGAGATCTTCATGTTGTATTGGAAATTCATTACCCTTGATCTAATTTGTTTTTCTTTTCATAAATTTTGGTTCCCATTGAAAAGAAAGAAGAAAATAAGATAATGGGATAGGAAGACCACAACTAGTGAAGATTACATCTCAACACACTATCTAGGAAAAAGGAAACTAAGTAAAAAAAAAATGATGGAGAAGAAAGAAACAGCTCGAAAAAAAATAGAATTCCACCAAACCCCTCACTCTTCATCTTGAATGGATGAGTAATCTATAACAATATTGGAACTCTTAAGAGATGAGCAAAGGCATTACCCAAGACTGCTGTTAGACAAGATACATCAACATATAGTGTAAACTCCAATGGGCGAAGACACTTCCTAAGGTAAACAGATGACCTATCAGGATCCTGTCGACAGACCTAAGGACAAGTGAGAGAAATGTGAGAACAATTCAATGCTTGAGAAACCCAATTCTAAGGATTCGGTGATTAGTAAGCTGGCCGAGATTCTGAAACTGGTTGGACTGGGTTTAGTTATTTATTTATTTCGGCTCTGTGCAGACCCAGCCCTTTGACAGCCCCCCGCAATTCCAATCATTGCCAAGTGACGAAAGATGAGATAATCAAAAGCTTCAAAAGCAAACAACAGATAGTAATGCCGATGATATAGCATAAGCATAAGAAAAAAGGGATTACCAATAAGGTCGATTGTTGCCCCATCTTCCACAGTGACATTAGTAACACTAGCCCCCAAGTCCAAGAGCAACTGGACACTCTCGACATGCCCATTTAGTGCTGCCATATGGAGTGCAGTTATCCCACCATCTGCTGTTTTATTAATTATCCTAGAGAGACTGCTGCTAAAATACAAGCAGGAAAAAACATAAACAAAAACAAAATTAGTGTAACAGGAAAGGGAGACCAAGGGGCAAAACCATCACAAATGTGTAGACAGCATACCCCTCGTCAAAGTCAGTTATAGGACCATCTTGGGTTGATCTTTTACTTATGATTTTCCAAAAGTCTGGTATACTGGGTACATAATCAGCAAGGAGGAGGCGGACACAGCGAGAATGGCCATTTATGGCTGCAAAATGGAGAGCTGTACCGCCATTAAGGTAATCTGCTTTGTGAATCTTCAAAAAAAAAAAAAAAAAAAAAGAAATCCAATGCACAAACACTGTCAAGAGAGTTGCCCTTAATCTCAAGTCAAATATATAATAGAAATGTTAGTTAAGGGTGCAAATGGAACGGGTTGGATTGACGTGATGGGTCAGCGGGCCTGACACAGAACAAATAGGTGTGTATCTGAATTTTGACTCAGTGGTTCAGGCATGGGTCCAAAACACTGACCCAATTATCAAATGGGTTAGCTTTGGAACTTCTCAGTGAGGTACACAAACACAACTTTAAACGGGCTGGATAAGGACCACCCAAAAGCGGACCTGACTAGGAGGTCACTCGAACCCAACACTTTAAATTCCCAAAATATTTTAGACTTGAGCTAAGGACCTGAAATGGAAATTTTATAGGCTATAAGACCAGCCAAGCTTTATGGGACAGATTGTTGGGCAGTTATGTGACAACGTGTTCATAGAATGAGTGTTGAGATGGATGAGTGGCAAGACAAGGATAGAAATATAAATGAATGCATTCAAGGGAAGTTGGAGCAGCACCAATACGTAATAAGATGAAGTAAAGTAGAATTAGACGGTTTGATCATGTGCAAGGGAGACCAAGAAGAGCGCCGATTAGGACTGAGTTGGTACGAGTTGAAGGTTGTAAAAGCGCAAGGGTTAGGCCCAAAAGGATGTGGGTGGAGGTAGTAAGAAAAGACTTACCGACCTATGGTCTTGCCGATGTTATGGCCCTTGATAGAGTGGAATGATGGAAAAGGACTCATGTAGCCGACCCCAATTAGTTGGGATAAGGCTTAGATGATGTGATGATATTTTTTACTCAAGAAACCTCTTACAGATCTTGTGAACTCACATTGTAAAAATGGTAGATTCAGTTCCAAGTTGCTTCCTCTAACTAAGGCAATTGACTAAAACCTTAACTCTCCCAAACAAAAACATTGGTGATGTGCATAACATTAAGTCTATATTATGTAGAGAACCAGAGATTCGGGAAACCCAGCTTAGACCTCACCAAAATCCAACCCATAGATAAAATGGGTCGGGTTTGGATGCTCTAAGTGCAGACCCACCCCAAACCTGATCCTAACCATGTATGGGCAGGAGAAATCCAGACCAGTAATGAAATGGGTCAGTTTGAAACTCCCGTTGACCGGACCCAGGCCATTTGCACCACTGATTTTAATGGCATAAAGAAAAATCAAGTTAGAGTAAGCATCATACATTGGCTCTGAAAAGGATAAGAGTCTGAACAACCTCCCAGTGTCCATATTGACAGGCTTGCATCAAAGCGGTCTGTTGACAATTAAGAGCATTATTCTCTTGTGAAAATCAATCTAATTCAAAGGGTGGATCTTATTTCCGCTAAAACTTCAAACAAATTTTTTTTTTTAAGAGATGTGGTTACAAAGCCAACTTCAAGGAAGTACTACAAACTGTGGCAAACAGGTATAGTGGTTGGGAACACCATGTGGATGGACTATAGCCGTTACAGCGATTGTAGGTTCCCAAGCATCTGCTTATTGCGAATTCTGCCCGTTGCATGTGGACATTTGCTCATTTTTGACGCAGGGGGAGGACATGAGGTCGAGCACCGTCTTCCTCAAGAGGATAAGTATTCCGAATCCACAGAAATTCTCTGGACTCCTCACAGAGACTTCTCGAATCCACGAGGAAAAGAAAGCATAAAATAGAAATAAATTCTAGTAAAATCGAAATTGATTAATGAATGAATAAAAACGAGTTCACAACCCTTTAAATAGGGGTACCAAGCAATGGGAAAGAAATCAGAATCAAACTACAACTAAAACTCGTAGAAATCGCGACTTACTATAAATAGTAAACTTACTATTTATAGACAGTCATGATGTCTTCTGGTGCGCAAGGTTTTTGGCCAAAAATAGTAAGTGTCCTATTTGGCTTCACCAAACCGTTCTCCTAATTATTCTAAGCTCTTTTCACGTTGGGCGCAACTCCTAAAGCCCGACGGATGAAGAGTTATAATCAAACTAAAACTTGCTATTTATAATAAAAACGAAATTAAAACAGGGAAATGATTGTCGATCCCGGGGTTTTTTGCAATTCCGGGCGTCGCAACCCTGCGCAGCTGGGTTGGTTGGCTAAAGTAGCTCGTTCTACCCCAAAATTATATATTTTACGTCAGGTAACTCATTCCGGATTGTGAGATATGCCCGATTTAAGGTCTGATGGTCTGGATCACTTCTGTCGCCGACCAGGCCTTTTTTGATCCATCTTAGCTATGAAATTGTCCGCGACCTGCTCTACATCAATTTTTTTCTCAACCTTGAGTTACCTTCCATTTGTAGCCAGTTTTGAATGGCTACCAAAGTCCAATCACCTTGATTTTTGGGCCATGGCCAGCCACATGGTGGCCCGGAAAGTCAATGGTCCTGATCACTGTGCAAATGTGTTATGGGTATGGTGAAGAGATTTTGATGAACGAATAATTATTCTAGTCCATGAACTGTTTGTCACAGTAGAAATCCGCTTATTACAGATTGACGAATAGAAAATGTAGGTGACGGGCAATTCAAAATGAAATATCAATTGATGCCAAAATATTTTTAGTTCCAACTTCTACGTTTTTCTTTTGTTTTTTTTACTCTTTTGCTTTTGGTTGTTGTTGAAGAGTTACTTTTAAGTACTTCATACTGAAAAAGAATAAATTGAAAAAACAGAAAAGAAAACCATGCAATTTGCAGAAATAGCAAAGATTGATATTACCTGCCCACGATAATTCCTAAGATTAATATCAACGCCAGCCTCAAGCAATAGAGAAACAATCTGAAGAAAAAAAAAAAAAAACATAATCAATTTAGAAAATCTAAAAAAGCCCATGAATTTAGTAACTGGTTGGGATCAAACAGGCAACGAAAACCATATGAATCACCTCGTGGTGGCCCTGTGCTGCAGAATAATGGAGAGGAGAATTACGAACGCCGAAAGTCGAGTACCTCGCAAGACGAGGATTATATTCCAAGAGAGCTTTGGCTTCTTGAAGATCCCCGTCTCTCGCAGCGGACACCAGGCGCTCCCCTGACGCCGAGCATCCAAAGGAGTTGCCCATGATGCTTAAAAATCCCATGATCTTTAAAACAAAGTAAAACTTCAATATATTTCTACAAAAAATCCCTTACTTCTCGCTGAAACAACGACTGCCAAAATCAAAATTCCCCACAGCGTGTACAAATGAATTGCCACGGTGGAGAAAAATCCATTTTCTCTTCACAAAATCTCTTATTTTTCACCGAGAACAAGCCCAAATCAAAATCCGCAAATTACAATCTTCATTAAATGAAAACCATTTTCTCCACAAAACCCATTATTTTTCACCAAAATAACAACAGCCCACATCAAATTCTTACACAATCTCATGACCTTTCAACTATTCAAAAACATAAAAAATGCCCATTTCGTTTCTCCAAGGAAAAAGATCCTTCACTTTCATCAAAACAAGAACACCCCAAATCAAAATCTCCCATCTTTCATCCAACTGAATTACCACATCACCCACAAAACCTCATCTTCAAAAAAAAAAAAAACCATTTCAGATCTGCATTAAATCCTTCAACTTTCACCAATAAGGACACCACAAATCAAAATATCCCATCTTTCAAAGATGAACAGATCATATTGCTTAGAAATCTCACAATTTCAAAGAAGATATATTATATCTCATCAAAATAACAGACACCCAAATCAAAAATATCGCATTACACATCAATCCAATCGCCCAAAACGCTTATGAATTTCGTTATACGCGAGAAATCCAATGAAAGAGAAAAACAAAAAAAGAAAAGAAAAGCCGTCCCTTTTCTACAAAAGTACCTCATTTTTCAACGAAAAAAACGACGACCCAAATGAAATTTCCGTCTCAATCATCAAAATTCCCAAAAATCCGATTCGATTTTATCCTTTATTCAGCGGTTTGGATCGATACCAAAATCGGGTTCCATACCCAAAAAGAGGTATAGGAACAGCCGGCGAAAGAAAGCAAGAAAAGGAAAACAGGAGAAATGGTGGCCCGCGGGAGCACAAACTTCCGTGGAACCTCACCCGGCAATTCCAAAATGGGAAATGATACGACAGATACCGTACGATATAAAGATGTAAGCCATCTTCCTCTATCGACAGTACACGTGGCAGGTGATGTATCAATCGATACGGCCCACCGACTCTATCTCATTATCGATTGACGGTATCTTCTCGAAAATAGCTCTCCATTGATTTTCTTCACTTTCTCTCTTTGAATAAGGACCGTTGATTATTTGTTACCACCGCTGCTTTAAAGGCCATTGATTAGATGGCTATGATCATATCATCTCTGTGAACTTTGAACCATATCCCACCCATAGTTCGGGCAGCTGATGGACGGATGATCATCCATCCTGCTCTGCCACGTGTACAGATACTACCATGTGGACGCGGATTAGGCGGTAGTGTGGTGATGTCATGGGCGCTGTGGGACCTACCTTGATATATTTTTATTATATCCACGCCGTCCATCGATTTTTACAGATCATTTTAGGGCATGATTAAAAAAATGAAGCATATCTGAAGCTAGGGTGGACCACACGATATGAAACAGTAGGGATAATGACACCCACCGTTGAAACCCTCCTAAGGTTCACAGTAATTTTATTTTCCATCCAACCTGTTGATAAGGTAACACCTATCTGGATGAAGGGAAAACCCAAATATCAGCTTCATCCAAAACTTTTGTGATCCACAGAAGTTTTTAATGGTGTCCATTCAATCATCTTTGTTTCCTGTGGTGTGGTCCACTTGAGTTTTGGATTCGATTAATTTTTTGATTCATACTCTAAAGTGATTTGGAAAACGGATGGACGGTGTGGATATAAAATACATACATTAAGGTGGGCCCCACAGCGCCCAACATATCACCGCACCACCTGATCGACCATGGTTGTTCTATTGGATCTACTGTATCATCCCCGCCAAAATTACCTGTCCGTACGAATGTCCGAGCCGCTCAACAAACGGGAGTTATTTGATACTCTGGTGGAGCGTGATGTTTCATAAACATGCACTCAGAAATTCCTGACGTGGCATATCTAGAACTCAAATTAAACCGCCCAAGTGGTAGAAACTACTGAAATCAGATTTACCGGATGATTAACCAATGAATAATAAACATTTTTCTTTTGAATAACAACCGTTCATTTTTCCATTTTATTCATCCGTTGGTTTCAACTAATCATCTATTAATTAAATTATTTCAGTTTAATCTTCGTTTTTTATTTTATTTTTTTGCCTCTATAAATGAGGGATACTGTTTTAACGGTTTAATTTTAATTTCATATGTACTATTTGTTCAAATTTAAGTGCATGTGTGTGAACTCTTGCATAGGTCTGAGTATCATATTTTCTCTCTTACAAAACGGTCGCCAAAGACAATACTACGGTGAAAAGTTCTCCACCAGTTTTTTGAAAAGAAAAAAAGAAAGAAAAATGCACCACCCTTCACACGTGGATAGAAGGAACACGTGTAACGCATCGCCACCGCTCCATCAGGAAATTCCAAGTGTTTAGCTGTCTTGTCTTAAAACGAACCCCATCACTATATAATTTTTACCATTGATATATTTCTCTTAACCGTTCATTTTGTTTAAGTACATGTGTGGCCCACAAAATTATCCGATCAGCCTAATTTTTTAATTGGGGCATTGAAAATGTGGGGGATTGCCTGATGAATGGCTCTGATCATCCCTACATTGGCCTCATTGCCACTTACAACGAAAGTACCAAAGAAGTTAAGTTGCTTAACATTCCTCCCCTCCATTGTACACGTGGCACATGACGTTTCTTTTGGAATTGATTAGCGAGATTCCTCTCATCCATCGTACATGATGCATGTGACATTTACTCTCGAATCTATTCCTGAGATTTGACATCGCTCTTTCGTCCTACTTCGCTCCTGCTTTAAAATTCTTTAAAAGTATATAAAGAAAAATAACTTTGATCATATTCAATGAATCTAGCAAAGTGTTGACAATTGGTGGTGTTTTTTTAAATGCTTAAGGTTAAGCCTTCCACTCAATGGCTTTGTAGTGGACTTAAAAGAGTTTTAACATAAGAGTTTTAACATAAGGTCATGGGTTTCAGCACCTATTATGGTGTGAGTGCGCAGTCATGTGTGGGGGTGTGTGAATGCGTGTGATAAAAATAAGTCATTCGATCTGCAAAAGGAAACCAAATACAAAAATTGCAATATGTGTTATTGAAAATAATGAGGTGAATGGTAGATGGAGTATAATAATAAAGTCACCCTACTAAACTATCATAACTAACTCAAGGGTTCAGGATTCAAATTTAACTAGCAATTTTTCCAGCTACTCAACTGTTTGTTCTGTTAGGGTCCACATCATGGCTGTGGCATCCAATGTTAAGATATGTCAAGCCTATCATCGAAGGCGTGTTCCGAATCTGCATTGGGCTTACTATGGATTGTGGGGAGGCAGCGTAGCTCCCAACTGGAAGGATAGTTTCATATTTTTATATTATATTAAGTTTATATAAACCTTAGTTCCTTCGGGTAATATATATCCTATTATAAGAGAGGGTGAGAGGGAGTCGTTATTGAATTGGGAGTTTGCTTCTTTTTCTTATTCTTTTTTTCTTTCTTTCTGCTTTTGAGAATAATGGATGTATGAATATATAAATATATCCAAATGAAATTATATAAATTTTTATGATAAAGTTTTTTTTTTTTTTTTTTTTTTTTTTTTTTTTATGCTTTCTTCTGTATCCAATGTTACTATGTGGGTGTCGAGGATGAATCTTTCTTCTAATATCTAACCCATCTAAAAATTTAGCCCACCTCATGGAAATGTAATGCCAGAAAGAATAGGCCATTAATGCAACCATCAAGTGGACAACTTCATAAAAAATCAAGGTTTTGAGAGTGAGCACATTGAGGCTTAATTTCAAACATTGAGAGTAATTTTATAATTTCATATGAAATTTTATAAAAATCCTAATTCACTGTGTGAAATATATATCCTGACATGAGAGACCCATCATGGTAAATCTTTTATTATTTCTATTATTATTATGTGTTAGAAGAATCTTTCTTCCATTTTAAAATTTGGTCCACCTCATGAAAATGTAATGCTCAAAAGACCAGGCCAATGCAATCATCAGGTGAGCAACTCCATAAAAATCAAAGTTTTGAGGGATTAAGCTATTGCCCACCTAATGATTAAATTACCCTAAAGTTTGAAGCACTTCATTTTTAATTTCATTTAAATGGGTTGACATCATCCACATATGAGATGGGCTTTCTTATGTGATCTAACCCATCATTAATTTCCACCAATGTGTCACATATATAAATATATGGAATCACTGAAGAAGGTGGTCCAGCACAAGATCATCTAGTGTTCAAATCATGCCATCTTTACATCTCAACCGTTACAACAACCATGCTTTTAGGCCTTTAAAAGAAAAACAAGCTGGCCACGATATTTTTTTCATTAGGCCGGGTCTATCGAAATCTAGCATTTGATAGGTCCCAACCCAAACCATTGACAGCCCTACAGAGAACCTAGATCATTCACACGTGGGGATGTATTTCTAGCAGCTCATATCTCATTTTTGGAAACTTGCAATCTTACTTTTTGAAATGCTGCATTGACTCATGTGGCCCACCCCTTATAGTGGAGCCCACATGTGTTAGGTATCCTACTAGTAATCCTTTCATAATTGGACCTTATTCCATTTACGGTGGGCACAATATTAACGGTATGGATCGATACCGATCACCCATTGTCTGGGAACTCTACAAAACACTTTGATATAGTTTTTTTTTTTTTTTTTGCTATTCTCCTGGTTCCAATGTTACTGTGTGGGTGTCAAGGACAAATCTTTCTTCTAATATCTAACCGGCCATCTAAAAATTTAGCTCACCTCATGGAAATGTAATGCCAGAAAGAATAGGCCATTAATGCAACCATCAAGTGGACAACTTCATAAAAAATCAAGGTTTTGAGAGTAAGCACATTGAGGCTTAATTTCAAACCTTGAGAGTAATTTTATAATTTCATATGGAATTTTATAAAAATCCTAATTCATTGTGTGAAATATATATCCTGACATGAGAGACCCATCATGGTAAATCTCTGTACTGTGGTTAGTATTATATTCTATTATTATTATGTGTGTGGTTAAGAAGAATCTTTCTCCCATCATCAAATCCATTTTAAAATTTGGTCCACCTCATGAAAATGTAATGCTCAAAAGACCAGGCCAATGCAATCATCAGGTGAGCAACTCCATAAAAATCAAAGTTTTGAGGGATTAAGCTATTGCCCACCTAATGATTAAATTACCCTAAAGTTTGAAGCACTTCATTTTTTCCAATGGGAGTGCATCATTTAAATGGGTTGACACCATCAACATATGAGATGGCCCCCACATTATAGTCAACTATATGTGATCTGCTGCATGTAAACTCCCACATGCATCATTAATTTCCACCAATGTGTCACACGTATAAATATATGGAATCACTGAAGAAGGTGGTCCACCATAAGATCATCTAGTGTTCAAATCATGCCATCTTTACATCTCAACCGTTACAACAACAGTGCTTTTAGGCCTTTAAAAGAAAAACAAGCTGTCCACGATATTTTTTTCATTAGGCCGGGTCTATCGAAATCTAGCATTTGATAGGTCCCAGCCCAAACCATTGACAGCCCTACAGAGAACCTAGATCATTCACACGTGAGGATGTATTTCTAGCAGCTCATATCTCATTTTTGGAAACTTACAATCTTACTTTTTGAAATGCTGCATTGACTCATGTGGCCCACCCCTTATATTGGAGCCCACATGTGTTAGGTATCCCACTAGAGCAATCCTAGCCCTTCAACCCAAAAGAGGCCCTTAATTGGACCTTATTCCATTTACGGTGGGCACAATATTAACGGTCTGGATCGATACCTCACGGCTTCCAATCTACAACATCCCCATTGTCTAGGAACTCTACAAACCACTTTCCAATTGGGACGGTCCATCTTGTTGGCCCTACCCTGGATGGGAAACCTTGCAAAAATTGTGATAATTAACTGATCGTAGCCATCCAATCAAAGCCTTCATGGTTAACGGTCGAATATCAGCTGGGGAGGGGAGCGGATTAGCTGTTACCCGGGTAACACCTTAGTTGGTGTTACCCTAACCGCGTGAGGCCCATTTTGATTTAGTTTTTATATATCCAAGCCGTCCATAAGATTTTGCATCTCATTTTAAATGGCGATCACAAACCTTAGAAAGATCCAAAAGTTAGGTGGACCACATCACTAGAAAAAGTGATTAATGAACATTAAAAACCTTTCGTGGGCCACAAAAGTCTTGGATCTGTATGATATTTGTACTTTCCCTTCATCCAGATTTTCTTGAAATTATTAACAGGTTGGATGGTAATAAATATTATAAAAACCTTACGATGGGCCCTTTGAAAATTTTAATGGTAAGGCACTCAATCACCACACTTTCCTATGGTGTAGTCCACATAAGATTTTGATCTACATAAATTTTTATAAATCATCCTAAAATGAGCTGGAGAAACGTATGGACGGCATGGATATACAAAATATCATCAAGTGGGCCCCACTGTAAGGGTAACACCCACAAAGCTGTTACCCGCGTAAAACTTAATCCGCTCCCGGTGGGGAGAGGCAGGCCACATCAGATCAGTGGGTGGTCCGTTGAACTACCAATGAATAGCAAACCAACGGTGAATACCTACTTGATCGTGTGAGATAGATGACTATCAGCACAAGTACGAAAATCGCACGTGTGTACAAAATCAGGTGAGTGAACGAGCCTGATGTTTGGGCCAATCTTGTTGATAATGCCTTTCAGCTATGAACCGTCTTGATCTCCCACGTGCACCCCACCTGCTGACTGAACTATCTTCATTCTGGTGTGATGACATGTACAAGGTGGGGATCATATACTGAACGGCTCTGATCTTGCCCAAACTTGGACGGTTGTAATTAAAACTTAGATGGTACATTCGTGTGATTTTGGTGTACCTGACTTTTCGTGCAGCCTCGTCTGACCAGCAACATTGCAAGAAAAACGAGGCACATGTGCGGAAATAACGCGTCAAATACTATTAGGTACTGCGCATTTTTTTCTTCCCACGTGTTGCATGGGTAGGACATCCGAGCCGTCCAAAAGATCAGTCACAGCGTTTATATCACCCAACGTGAAAATCAAACCGATTCAAGATCATCAGGTGGGCCACGCCATTAAAATGAATGAAATACGGACCCAACGATCTGATCCAACGTACAGGCTTGGCCTACCTCGTGATGTATCGGCCTGATTTTTCCAGCCGGCTGATTTTCAAAACGAGCCAACATTTGCATCGGCTAGGATGTCCCACACGTGTAAGCTAGAAAAACTATGCAGTACGGTAAGCCTATCCTACTTAGCAAATGAAAAAAAAAAAAAAACCATTGGTGGGGCCCACCGTGATGTTTGCATAACATCCAGTCCGTCCATGTGCGCCCCCTAATGTTTTCCTTGGAGCCCAAAACTCTGGCCGATCCAAAACTAGGGCCACATCACATGGAGCAGTTTTTGAATGGGATTGCCCATCACTAGAAGACGGGTCCACCTAATTCGTTATATGGATATGTATTACCTGCAACCCCACCAGGAAGCTAGGTGGGGCCCACTGATGTTTGTGAGAAATCCATCCGATTCATCCGTTTTGCTAGCTTGTATGTTTAAGGACATCATTTAAAAAATGCAATGAATCCAAAACTCAAGTGGGTCAAACAAAAATGATGGAGAGAAATGCCTACCATTGAAACATGAGGGCCATGTAAGATTTGCATCAGACAAATATTTCTATTTTCAGCTCGTTTAGGTAGCAATCACCTTATAAATGATTTGGTTGGGATGTAAACATTACTGATGTGGACTTCCAAAGGTTTCAACAACAGGCATTTCCTTCCATAATGACGGCTATGATGTGTATGTTTTATCCATGCGGTCCATTCATTTTGCCAGTTCATTATGCGTGTTTTATACCTACCGTCCATCCATTTTGCCGGTTCATTCATTTTAGGCACAATTCAAAACAATGGGGCAATCCAAATCTCAGGTTGACCACGACTTAGGAAATAGCGGTGATTAAATGTGCAACGTTGAAAACTTATTGTAAACCACGCAAGTTTTGAATCCCGCTGATATTTGTGTTTTGACTTCATCCAAGTTTATATATGACTTTATGGAAAGGTCGACCGAAAATAGACATCATCCTAGGCCCTGGGATGTTTCAACGGAAACTTTCCTGATAAGTAGCTTACTTGATAACTTCTGTCTCTAATCAGGCCTTAAAATGACTTGGAAAATGAATAGATGGTGTGGATAAAATACATAGTGGGCCCCTCACGTAGAGCGGGTCGCTGACACTTTCATGTCCAAGATAGATAAGAGAAGGCCTGATTAGAGACAGAAGTTATCAAGACTGTCAGGGCCTTAAAACAGGCATATCTTGCACATCGGACAGAGTTACTCGACGTACCATATATGATTTTAGGGTGGGACGAACTACTTTAGCCAACCAACCCAACTATCACACCGAATTTGTGAGATTCTATCAGATCGATAGTTGAATTTTATTTTTATTTCTGTTTTTACTATTTTTAGTAAGTTTCGGTTTGATTAAAACTATTCATCAGTTGTTATGTCCAACATGAAAAGTGTCTAGAAAAATTAGGAGAATAACGTGGTTAAGCTACATAGGACACTTATTACAAATAGCAAAGTTATAAATTTTAAGGAGTTTTAATTGTAGTTTAATTTTGAAATTTCTTATGAGTCTTGGTATCCCTATTTAAAGGGTTTGTAAATTCGTTTTTAATTATTCATCAATCAAATTACGAATTTAATGGAATTTAATTATATTTTTCTTGCTTTTTCCCTCGTGGTTTCGAGAAGTCTCTATGAGGAGTTCAGAAAAGCTCCGTGGATTCAGAGTAGTTATACTTGAGGAAGACGGTGATCGACGGCTATGCCAGGTTGCCCACGTCGAATTTTTGAGATTCCATCAGGTCAACGATCGAATTCCATGTTTATTTCCATTTTTACTATTTTTACTAAGTTTTAGTTTGATTATAACTCTATCAGTTGGGATTTAGGAGTTGTGTCCAACATGAAGAAAAATTAGGAGAATAACATGGTTAAGCTACATAGCACCCTTATTATAAATAATAAATTTACTATTTATAGTAAGTTATAAATTTCAGGGAGTTTGAGTTGGAGTCTGATGCTGAAACTTTTTCCAAGTTTGGTATCACTATTTAAAGGAGGGTTGTGAATTTGTTTTTATTATCAATCAATTAGTTTACGAATTTTATAAATTTTTTTTTTTCTATTTTTCTTGCTTTTTCCTCATGGATTTAAGAAGTCTATGTAAGGAGTCCAGAGAAGCTCTGTGGATTCGGAGTAGTTATCCTCGAAGAAGACGGTGATCAACCTCATCATGTTCATCCCTGCGTCACATAAGACACTTGCTAAAAATAGTAGAAACGGAAATAAACATGAAATTTGACTGTCGATCTGATGGAATCTCGCAAATTCAGCGTCGGCAACCTAGCAGCCGAATTGGTTGGCTAAAGTAGCTCGTCCTACCCCAAAATCATAGATGGTGCGTCGAGTAACTCATTCCGATTTGCGAGATATGCCTATTTTAAAGTTTTAATGGCCTTAATGACTTCCACCTTTGATCAAGCCTTCTCTTTGTGGGGCTAATGTAGAGCGGGTCGATGATGATTGACTTCATCATGTTCATTCCTGCGTCACATAAAACACTTACTAAAAATAGTAAAAACGGAAATAAACACGGAATTTGACCGTCAATCTAATGGAATCTTGCAAATTCAGCGTCGGCAACCTGGCAGCCGAATTGGTTGGCTAAAGTAGCTCGTCCTATCCCAAAATCATAGATGGTGCGTCGAGTAACTCCTTTCAATTTGTGAGATATGCCTGTTTTAAGGTTCTAATGGTCTTAATGACTTCCACCTCTGATCAAGTCTTCTCTTATCCATCTTGGACATGAAAGTATCCGCAACCCACTCTACATCAGCCCCACAAAGATTTTCCAATACCGCCTGCAGCTGTGGGTTCAACGGTTGTGAGAAATACACTTTGTCCATTTATTTTTAAAGAGTTAAGAATTTAAAAATTGACCTATTTTAAAAGATGACAATAAAACCGAAATCTAAAAATAAAAAAAGGCTCAAAACTCAAGTGGGTCACACCAAACAAAACAAATTCAAAACCTTCAACTGTTGAAATCTTCTTAAAGCTAACCATCATGTTTATATGCCATCCAAACTGTTCATAGGATTATTATCACTTAAATAAACTGTAAGTACAAATATCATTCTCATGCAAAACTTCTATTACCTTACTCATTCAATACATACTTTTTCGTGTGAGGTAGCCCACATGAGTATTAGATTTGTTTTATTTAAAAAAAAATTTAAATCATGTTCTACCATGGCCTTAAAAAAATAGCTATATAAGGTAAATTTGCCAGAGATATTTATATGAGACCGTAAGAATATCTCCATGAAAGAAAGGAGTCAGCTGGTACCTAAGTCTCGTGTAAAACATGTTTGAAAGTTGTTCAAGAGCAAGTAAACAATCGGTCTCCATCTCACCAGTCTTTTCAATCAAATCCTCTCATTAATACGGTCATGGTCTCAAAATTATGCCATTTCAAAACTTCAGTAGGGCCAACACATGATTTTATAGGTAATAGGCATAAGTTTTTAGGGTGTGCCCCAGCAAATCTTGAGCCAGTCTGATTTAGTACCATAAAAAGAACATGAGGATCGAGCACATGATGGACGGACCAGATGTCATGAAAGCGTGGCCCTTACATCGAGTTATAGGTTAAGCTTTAACCTACAAAGCTGTGTAGTCCTAGTGTACTATTGTAATTCAGAAAAGTACGCATAAAGGACGTATCTATCAATAAGGAAGAGCTTAAACGTACAGTACCTCCATCACGCGTCCGTGGGCGCTGGCCCGGCTTCCATCGATCTCGTACATGAGATGTAATCAAAAGCGACCACGGCATGCTAAAAGCTTACCACGCAACACTATCTTTCACGCCAACCTGTAATTATTAAGGAAATCTGAGTAATGTAAATGTGGGCCCCACCACAAAGAGCACCTCTTGTAAATATCAGGTTGATCTATTCATCAGGTTCGCGACACCACCCAAATAATTGGACGGCCTAATTTCGGTGGTGCCCAATTGATGAGTAGACAGACCAGTCTGATTTTCAGTGAGGTGATCTTCGTGATGGGACATACGATTTGAACGGTTCAGATGTCCTTAACATGTTACAGGTTGGCAGAAAAGAGGGTGTAGTATGTTAAGCTTAATATACTTGTATTGTATGGGATCATTCCTTGTATTGATAATCTGGACCATCCAAACCGTCGGGTTTATCGTGGCTAGAGCAGGCCACAAGTCTCACTGATTGAACAATCCTGGCCATTAATTGGTGGCATCGAATGGAAGATTAAAATAAAATAGCCAGCAGTCCATAATAAACGGCTGTAATTATCTGATTGGTTTTAGTTTCTCGCTTTGATCATCCACAATGGGTCTGACTATTTGGACCGTCCGGATTAATTACATACATGTATGGTGAATGACTCATCGAACATTTGGAAAATGGTGGTGAACTCTCACCATACTCGAATCGGTTACCGTTAAAGAGAAAGCTTGGTACTCTAGTAGATTGCAACCATTCACGGTAGCGGATTGCCTGTGACCCCGGGCACATAGATATCTTTGTGCCTGGGGCTGTGTGGGGTCCACATACATGTTCGTGACAAATTCACTCCGTCCATCTGTTTTGAAAGACTACAATAGGACAGGATTCTTAAAAACAGGCAGATCCAAAACCCAGTGGGCCACACCAACAAAAAGTGGGAATAACAACGTCCACCGTTGAAACCTTCCTTGATCTGACCATGGTGTTTATATGCCATCCAAACCGTTCATAGAATTATTACCACTCAGATAAACCGTTGGAACAAATATCATACTGATACAAAACGTCTGTCACTGCCAAGCGTTCAATCCCTACCGTTTCGTGTGGTATGGCCCACATGAGTATTGGATTTTATTTTTTTTTGTTAGCTTGTTAGTACACCCACTGTCAGTTCACACTTCACTGTTAGCCCCACCATGATGTATGTATTTCATCCATTCCGTTCATCCATTTTTACATATCATTTTAGTTCATTATCCCAAAAATGAGAGGGATATAAACCTCATATGGACCACACCACAGGAAAACAATAGTGATTGGATAACCACCATTTAAATTCTCCTAAGGCCCACTGTACTGTTTATTTGACATCCGATATGTCGATTAGGTCATACAGACCCAGATGAAGGGAAAAAACACATATTATCTTGATCCAAAACTTTTATGGCCCTAAAAAGTTTTTAATGGTCGACGTTCATTTAACACTGTTTCCTGTAATGTGATCCACTTCAGATTAGGATATACCTAATTTTCTGTCTTATAGTATAAAATGACCTAGAAAAATAGATGGATGGCATGAATGAAACACATACATCATGGTGGGGCCCACAGAGCACCGGCCACCAGCCAATGGCTGGTGGCAGTGGGAGTAGAATCGATACCAAGACCTCAATGGTATTGGATCTTCCTGATTTTTAAAATCCTGCCCTATTGTGATCTTTCATAACAGATGGATGACGTGGATTTGTCACGGACATCTCCATGGGCCCCACACATCCCCTGGCACAGAGATATGTCACACGTAATCTGCTCCCACCATTCACATGCAAGTACAAACGCAATGCACACGTGGCAACATAACCACCAATCCAAACCGCTCAAATCATAGGCCCCACTTTACATGGGTATTAAGAGGAAAATATACTGAAACGATAATCCTAACCGTACAAGTAGTGGCCATCAGTTAGGAAAAAAAAAAAACGAAAGTCAGGTATCCAAAATCAACAGAAAAATGCAAATATATGGACGATCAGGATCATCGGCAATCTGATTTGGGGCTCTGTCTGCTTAGATCGGGCCAGTGAACATGCATGAGCGTGTACGGTTACATTGTGCATGTGCATGGATATTCATACTCCATCAGAGTATTTTAAAAACATTTCTTATCATTAACACCCAACTCAGCATCTTCAAACGAGTGGTTGTTCTTCATTAATATCGTTGAAAGTGGGCCACGGACAGGCCCACTAGAAGAAAACAGGGCCCACAAATTGTTATTTCCTCGAGCTGGGTGGGCTTAGTTGTCGGCCACAAACCAAATGCAAACCCAGTCCAATCAGCTGTTAGGCCAAAACTCAGGCCGGTCAAACTCATGGACCCTTACTCACAGCCTAAAACTGACCAAGAGAGAGGGCTGAGTCAAGATAGGCCCCATACCAACCCAGCCTAGTTACAACCATAGTGGTAGAAACTTGAGTAAGAATAGACGGTCGGATTGGATCAGATCAGATCATTAGGGTAGTGGACCTGACCCATTTCATAATTCATATAAAACTTACCAAGATGATGCAGGACGAAGTCAAGGAAAATCTCATAAGCGGTTATGGTAGAAAGAAATTAATTAAGAAGCTTGATCAAGCTTGATCAAGAACATAAAATACATTATATATCTTTTACGGGCATAACTTATTCGTTTCCAACATATAATATATTATAAAAAGTCATAGAAGAACTTATGTTTAGTTTTTTTTTTTTTTTTTTTTTTTTTTTTTTTTGTTTTGTTTAAATAAATAAATTTTAAGAGTTAATTTTAAGTTTATAGTTAAAATTTATTAGTTTTAGCTAAAGATTTTACCATTCTTAGAGTGTTTTAGGATTTTGAGAGTCTTGAAATAGCTTAAAGTTCTTATTTAAATTATTAAGAAAAGTTTTAGTTAACTTAAAAGTTGTTTATTAATTTTAGCAATTTTACTATTTTAGAAATGTTTATTATTTCATATAGGTTATGAATTTAGGTTTCAAAGTTTATAAAAGTCATAAGAAAGACTTTGTAAACAAAATTATTATTATTATTATCATCAATTTTATTTATTTTCTTTTAGAGAGTTTTCTTTCATAGTGGATTCAAAGGTTATTCTTGAGAAAAAAAAAGTTGATGATCTCTTCTATTTATCCATCCACCCACTGTGTTACAAGTTGTCATCATTTAAGTTTTATTCAAACTAGCTGAGATCAATTACACATTTTTCTATACAATTCAAATCTATCACGAATCATATCCTCAGTTACATAATATGTCATTGAGCATTTTCTTACTTACGCCAATGTGCTTTTTAAGTTAGAACCAAGTATGTACATACACACACAAAGAGAAATACTCACCCATGCGCACCTTTGCACACATGTCTTGGGCACAAAATCTAAACAGTTCACATGATGCAGTGCCCCTTCAAACTTTATCGGCCCAATTTTCAGCTTGATCCAAAACTCTAGTGAGCCATAGAAAAGAGAAATGCAATCAAGATAGGGAATTGTTTTGTTTTGCCATGGCCCACCAGAGTTTCGTATTAGGCTGAAAGTTGGGCTTGCGAGGTTTCAAGAGATGACGCATCATGTGGACTGTTCAAATTCTACACCCATGACACATGTGCAAATGTGTGCACGGGCGCTCACGTTCGAAGGTGTGCATCTCTCTCTCTCTCTCTCTCTCTCTCTCTCTATATATATATATATATATATATATATATATATATATATATATATATATATATATATCCGAATGCTCCGTTGCACCCTAGTTTGTATGGAACTCGTGCGAACTTTTTTGAGAACTCATCATACGTGATATGATTCCAAAATCCGAATGGTCCAAGTGAAGCAGCACCTCATGAAACCCTTCGGACACAATTTTTACTTTGATCCAAAACTTTGGTGGGCCATGAAAAATGAAAGCAGTTTCTTCCCTTGATTTGCATTTCTCTTTGCTATGGCCCACCAAAATTTTATATCATTGTGAAAATTCGAACCTTTGGGTTTCATGGGATTGTGCATCACATAGACCGTTCGGATTAGACGTCTATAACATGTGTGCAAAGGTGCACATGTGCATAGGTGTGCATGACTCTCTCTCTCTCTCTATATATATATATATATAGAGAGAGAGAGAGAGAGAGAGAGAGAGAGAGAGAGAGAGAGAGAGAGAGAGAGAGAGAGAGAGAGAGAGAGAGAGAGAGAGAGAGAGAGAGAGTTTGGGCCCTCTTAAATAAATGTGTCAACTCTTTTGTATATATATTATAATATATACAAAAGAGTTGACACATTTATTTAAGAGGGCCTGAACCTATCTCATGGGTCATGCCTAAGTTAAATATAAGTCAAGTACATAAACTATAAGCGGATTTTTTAATTCAAGACAACAGGGTGTCTCTGCTCCCTTATGAGGAACGACCAACTCGTGATTTCACACAAACCCACAATGTTAGTCATTTGCCCAAAATTATAAGTGGGTTTTCACACAAATAATAGTCTAAATAAGTAAGTTATAACAAGGTTGATTCATAAGATATTAAGATCACGCTATCTTAGTTAAACTCACATCAGGGCAGGGCAAAATCGAACATAAGATCATTATCATGGCTCTCTTCTTGCTTCTTTTGTTTGTGTCCGTACATTGTGTTTTTTTTTTAAGGCTTATCTGGGGGCTGCTGTTCCGGGGCATCCAATTCCTCTTAAAAGAATTAAAGGACATCCAAATATAAATTATTTTTAATAAGCTATTTTCACACTCATCCCAATGAAAGCAAAAAAAAACCATGAACAATAAATAATAGTTTCTATGGCCGTAGTCACCCTCCCAATGTTCCATGTTGTTCCCTTGGCTATTCCCTATCTAAGTATGGATTTTGGAATCTAGGCCTAACATTAGGGGAAGGAGGTTCATCAATCCACAAGCACCCATGCCATCGACTTTTCTGCATATTAATGTATTTTCTTTGAATTTTTAGTATGACATAAATCGGACCCATTTAATAATTGTTCCATATATGCTAAGGTTAAGTTGATTTTAATTTCTAAAGCTCTTTTTTAGTTTTTTCTTATCAAACTTTCGAGCCCAGACTAGCCTCACGGGTCACCTAGACCTACTCATTGCTAGGTTAGATCCAGTGACTAACCGACCCAACGCATTTGCAACCCTAAAAACAAGAGTCCAATGGATCAGTTATCCAATAATGTAACTTTTGAGCTATCAATCCTTCGTAGGGCAGTCGATGAGTCGGGTTGACCTATAAGCCATTCTGGTCTGGCCCACATCAGGTCCAACTTGAATGAGAATACTAGGATAGGGCCCGTGCCCAGGCGTAAAATTTAAGCCCGTTTATTAAGCTCGATCTAAGATCCCGGATCAATGTGGTATGTTTAAGGTTTCAAGGTTATTTTTCCCCAACTATGAATCGTTGGCAGCTAGAGTTGGGCATCGAGTTGAGTTGGACTGAGTTAGGGCTGACCTGACTCGACCCAATTTTGAAATAGACCTGACCTGAACTCAGCCTGACTCGATCCGAATATGGTTCTAGCCTGGACTAATCCACACGCAGTTCGACCAGTCACAGGTACCGAGTTGGGTCGATTGAGCACCGAGTCGAGCTAGGTGCTGGAGGTATCCATGGGCTAGAATCATAGCTTAGAACCTAAGTGCACTTGCCGGAATTGCATCCTCTGCACCGGCTACTTGGCATCTTAGATCTGGAACATCAAATCTGGGTGTGTATGTGTGTGTGTGTGTGTGTGTGTGTGTATATATGTGTGTGTATATATATATATATATATATATATATATATATATGAGCTGAGTTTTGGATCGAATCGAGTCAATACTGAGTCAAATTTGGGTCGAGTTGAGTCGAGTTATTACGTGACCCGAACTCAACTCGGTTTGAATTCAGATTGGATGAAGTCTACTCGGTTCGGATTGACTCACCCTCTTGGTTCAGTCGAGTCGGACGAGTTAAGTCTGCTGAGTCGAGTCATCCCATGCCTAGCTCTACTGATAACACCTAACGAAATCACAAATCTTAAACATAAGTGGATTTCTGAGCTTGGACATGGGTCCTTTGTAATCATCGCAGGCTGCGCTCAAGTCCTGTTTGTCTTGGCCCATTGCGGGACCATGCCAAAGTCCCTAGATATAATCTTCCGTGAGGGGGCCCAGTAAAAAACTGTCTAGATCTCATCCACGTGTACACCTCGCATGGTTTCTGATCAAGGACACCTCTAAGTGGGTCTTCTAAGAAACACATATCTGTTTACTATTCACAAAGAAGCTTACTTTAATTTCCCAAGTCTAATAGACAGGCTTTCAATAGGGTTGGGTCAGGCCAGGCAAAATCAAAATGTGAAATAGGCCCAGCCCATTAAGCCCAGTCCAAGTAATTTAAAATCTGGGCCGTAGCCAACCCAGGCCCAGCCCGTTGACAGCCCTCCCTCCTAGTAGAACTCAGCTTGCAGTCAAGAGTGCAATTGAACTAGAGATTGTACGTGCAGCACATGTGCAATTGAACAAGTGCTTTTACATGTTTTTGCTTGTATACTTATGTTTTCAGATGGTATGGCCCACCTGATCACGGTGGACGGACGATTTTGGGCCGTACAGGCCCAAAATGGGACGGTGCATCTGGTGGATGGTGTGGATCTTCGAACGGAATCTCGGTAGGGCCCACCCCAGCTCGACCTCACGGACGACCGCTTTACGCTCGAGCGCACAGTACCTTTTCCCTATATATATATATATATATATATATATATATATATATATATATATATATATATATATATATATATATGTTGAATCTGGACCACCAATTTTCACTTTAACCGTTGGTTAGATGTCCACCAATCAGCCATTAATCTTTGTTTTATAAGCCATCTAAAGCATGGCCATGATCATGACGGTTGGATGTTACATATGTGCGACCTGTACAAAACGGCCACGATGATGCCAAAGCTTTTGTCCGTTGGAATTAAATGAGTTGATAATAGAAACAAATAAGAACCACATAAATGTTTAAGTATTTAATGACCATTACTGGCCATTTATGTTTAGATTATGATATGAAAAGGAGGAAGAGAATAGACCGGATGTGTGTTTCTCAAGTAACCCAAATGCATGTTAATGTTTTAAGGGTCCTGATTCAATGAGATTCGATCATACTGTACATGTGTCAGAGATCCAGGCCATTCATCAGTTTACACTGTAAACATGCCAATACCAAAAATCAAGTACTCCTCTCATAAAGTAAGCAACTTGTGTGTTGAACTTGAACTATTCAGATTCTTTAATTAATGATTCATTTTTTTCATATGACTTTAACATATGTGTTCACACCATCAGGTGGATTAGAATACCATTATTCATGATTTCTCGCGTGTTTGTTAGTGCACCCTACTTGATGAATGTTGATACTAATGTAATGGAAACAGAAAAAATATAAATAAAATTTAAGTGGATTAATGAAACTACACACTGGAAGAACCAAGAGATTTACAATATCACAATTAATAATGATTCTAATTTGTTGTTGGGTCAAGGTGCGTATGTGGTCATTATCTTTGAGATAGTTTGTACCCATTGGTGTAGAAGATTGTCGACACACTATCAATGTCCCAAGAGATGTATATTCACAAAGCGCATCAACTGCAAGAATCCCAACATCACGATACCATACTATCACACAAAAAGCACGCCCTTTATTATGTCCAAAACGGAAAATAGAAAAATTAATGAAGGAAGATTGATCATGAGGATGATAACAAAAAGGGTTTTATCCAATCTTGTTTTAATCGCCCAAGGATTTTTCACCACAATGGGTATTCAAACCTATAACCTTGTGCTGAAACTCTTATGAGTCTACCACGGAGGCATGTAACAGTCACAACACATCTAGTTAAAAGTTTGACCAGTTTCTTTCATTGGATTGGTGCGCATACGTATAAATTTGAGCATAGCTTAGCACATTTCACAAGAATTTATATATATATATATATATATATATATATATATATATATATATATATATATATATATATATATATATATAAAACAAAAGGTTTATAAATCAATTTACAACACCCCACTCTCTATGAAAGGTTTCACCAATTTTTTTTAATTTTTTTTAAAATAGTTTAAATCTTTAACGATGAGACTTTTTTTTGCCCCCTCAAATGAGAGACCCTTCAATGAATCACCACCCATGATTTTAAAAGTAATAAAAACCTAACATTTATTTTCACCTCTAGATGATGGGTTATGAGGGATGATTTATTTTAAGTTTGTAACAGTCTCAAATGCACATAAATGTATCTACCCAATCTAATCATGCAATGAATGTTTAGTTGTACAATATGTGTCATGCAAGTTCAATCACACATCAGTGTCAGCCACCTTAAAATTCTTAGTACGGCTCAAACGTGTATGGTTGTTGACTGTCACCTGGTTGTAAGTTTGAAGGGTACCAACTTCTTCCTTCACCTGAGTGCACAATTCATGATGTGGTTCCATGCCTTGATCCTGCTACAGACACCCACAAAGAGAGAACGGTGCCTAAAATGGTTTCAATGGTGAGCAATCCATCACACTTTTCTGATTTTGTGACTTACTCAATTTTAGATCATCCTCGTTTTCTAGATGGTATCCTATATCCTATAACATTTTGTGCAACACATGAATGGAGGGTGCGGCCTTTAGTATGTATTCTATATTGATGTTGGTCATCTGTTTTGCTAAGTCATTTTAGGGCATGAGCTGAAAATGTAGAAGATCTTAATCTCCGCTGAACCATACTATAGGAAGTGGTGGTGATTAAACAAGCAACTATTAAAAATTTCATGGGTCCTACCTTACCGTTTTTATAACTATAACGTTGATTTGCCATCCAATCTGGTGATAAGGTCACATAAACTTGAATTAAGGGATAAAACAAATATCAAGTTAATTTAAAAATTTTGTAGCCCATTCTTATGATATGGTCCACTTGAGAATTAGATCTACTTCACTTTTAGGATCATGCCCTAGCGTGCACTACAAGAAATTGGCCTTTTATTGACGAAAGTATTACCGATGAAATTTATTTCGTCGGTAAACATGACTTTCACCGACGAACTATAATTTCGTCGGCAAAAGATTCCCGCCACGACCAAATAGTTACCGCCACCATTTACAATGACAGGCTGGACCCTTTTACTGATGAAATTGTTTATCATCAGTGAAAAATATTTTCCCAATGATTAGTTCGTCGGTAAATGTTATTTCTCCCGACGAACAAAATAGTTCGTCAGCAAAAGATAGGAAGGCGATTTTTACCGACGTTGTACAATATCGTCGGCAAAGTATCTTTTTACCGACGAAAATATTCGTCGGTAAAGGATCTTTTACCAACGAAATAGATACATCGTCGGCAAATATTGGCATTTTGATTGGATGTTAGTTAAGTTTTGTGGGGCCCATCATGATGTGTGTCGAACATCAACACCGTGCATTTGATGTGTCCCCTTTAGGTTATGAGATATCTCAAAACTCATCCGTATACAAGACTCAGGTGGGCCATACCATCTAAAACTATGTGAAGACATCCTAAAAAATATAAAAGCACTTGGTGTGGCCCACATGAATTTTGGATGCGGCTGAAACTTGGTCTAACCCCTCATCCAAGTGGGACACACATAATGAGTGGGTTGTATATGTGAATCACATCTAAGCATGCACAATATATGATTATGAATGTTTTAAGGAAATCCATCTCCACTACGTTTAGGTGAGTTACTCATTACCCTTAGTATACTGAGTAAATTCTATGGGGTCCACTGTTATTTATTTATTTTATCCACTCTGTTCATCCATGTTAACAGATAATTTGAGGTCTCTAAAGAACAAAAAGGAAGCATATCCAAAGCTCAAGGGGACCACACCACAGGAAATAGTGTGATTGAACCTCTACCATTGAAAATTTCTTGGAGGCCACGGAAGTTTTGGATCAAGCTGATGTTTGTGTTTTCTCTTCATTCATATCTTTTTGATATTATGAACAACTTTTAACCGTTTTTGGACAATCTGATTAGTCCAGATTGAAGAGTAAATAACTTCAGATGTTTAAATCAAAATTCACTCAAATTGTTGATCAATCTTGTATGCCCAATATCTTTCTCATATGTAGCATGATCAGGGTGAGTAACTAGTCAAATTGAGGGTATTGATCAGTAAAATAGAGTGAATGGACCAGACATGTAAAATGGGCCAATATTCTGGTCAAAATTGTGAACCAACTTATTGACCCCGTGAGAACTTAAGAATTAATGTTAGTAAGTTTTGTGGGGCCCATCATGATGTGTGTCGAACATCAACACTGTGCATTTGATGTGCCCCCTATAGGTTATGAGATATCTCAAAAATCATTCGTATACGAAACTCAGGTGGGCCATACCATCTAAAACTATATGAAGACATACTAAAATATATAAAAGCACTTGGTGGGGCCCACATAATTTTTGGATGCGGCTGAAACTTGGGCCGACCCCTCATCCAAGTGGGACACACATAATGAAGGGGCTGGATATGTGAATCACATCTAGGTGGGCCCAATATATGATTATAAATGAGACAGGTCCAAGGCTTAAGTGGAGCACAAAGTGGAGATTGAATGTCCACCATTAAAAACTTCTTGGGAGTTGGAGAAGTTTCAGATCAAGCTGATATTTGTGTTTTTATTTCATCCACATTTACATGACATTATGAATAGATTGAGTGGTAAAAAAAAACATCACGGTGGCCCTTGGAAAGGTTTCAATGGTGGGTGTCATTATCACTGCAGCTTCCTTTGGTGTGGTCCACAGGAGCTGTGAACTTGCTTCATTTTTAGAAGCCTAACTTAAAATGATTTGAGAAAAGTGATGAACGGAGTGGATAAAAAAGTTACATCATGGTGGGCCCCACAGAGCCCTGCACAAATATTACTTTTACCAATGAAATATGATTTCGTCGGGAAATATTACTTTTACAGACGAAATCATATTTCGTCGGTAAAAGATTCCCACCCATACCAAATATATTCCCGCCGAGAGGCTATTTTTACTAACGTTATACAATATCATCGGTAAAGGCGAACAAAATGAACGGTGGACATATTATTTCACTTTGTGTGGTTGATTATAGATGTTGATTTGTAATTTTTATTTTTGGTGTAACTAATAAGTATATTTAAAAACATATATACAGAGTGGATGGGGCTGATAGAGCACGGGTGGGCCCAAATATTTTTACAACCTTTTACCGATAAATGGGACAAGTATTACCGACGAAAAGTTTCGTCTGTAATAAGCTTATGTTTTAAGCCGAAACGACTCCAGTGCCCATTCATCTCCCTCATTCGCTCTCTCTCTCTCTCTCATACTCTCGTTGTCCCTCTCTCTCTTCCGGCCACTCTCTGTTGCTCTCTCTCTCTCTCTCTCACTCTCTCTCTCCACCCATGCTCTTTGCTGAAGCCCTACCCACGCACACCTTCTCTCTCTCTCTCTCTGAAGCTCGGTTGAGGTATTTCTCTCTCTCTCTCTCTCAATCTCTCTCAATCTCAATGACGATTTAGGGATTTGGGGATTTTAGGGTGGATTGTCCAAAATCAAAATTTGGGGATTTTTTGGATTGTTGAACCAATCTGATCTTGGGATTGTGACTTGGCCACAGTGAACTACACAATATACTTGGTTTTGGTTTATTTGAGTTAATATATGTCATGTGTATAATTTATAAGTGCATGTGACTGCTAATCAAGCCTCATGCTCAAACTGAGCATCATATAACTCCTCATTATTAAATTTGATGGTAGCTACACTAATCCCACAGATGTATACGAGACTGAAGTTGTCCATTAGGTGGGTCCCACCATGTAGATGCCTTAGCCTGAGAATAGGCTGGTCCAATCATCAGGCTGGCTATAGTTTCTTTTAGCAATCAATTGGTTCTGTACATTTTGGCCCACCTAATGAGTGGACCAGCCTAGTTCTAGAGCCAGCACAACATGTGTACACAATAGGGGGAACCTAATGGATGGTTTAGTTCTCTCACAGATGTGCCACATTCACATGCGGTGGCATGCCCAAACGGTTATATGTGCATGTGGAATAGAAAACTTTTAAGTAGAATGATAAACAATTGGTTTTGTGTGATCTGTTGATGTATTCAAATTACATGGATTCCATTGCTTTTGGTATTCTGTCAAGAAAATTCTGTAGTTTCTCTGTTTTTCATAACATATACCAGAATGTAAGGCTTCAAAAGTACTAAGATTATCTATATATATTCAAAGGTTTATTAGAACTGATCAACAATCCAATCAGGTTGGTAAGACTCCATTTAAGGTATTTTGGATTTATGTAGAATTTGGGGATTCTTTTGTTGTGTGGGGCATTCATTGTGTAAGACAGTCTGCATCTTAGAGTTGTGGAACCCTTATACAATAGGGAAAGCCCAAGCTCATGCTCTGGGATATCTTGGTAGAGCATTTCATGATGCCACATTTCTTGTTCCGTCATTTTTAGATTTACTAGCATGGGCTAGAAGACATGATCAGTCCATCTAAACTTGAAACATGACCCATGTTGTAAACAGAGAAGATCCCAGAAATGACACTTATGGAAGGATTCTATCCAACCAATTGGTGGCCAACAAATGTACAGTTAAAAATGGTCAATGCCAGAAATTTAATAGCTAATAAAATGCATATATGATGAATGGCATGTATATAAGATGCCCCCACCCACATCCCTAGTTACAGGGGTCTTAGCCAATTCGCGGATTAGCTGCCACCCAACCTCAACCGTGCTGCCCTTACCATTGGGCCCACCTTGATTCGTGTATTCTATATCCACACTGTCCAATCATTTTGCCAAACCATTTTAGCACATGACCCAAAACTGAAGAAGATTCAATTTGCAGGTGGACCATACTATAGGAAATAGTGGTGATTGACCATGAATAGGCCATGAAAGTTTTAGATCAAGCCGATATTTGTTTTTTTACCTTCATCTAAGCTTGTGTCACCTTATCAATAGGTTGGATGGCAAACAAATATTATGGAAACATTACAGTGGGCCTTAGGAAGCTTTTAGTGGTAGGTAGGGAGTTCAATCACCACTATTTCTTATAGTATGATCCACTCTGAGAAACTATTATACTTTGTAGATTGTGGGAGTTGTATTTAATCTTTTCTCATTATTTCAAGAGACTATTATACTTTCACTTAGTGATGCTTAATATGTATTACATCTTTTTTTTTAAATTATTATTGTGACTTGTTAGTTTATAGTTGTGACTTGTGATTGTAATTTGTAAGTTAGACAATTAGTTACCTATTTGAGGATTTTTATGTGGCCATACATAGATATGGCGTGTTTTTGGTGTTATAAAAATTGCTCAAATTGTCCCATTTTGGATAGTTCAAAGTTAGATGGATAGTATGCTTTCATATAATCTATTTAACCGTTCATGCCTGATTCGCGGTCCATCTCCTCATTTTTCTCTGAATATGTTTCTTCTGTTTCGTATCCAATTCCAAATATTTTACATTGCTTTAGATATTTGGCATCAGAATATAACGTAAGATCAACTTATCTGGAGAGGCATGGGGAGATGTAGCCAGATTTTCGGCGTGAACGTTTAAATGGGAATATGAAAGTATTACTATTTATCCAACCTTGGATGGATAATTAATTTAGGATTTAATTGTATTAGCTCGAAATTGATGGAGCAGACCCAAATGTGCATCGGAACTATCCGAATATTGAGCAAGGGTCCCTGGAAGGTGGGAACTGCTGTTATGACTATGATGAAGTTGTCCATTTCCTATGGACAGCATTGAAATGGCCTGCCCATTTGGATAGGCCCGTGTTTATGTATTAGCTCAGAATTGATGGAGCAGACCTGGATGTACGTCAGAACTATCTGGATGTTGAGCGGGGGTCCTTGAAAGGTGGGAACCGCTATTAGGACCATGATGAAGCTATCCATTTCCTATGGACAACATTGGAGTGACTTAGCCATTTAGATAGGCCTATGTTTATGTATTAGCTCGAAATTGATGGAGCAGACCCTAGTATAACCCTAAACCTAAACCTACACCTAAAACTAAACTTCATAGTGGGGATAGTGCCCCCGACCGTCGATTCCTTCCTGGGACCCACCATGATGGTTATTTGAGATCCAACCTATTGGTAAGTTCACACATACCTAGACCGGAAGAATGGATAACACAAATATCAGCTTCATCGAAAACTTTTGTGGCACCAATTAGTTTCGAGGTCCACTTGAACTTTGGATCTACCTCATTCTTCAGCTCCTGCCCTAAAATGATCTCTCCAAATGGATGGACGATTGGATACAACATATACATCTGGTGGGATCTAAATCTAAGGTGGACCATAATACAGTAAACAATGGTCCATTGTGATTTATGTATTTCATCCACTCCGTTTATCCATTTTAACAGATAATTTAATGTCTTGAGACAATAAATGAAGTATATATATAAAAATCTTAAATGGACCCTTAAATGGTGTGGCCTACTCTCAACAGGGCTGATCTAATACAAACGTTTCCAGGATGGGTTCATCTTTCCAGGATAGGCTCATCTTGCCATGATTTTTTTAATGAAATACAGTCTGTTCATATGTGGGCCCACTGTTCATGTTGATGCCCAAACCTAAACCTAAACCTAATCTCAAATCCCTAAACCTAACCCTACACCTAACCCTAAACCTATAACCTATAACCTAAACCTAAACCTATAACCTATAACCTAAACCTAAACCTATAACCTAAACCTAAACCTAAACCAAAACCTATAACCTAAACCTAAACCATAACCTATAACTTATAACCTTAAACCTATAACCTAAACCTAAACCTAAACCTATAACCTATAACCTAAACCGTAACCTATAACCTAAACCTTTAACCTGTAACCTAAACCTAAACCTATAACCTAAACCGTAACCTATGACCTATAACCTTAACCCAAACCTTAACCTAAACCTATAACCTATATAACCTAAACCTATAACCTATACGTATATAACCTAAACCTAAACCTAAACCTATAACCTTAACCTAAACCTATAACTTAAACCTAAAATGTAACGTCTCAGAAAAATCCATACACAGACCTGAGTAACACC